>CM029547.1:20107073-20534319 GCA_017141385.1 Sogatella furcifera | reverse complement strand
CTCCTTATTTGAGCTTAATACATTTTTGTTTTTACTTAAAGTTCTTTGATTTTACTTTTTCTATCTTTCCTCTCCGCTTTTAAGGTATAATATCTGAAACAGAGACAGTAAAACTGTTTTCTACTTAAATTTCAAGCAATCATTTTATTTATTTCTTTCAATAGTTTTGACTGTTTTTCTAGCTTTTCTGCTAGCTCAGTCTTCTTCACGTGATAGACTACAAAATTGTCAGACTCTTCTCATTTTGTTTTTCTGTTTTCACTGATTAAATAGACTTGTTTCAACCAACTGGGTTGCGTACTTTTTTAGTTGTCAGGCCAATTATTATTATTTTTGTGAGTATCAGTAGTCCTTGCAAATATTGTACTTGGGTGAATTTCATTGTAAACTCTGCACAACTTTGCTCTGGATTTGTTAAATCGGGCTTGGTCTGCTGGTGGACAGAGCACGCGCGACTATACATGTGCTGGGATTTCCATACACTGTTTAAAAGTGAGCCTGAGTAGAGTAACTGAGTTTTAATTTTATTTGAGAAAGAATCTTCTGACTTGTAAAATATTGATTTAATAGCGTAATTTGTTAAATAGAGTAATAATATTCAAATAATAAAAAGTAAAGTAACCTCGTCATCACAATTTGAACTTAATAAATCAACTGAATATTGTGACGTCTTTTTCTCAGGGTATGTTTTTTCAATGAGATCATTCATATATTTCAAAATAATAATAAATTTATCAGATATGGGAATCCTATTAATTTGATTATTCCTCAGCGCTCTCAGAATATCCTTGGATTGGGCATCAGCCACAAGTTGGTGTCCAGACACAAGTGCAGAAACTCTCTTCCACCAGATAAAAATTAGGCAACTCAGTGGAATGCTATATCCAACATATATATGCTTGTCAGTATATGTACTGGTTCGACAATGACTGGCAGGCATAAATACGGCTCTCACTGGTGTTTATTGTACCAACTCCCGGTCGAAGAACCTATTCTAGGTTGGACTCGAGCTATAAGTGGTATATTGCCCAATTCTATCAGCGGGATGCACAGTGTACAATTAATAATATAATTTTAAATAGTAGCTCCGGCGATGTGAGAGGCTGTAACGGTATAGAATCCCAATATCTATTGTACTATGGTTTGCAGTAGTGCAATGTATAATTGAACAAATTACTGAGTCAGATGTGGGATGCGCAACGTCTAATAAATTAATTAATAAGTTAGAAGACGTGTACACCGACACATCCAGCTCAAACAAGTAAGTTTATGCAGGAAATTTATGCAGGCAGTAACCCGGTGAATGCTTAAAAATTGACTTAATTGACTAATGGTGAGGATCACCAAAAAGCTGTAATAAATACTATAATTAATCCTTGAAACGCTAAATCAGAGATTTAACCTTTCATGAATTAGCCAAGAGGTGCAGAAGACAATGAGTTAAGCAATTTAGAATTGAATAAATATGGAAACTATATTCTCCTGCCAAATTTCAGGCTACAGAGCAAAAGATTTTTCAGTAAGCTAGATAATAGAAGAAAATTAATGGAAAATGCAATAATATCAAATATAAAGCAGTATACAAATTTCAAATAGTGAATGAGTCTCAAAGTTCGTGGGTGCGTGTTTGCTCAGGAATTTTATGACAAGAATTCTACATGCTAATAAAATTGTTCTTAATACTAATGCGCATATCGATGAAAAAACCCCACACTAGTAATTTTTGTATTCGGTCGCACTTGGACCAGAGCTCTGGGTTTTTTCTCGCACTTAGGATCGACGCAAATTCATTTTTATAAATTCACTCACGTGTACGACGTATGTTGGCGTGGTGAAGCCCCTTGCTTCAAGGGAAATGGTTGCTGGTCCCTTAGATTGCCCAGTGGTCGGTATCAGCCATCTCGAAGGAGGGATTATTAAATTAACACTGGATAAAAGTTTATAAGTCAAATTGAAAATTAGAGGCGACTAATGCCATGTTCAAAATTCTAATAGGTCAGTTCAGCATGGCGCTGTGAGGATGGTCCCGAGCAGAGTGTGGTCGTTTCCTCTTTCTGACCTTCTAGTGACCCAGGAAATAGACTCGAACACAGCCTAGGGGATTTAATATTGACTGTATGCAGCGGGAACTTCGAAATAACAGTCTTAACCACGTCGAAAAATCAGTTAAATTGAGTGAATTATAGTTTTCTTATGTTTGAATAATGGTAATAACGCTACCCTACGTTTCAATAAACCTAATTATAACAAATATAGTTATTTAATTTTCCTTACAACCTACAAATTAGTATGACAACATTGAATATAGAGCCTCTAAGAGCTGACTAGATATGTTTGAATACAATATTTAATAATATATTTATGATTTTAAATGTGTGCCTATGCACCAAGAATATTACAAAAATACATAGAATACATAATTAAAGTGAGAAACGCAAATAAAATAGGAAAACAACTTAACATACAGGAGTTGGCATGTTCACAATAATAGAATATTATATAAATTATACAGGTACTGTCAGTCTATTTTTTACAGTTTAAATCCAATTGGCTGATTGGTTTAAATTCCCCATAAAGTTTTCAAGAGAAAGTTTATTATTAAGTTCGAATGAATAATTCAATGGCTTAACGTTCAACGAGTGTTCAAACAAATAGGTAATTAGGTAGGCCCATGGAAATTGCTCAACAGCTGACTTTGACAGTTCAATGAATTTCTAGGAAATAGGTTATGATACCTATTCAATTTATAAAGTAATTTGAAACAAGATGAGCCTCCAAATTCCTAAATAGAGTATTTGCTAATTAGACGCCAGTATAAAACCTTATCTCCTATGATAACCGACCATTGATAAGCAGCAAGTACAGTTACATTATTGTGAGTATCTAAGATCTTTAATAATTAATAACAGTCTGGTTTTGGAGACGTTACAATATTTAAAAAAAATTATTTAGATGAATTATTATTATTTAACTGTTTAAAAATCTCATTTCACTTTATCATAATTGAAGCTCAAATAAACTTATTTAATTTTGAATTAAAGTAATCCTCCCAATTTTTCCAAATAAACAAAATAGTGTAAATAAAAAGAAGAATAAAATCCTAATATTTTTGTCATTTTTATTACTATAAAATAATTTATATAACTTGAACATTAAAATACATTGTGGGCCTAGAGTATTATTTAATTATGAAGCTACAAGCAGCCAAAACAAATAAGGGAAATGAAGCCGTGATACATGATGACTATAAATTCAGAAAGGCTAGAATTACAACACAGGGTCACATAGTTTGGCGCTGTTTGAAAAAGGATTGTAGCACTTCAATAAAAACTGATGATGAATTCTTTCTTGTGTCCAATCCAACCAGTGAGCACAATCATCCGCCAAATTCAACTAGCAGCGAAAGAGAGGATAATTCCTTAACTTTGAACGGTTCACTGAGGACAATTCCTGATGACCAGGTAGTACTAAATAAATCTCTTGCCTCTTTAAACGACACATCCGACATCGTATCTATTCACACTCTTTTCTCAAGTAGTACTCCACATTCTTCTAAGTCTCCTTTGAATTCAGATTTTCAACACACAAATGTACATTGCAACGAAACCATAGAAACACTTAAAAAAGAAAATAATCAACTGGTTGAGAATATAAAAATACTTGAAAAACAATGGAATGACGTAGTTGATCACTCCATGGATGTAGACAAGAGATTAATGGATAGTAAAACAATAATTGAACAGATGAGAGTAAGTATTGAGGTGTTGGAAGCCGAAAATTCAGTTCTGAGAGCTGAAAATAAAAATCTTGACATGGAACTGCGTGATCTAAAGAGTTTCTATTTTCCAGGTGATACAGTTTTCAATCATGTAACAACTCAAACCCCTGTCACAATGACAAATAACTATTTCAGCGTATTAGATAATTGTGATGCAGCACACAATGAGATAGGTAATAAGCAAGCTAGAATTACAAAGAAACCTCCAAGCAAAGCTAGGGTAAAAAGGAGAAGGAGAGTATTGGTAGTAGCAGACAGCCATGGTAAGGATCTGGGATGGGAATTGAATCGTATGGTTCGCGACGATGGTTTTGAAGCTACAGTAATGGCAAAACCAGGAGGGGATTTCAGGGCAGTAACACATGACCTAGAAAAATTGACTTCCGATTTCGATTTTGACGATAGGGTAATTGTACTAGCCGGAACAAATGACATAGTTGACTCTACAACTCAGCCTACTGACGTTGACCTGGACCCGATCATCAAGACTGCTAGACGTACTAGGGTATCTGTCGCAACCGTACCTTATCGCTACGACCGACCACTCATCAACGTGAACGTTAGTAAATTTAATGCATGGTTGACCGGACAGATTTCACAATTTGATGGAATTGATCTCATGGATATGGGAAACTTTGAAATAGCCGACTACACAAGACACGGACTCCATCTGAATAAGATTAAGGGAAAACTTAAACTCGGGGTGCTTTTGAAGGACCAACTTGTGAATGGGGATCGAACCAGTACAGGAAAGGGTAATGCAGGTGAGTCTTGTGGTGGAGTGGTGCGTGGGTCAATGGATAATCAGGTGGGCTCAAATATCTCAGTCTTGTCCAATAGTAATGATTTTTTATAGGATGCGAGGTTTTTCACGTAAACTGCCAGGGCTTGCTTAACTCTAAATTAGACATTGAAATCTTATTGTCACAGGAGGGAACTACTTTTGATATTGTATGTCTGACTGAGCATTGGCTGAGAGAAAATGAATTAGAGGTTTTTGCTCTTCCTGGTTTTAGTTTGAGATCACAGTTTAGTAGACAATTGAAAAGTAGAGGTGGCTCTTGTATATTTGTTCGTGACACATCTATCAAAAATTGTAATATCAGAAAAGACATAGTCTCATTAGCTATTGAAAGTGTATTTGAAGTAACCGCTATAGAATTGAGATTGAAAAAGATGCCACAAAAAATAGTAGTCTTATGTTTATATAGAGCTCCTGATTCGATTTTGACATTTTTATCGAATTACTAAGATCTGTTTTATCAAAAGTAACAAAAGAGAAAGGTAAAATAGTATGTTTATGCGGTGACTTAAATGTAGATTACAATAAGGATGGCAAAAACAGCAGTGTGTTCAAAGATTTATTAACAACATTCAAATTCAACAAAATAATTAAGGGCCCGACAAGAGTAACAAAAAATTCAGCCACAGAAATTGACTACATTATTTCAAACTATCCATCAGCTCTCTGTACTGGCAGAAATATTCCCTGTTCTTTCTCCGATCACGATGGTGGCAGTGCTACACTAAAATTACAGAAATTCAAATCCAATTCTAAAGAGAAAATATGTTTGCCATATGGGAAAAGTAAAAAGTACAGAGTAATTAATCAAAAAAATGTAACAGCTTTAAATAATGAGCTTTCAAATGAATGCTGGCGCTCTGTTCACAATTCCACAGATGTCGATACGATGTTTAATAGCTTCATGAACTCCTATATAGGTCACTGTAATCAATATGTTCCAGAAAGATTAGTGGGCAAGAAAAAAATAGATAAGCTATCATGGATTACTCAAGGTATCAGGATATCTAGAGACAGATTAAAGACACTGAGCTTGTTATTAAAATGCCATCTTCAGTTGGTACTATGATTCACTTAATTACATCGTCAGGTATAAAATACTTTAATTTAGAATCCTATTTTAAAATTTATAAAAATACTTATAGAAAGGTGCTGAACGCTGCCAAAAAAATTGCTGCTAGTACATTTTTAAAAAATTCTACAAATCAAACAAGAGCAATATGGAAACTAGTTAAGACAGAGACAGGTAAGGGTACCATTTCAACATTAGAAACAAACATAGCCAACGAAAAAGGAATTATAAAAGGAGGCAAAGAAGCTGCAGATTTACTAAATAATTATTTTACAAATACTCCTCTGAAAATACAACAAGCCATCTGTAGATATACTGAAGTGGATAATTTTTAAAGCTTTTTAGCAATGTACATCAACAGTCACGCACTTTTCTCTTGAACGAATTTGATCCAATAAGTAGTACAGAACTCAGAAAGATAATTAAATCACTAAAAAATAAAAAATCCTACGATCACTACAATATTTCAAATTATTTAGTTAGACAAACAGCCGAACATATAATTGAACCTCTCACTTATGTATTTAATAAATCGATGCAGGCCGGCTGTGTACCGTTGAAGTTGAAATATTCTAAGGTAGTCCCCATTTATAAGAAAGGTAACCACAAGCTTCCTGAAAATCACAGACCGATTGCAAATCCACCTGTATTTCTAAAGATATTCGAATACGTAGTGCTCCATAGATTAAGAAAGTACTTGAACAAGTTGAAATTGCTGTCCCCTAAACAGTTTGGATTCAGGCCTGGCACTTCTACGGGTGATGCGCTTTTTTCTTTTATAGATGAATTGCTGAATTCTGTGGATGGAGGATCCAGGGTATGTGGCCTGATCGCTGATCTATCCAAAGCTTTCGATCTTGTAAACATTGAAATTTTATTGAAAAAAAATGGAATTATATGGTTTTGAAGGCACGGTTCTCAAGTGGTTTGTATCGTACTTTGATGAGCGATATCAGCAGGTAGAAATACAGTCTCACCCTTTTGTGTATCAGTCAGAATGGTTACAGGCAAGGAGTGGGGTCCCTCAGGGATCAGTCCTTGGTCCTTTGCTTTTCCTTTTATATATTAATGACTTGCCATCACACCTTGAACCAGCACACTGTGTTTTGTACGCTGATGACGTAAGTATTTTATTGAAAAGTAACAGTCAGCATGACATGGAGTCTGAAAGTAGAAGAGCTCTTAGAAAATTGGAAGAATGGCTGGCCTCAAATATGTTAGTTCTGAATTATAATAAGACGATGCAGATTCCATTCAGGACGGCTCGGGAAGCAGTATTGGAGATGAGAGATGGTAATATAGGTTCAGCAAACGAAGCTAAGGTACTTGGAGTGGTGCTGGACTCTAAACTCTCCTGGCGACCTCATTTAGACCAGCTAAAAAGCAAACTCAACTCGGCAGTATTTGTTCTAAGAACCTTGAAGAAATTGCTCGATACAGGAACGCTTAGAAGTGTTTATTTTGCTGTGTTCCATTCTCTCCTCTCATACGGTGTTGTATTTTGGGGCAATTCAACTCATGCAATACATATATTTAGGATTCAAAAGTGGGCAGTTAGAGTGATGGTGGGTGAATCTATTAGAGCAAGTTGTCGAGATTATTTCAAAGAGTTAAAGATTCTTCCACTAGCAGGAATATATATATTGGAGGTTCTTTGTTTTATTGATAAGAATAAATATAGGTTTAATACAGGAGAATTGTTTCACTCGTACAATACTAGATATAGACAAAACCTCAGAGGCGACATTCATCGAACTAGTATGTACGAGAGGGGGCTGAAGAGTGCAGGAATTCGGTTTTATAACTCATTGCCAGCACATATTAAAGCTCTCACAGGTGAGAAATTTAGAATTAAGGTGAGAGAGGAGTTGTTACAGGTTTCTCCTTATTCCGTTCAAGAATTCTATTTGCATTATGAAATGCAAAGATTGACTTAGAATATAATTGACGAATCCGTATACCCCTTTCACAGGTGGTCAGTGGGATGAAAAATGAAAATGAAAAAAATGAAAAAAAAAAATTATATTTACTCCCAAGCACCGTATAGTGGAAGTGTATTATTTTATCATAATTGTAGCCTACTCCATTCCATACTCTGGAAATTAATAGTATTTATATGAAACTTTGTCTTGTTAACCTCACAAGATTTCAAATTCACGATAGCCTGATATTGATCAAGTTATTGAATCATGTCTGGAGCATAACAGTCAGTGCACTACTGAAATGGATGCTCAATCATTCATTGCCATCCAATAGTTTTTTTTATAATTATGTCGATTTTCCACTAGAAAGCAGGTATTTTTTTTAAATCCTCTCCAAGTTACTTAACAGGTATTCGTCACCTAGAAAGCAAGACATCCAATTATTTAGAATCTATTCAATGCCTGCGATTCCATTTCACTCTGAATATCACTATTGTAGAATATAATATTAATGAAATATATCCAATCCAAATATTAACAGAGAATCGGGTAGGGATGAATAGTAGCCTGATGTGACACCAATCGATACACTTTGATTCCCTTTTCCCTATTTTCTCAATTCTTAAATTTGAATAATTGGCGAGAGCTATACTCGTTATTTTTCAACCTGAATTTTTTTAGTGATTAATGAAGTGAGTGATGAAAGGGGATAGCTACAATTATTATATTGTTATTTGCATGAGTGGTTTCACATTTTTTTCTGGATTGCATGCTTCCAATATGTTATTAATGTATCTCTGCCCTCAGGCTGAGGCCGCACTGCCGGTGGCTAGAGCCTGGAGCCTGGAGGGTGGAGGTTGATAAATCTATAGAACATACACACCATCCACAGTAATACATCGTATGAATGGTATGTGTTCAGCCGCCATCTTGAAATTCTTAAATATGGACAACATAACCTCAAAAAACAGAATGACGTCATACCATTCATACGATGTATTACTGTGGATGGTGTGTATGTTCTATAGAATTACCAACTACCCTCCTCCCTCAAGGCTCTACCCACCGGCAGTGCGGCCTCAGCCTCAGAGCTTGGAACTTTTACAATATTTTCAGTTCCAGAACACAAAGGCTGTTTCATATTGGAAGCCCCACTCTGATAATACTCTATTATATTTGAATTAGCGGTCGGTAACCATCTTCGAATATTATCCAATTTTCTAATCTCAGAGAAACTTGCTACTCTCTTATACATGGCATTGTTGTACGGTCCTTTGCAGGGGAGACAAAAGTAGTTTTTTAATATAAAGAGCGAGGGTCGAAGATTGGTGCGGCTTGAAAAATACGGCTTGCAATAAATTGGAATTGTTGCTCGACTCCATACAACCTCCTCTCTCTTCAGCTCTTCAACTCTTCAACTCCCTTTCAAATTACTTCAGAACAGCACTCGAACAGGTTACTGAGATAAATCTCTTTTTCTCGTCAAAGTAATCCGTCTATGATGCAGAGAGATTAAAACTTGTTCAGGTAACTTTGTTGCAATGTAACTCAATTTTCTCCAGTGTTCAAGAGGAAAATGAAAAAAATTAATACTAATTAAAATGTGTTTCCTTAATCTCAGGGCTACTTTTATCACTGTTTTTATTTTAAAATAATTATCAAGTACCCTTTTTAAATTATTTTTCAATGCACTGAGAAATAATTCAAAAAGTGTACTTGATAATTATTAAAACAAAAACAGTAATTAAAATTTTTTTATTGGACGTTTTTCATATTACAAGAGGTTCCAATGTTATTTTCATGTTCGTGACTTCGCTTATTGTTGATGTAAACAAACAGGTTCTCCATATGTGGGTTTTCCCTATCACATTATGAAAGAGAACACACCACTGATGAGAGAGAAGGAAGTGAACTATTAATAATAATAACTTGATAATTGCCTTTGATAATAGTGGATAACTTCATGGACTATTTTTTCGACATGTGGCTCAAATAAGGAGGAGGAGGAGGAGGAGGAGGAGGAGGAGGAATTTTATGGAGAGAGAATATTATTGTACCATATTCTACGAGTATTTGAATTTTGGGTCACGAAGAGAGAAATGTTACATATTAGATATTGCTACCAGCTATCTATTGAAGTAAACTAGTTAAGTGATTTGAGGATGGACTATTCGTCATAGACCATTGAATGGTCTATTTCAACAATAATTATCATGGTCTATTTCAATATGAGGTAATTTTCAACGGTGTATTACAAATTTATTTGATTCTTATCGGTCGATCAGTTGCTCTATGATATATTCTGAATTTATCGTAATTGGTACTACCAATACCAATAACATGGTAGATTTTCCTGGAACTTTTACGGATACAAGAGTAGCATCTTTTTCCAAGATTTTTGAGCGAAATGAAACTGGCGGAGACTATCCTCCATGCAATTGAATCTCTGGGAATTGAAGTTAGTAACGTAAACTTGCAACAAAAAGTTGGAATTGAGTTTGAGCGAGACAAGTTGATCTCCTCATTCCAGCAAACAACTGCTTGTAGTCTGCTTTGAATATTCTAGAAATGAGTTCATTATCTCAGGTTGAGACAATTTCAGAAGAACACTTAATGAGTCTTGGATGAACAGTTGCGGTTGAAAAAGATTAAGTTGGAAACAAGTTGGATAAAATCCATACACGAGTTTTATACAAAGTTTCAGACTTCATGCAAGTTTCTGGCTCTCTAATGGGAAGTGACTCGAGCAGATATTGTTGCTAGGTCTCATTTTTATCCATTACAAATTTGCCAAAGCCCTGTTGTTGACATTGGCGTAATTAGGACTTGGCTTTAAACAGTTGTTTGTCCCCTGCTGAGCTGTTGAGCGCTCCGAGTCGATTCTCGGTTTGCCTATAGATTTCACCTGCCGCCTACGTTTCACTTGCCAGAAGTTTGAAATTTATCGAATAATAAACTTGGCGGCACTCCGTTGTCCTCAGTGCAGTCTACGAATGTACCCTACTTGCCGGCAAACTTCGATTACAAACTTTGTATTGCCTGCTCCATACATAATATCTTGGATCAGCGGATAAGCTCAGATCAAGTTGAGCCCATGTCAAAGGCTGAGAGTTGAGCTGGGTCTATCCCAAAACTTAAAGCACTATTTCCCACCATCGGCGAAGAATCACAGCATTTACGCGAGATTGGGGATTGATTATAAACTGACAAAGAAGAGAACATAATAATTTTAAACTGCAGTAGACTCTCTTCCAGCGGTTTTCTTCGCTATGAAGAAAGATCGTTATAAAGAGAGACACCTATTTCCACACAGTTTGTTGGAGTAGTGTGCTGAAGTAAGACACTATATTATACAGTATAAGCTCTAAATTAAAAAATTGTCCAAATAAACACACAATTGACATTATCAGAACCCTGCTATTATAATGTAAAACTACAAATGAAAAACTATATAATAAATCATATAATGTACATGTAATACTGTGACAAATTAATGAGAATAAAAATCACTTTATAATGGATGTTAAGAGCAAGAGATCAAGAGAGATTTGTACCCTAGAAGAATCAAACGATCAGAATAATTTGAAGTCGGGATGAAAAATCCTCATTAATCCTCAAAATCGACATTATTTTTCACACATAACTAAAACTGCAGGTAATGAAATTTTGAAATTTTCTTCTAAAATATTCCATGTTTGAGTACAAGTCGTTGCAATCTTAATTAGTCCAGATTTAAAAATATGATTGGTTGTGGAATTCAATTGGCCTATTCGTTTCATCGTATTCATTTTTACACTTCACATCAACAGGAACAACGTGCACTTACATATGTCGCATAGATATGCTTCCATATACTAATACAAGCTTGAGATTTCTATAGAATAGATCTTCATTGATCAAACTAGATTGATCAGTGTGAAGTATTATCCATCAGTGTTGGTTAAATCCAGTTTACACAGTATTAATCAATATCGAAGAGACAAGATTTGCCTATCAATATGCTTATGCTGAAAACAGATTCAATATGTTGATTTTGCTGCTCTACAATGCTGTCTGGTTTGATAGCTTTTCATCTTCATAATTGAATTTGTGATCAAAGCATGAGAGTTATACCACATTGGAGAGGATAGCTTGTACTGTATTACTTGGCTAGATTGGAGAGCTTGATTGAACAGACTACCAAGAGAACAGCCAATAATTATCGCTGTTGAGATAGGCTACATTAATCTACCACTCAAATATATTATCAATTGTCGTACTATGAGGCATCCAAAAAAAGAAGTGTTGAAGGTTTAGTTCTTCTTGTAACTGAAATGATAACACATTTTCTGCCAAGTTTTCATCCAGTTTGATAAATTTTTGTCGATGATTTTCGTTCATGAATCAGAAATCACTGAAATTCTTATTATTTTTTAAATTTTTATTGTTATGTTCCACCTTCTTTCTCACTGGAAGTATGCGTCGTGGAGAATCACTCGAGCTACAATAAATTTGAGAACAATAACTGTTCTCAGTTATCATTGGTTACTTTTGTAACAGAGCACCAAATATTAATACATTAACAGACTTCTTTGAATATTCTTTCTAATTTTTTTAATTAAGATTATTTTTTTGTTCTGAGAACGAGATGTTATGAATCAAATCAACCCATATTCCTAAAACATATCGAATGTTATGTTTTATGTTAGGCACTAATAATACCTAATTGTTAATTTCCATGACCATTATTCTTCCAAAAACAAACTCAATAAATTTTCGTTGATATATCATCACAAGTCAAACAAGTGTTCACATATTGATTTTGTTGGGCTTATCGCAAACACTGCCCTGATAGTGTTGTATGCAGTGCTCCATCACCTGTGTAAGACGCAATGTTACAGATCCGTAATGGATGTGAACATGATAATTGGATCTGACAGTTGATTGTAGTCGAGCCTGTGTTCAGATTAATATAGCCCCCAGTGTGCAGTGTGCTTATTGCTAATGCTCTGTTGTAACCTCTTTGATCTGCTGCTTCAAGTTCATGACTGTATTTAGTGAGTGGGCTCATCATGAAGGTTTCTCTCTCATCATCCTTTCATATCATGCAATTTTTTTGTGTTGCAGGGAGCGAGGGCAGCTACAGAATGCCTACAGACCAGGAGGGGGGAGGAGGATCCCCCAGCGCCCCCTCTTCACCCACTATTGCTTCGCATTTTATACACGGCAGCCCCAGTAGACAAGCCAGCCCTTACCCCATAGGTGAGTCACGCTACCTCCACAGATTGTCACAATCTGTCACAAATCAGAATGAACGTTATTTGTGAGCTTCTGATCTCTGCCAATTGTTGTCATAACAATGGTCAACAGGGAGAAAAGTACATTGTCTCTGTTACCGACTGCTAACGAAATAATAGGTAACTGAAGGGTGGGGAATGAATCGTTATCAGGCGACCTGAACATCATTCTTGGATGCTATTGTATCATTGTGGATGAAATCAGAAGGGAATAAATGAAATTACACGTTCTCAAGCTGCTTGCATTGAGTTGCCATATCCAATTCAATCAATATTGATACTGAAGAATAGGGACTACTTTCCCTTACAAATTCAATGATGACTCATTCTTTCATATTTACTCTGATATGAATATCTCGGAGCATGATTTTGAATAATATGATATTTTCTTCCAGAAGTAGAAGTATTATGCCTTTTTGTTTGCTTTGTAAAATTAATATTGATAAGATTGAAGTTAATGCAAATTTTATAAAAGTTTTGGCGTATACATCGTTTTATTAGATATTCGTTTATTCAGATATCGTTATATTTTTTTAGATATTCAGTGTTCTTGCTTATGTTTCTAGTTGATAATTTGATCCAAATGGAGAAAGCAGCATTAGTTTCTGAAGGGGTACTGAAATAAATGATGCAGAATAATAACTCAGATACTGGATAAAGTTTGTAAAAATACGTATTATACGAAGTCACTGGTTCCATGTTGGAAAGCCATTCGTGTAAATAGTCTTTTCAATGTCAAGCTTATAGCTGAATAAATATTCATATCATAACCAATATTAGAAGTAATCAGGTAGCTTCTCGGAATGAGACCTCTCACCAAGTACCAAATATTATTATTATTAAAATAATAATAAAATTTCAAATTCCACCAGCAGCTCACAATCCTCATATGTCCTGATGATATGTCCTCTATGATTATGTGGTATGCTATGGTGAATCTGCTAATACACACATGATGTGCCGTAAGCAACAGACTCACCTGATAGCTCTCATCTTATGCCTGAAGCCTGACCGACGAGCACTATGTAAGGCTTGGAAAGACTTAAATAATAAGGCAATAATCATGAAAGATATCTCATGGGAGTCAGCATCCAATGTAGATACACAATTAATTGGTGAATGTGAGGCTCTTAGTTGTAATATGAGAATATAATAATTTGCAAATAGAAATTTGCCACCAAAGCTGGTCCAAAATTCTATCAGGCAGGCTACGGCCATAAACTGAATATATTTTGATTTGAACAGGTAGTACCCTGTCTGATAGCTTGCACCAAGTTGATCACGGTACAAGAATAAATTTATTGCTCCCAAAGCAGTCGCATAGGTGATTTGCAGTTAGCATCAATGAGCCAATAATAATCAGATAAATAATTATTCCTAGATAGCAAGACCCTATACGAAATGTTTGAATCTCTCATAACATTATTCAGTGGGTAGCAAATAATTAAGCAGTAACCAAATCTGGTAAAGAATCAACATTATAATTACAAATTTGAATTTTCATAATAAGCACTTCCAATAAGTTTGAATTTAATATGATAAGAAAATCTTAGAATTTAATAAGCTTGTACATTTATGACTAGTAATAATTAAATCAGGGCGTGAGCTCACGTGCCTAGGAAACTTAAGTATTTGCATTAAATTCTTATGACTAAATTTGATATTAAGGTGCGCACCATAGAGATATTTAAATAAATTTCCCCCACTGATTCAGCATGAAGCTGCACTAGATAGACTTGCTTTTAGATTTGAGAGCTCTCTTAACGTCGCACTTGGGATCCCATTAATTTATTTTCGCACTCACGTGTTGATTCCGAAGTTTGGTTACCGGGTCGTCGTGGCTCTGGAAGTCATCTGGCTGCTATGGAAATTACCGGCTTGCTCTCATCTCAGGGTGTTTTACGTTGCCATCTCAGGTACGGGAGGAATTTACTTTGGCACCATTCAAAGTTCAAAATAATAATATCAAAAATTTAAGTTAGAGGCCACTACTAGCCATGTTGACTGTTCAAGGGATCTAGGAAGAAGAAATCATTTTTAGAATGTCTCTAGGCTCTTCTTTCAACCTTCTGACGTCATAAATATATCGACGTAATATACAATATAGAAAATTACGATATTGTGCTCAAATTTACACTTAATAGCATAAAATAATACATTAAACATAATTCGTTGATGAGACAATTATTAGGCTGTCAAAACAAGCCGGTATATGCGCAACATAATATGCATATTTAGACATTAAGTGCTTGAATAACATAATTTATATATTTTAAATAATATAATAGTGCAATTTATTGCATGAATTGTCATTTTAGACAATAATAAATACATAAAATAATACAGATAAGGTGTAGAACACGAATGATTTTGGGCAGACAGGTAGGCAATCAGCTGACTAAAAAGCGCGAAATAATGCCGGCTAGAAAGAATGCTCAAAAATTAGAGGTTAGGCTCTAAATCAAAACAAATAGTACAGTATGCTAGTAAGAAATATTGATTATTCAAATTCCTGTTCTCAGGTCTTTGAGAAGGGTTACAAAATGTTTCCTTGTCAGTAGAATAACGGATCTGCGATAAGCTGCTGTGAATGCACTAGGCAAGTAATAATAATAAGGCATTCCACCTCTCAATAATTTTTATTAATTATAAATAATGGTTCTTCATTGACGTATCGTCACAAGTTTCAAATCAACAATCATATTTCTTTTACACAGAATCTCCAACACTGTTAATAAAGGTTCTCCCAATTCACTGAAACTATAAAAGCTTAGATAAAAAATATATAACTTTTCAGAAGTTTATCCGTCTTTACTTGGTCATATTGTTTTCCTGGAAAACCAAAGACCTTGGATCAGAGTACCAACTTAGCCCAAGCCTAGAATCAATATTTTCTGATATTCGGATTCAGGTACATGGAATTCAACTGCCTACCTAAGGCTAGACTCTTGAATATCGGTTTTCACAGGCAAGCGAGATACGTGACTACTACCAATCGCTGTCACATTTCGATTTATTGTTAATTTTAGGTTGGTAGTGCTTCGATTTCTGGCGAGTGCTCGCGTGAATGAAAGCCGTTTCCAAACATTGATTCTGCTGATGAAAATAACTGATGTCTTGAAGTCGTCATTGACAAGTTATACTAAAGCTTTCAAGACAGCCATTCTTGAGTACGGCTCTAGAATTAGAATTGGAATACATTTTGTAGATGACAGTTTAAAAGCACTTGGTTACAAGAATTGCTGCCATCAATGCGGGTGCAACAACCAATGCACTGTTCAGCCTGCCATAGCCGTGTTTTTGTTATGACTGGTTAACGTTGAAGTGAACAGTTTGGGTTGAGTTTTTTTAAACACTATGTAAAAGGGGTGAGGTTGTTATTTTGAGCACTCACTTGAGAGGGATGTTTGCTACGGAGGAATGCAAAGCATTTGACAAATTTAGATTACAGATAATTTATTATTCTGTGGTGTTTTCATTGGGAGGAGCGTGTCTTCAAAGCATTACTCTGACAGAAAGTTATTATTTAGTTGGGGGTTGAACCTTGATTTGTCACTATATCCAGTTTCCATTAATTCATTTCAAAATTGTTTCAATAAGTTCTTGCTCATTATTCCACCTCAATGACGATTTACTATGCAAATGACTCGTATTCATGGTGAAGTGGTAAAGTGGAATTACTGTCCAAACTTCGTCACTTCAGAAAAAAGTCATTCTATTCCATTTAATACTCTATTCCATTACAGAACTGGATGAAAAAGAATCACAATTACTGTGGACAATCTATTCTTTCATAAATCAATCTTTATCAATTGTTTTATTTTTCGGAAATATGATTCCACATAATAACATGTGTGATGAAAGTTCTTTTTTCAAAGACGTTCTAGCCAAGTACTCTGAAACCAATACCTTATAAAGTCTGTTGACATAGATCCCAAAGTGCTCACAGCATTAATTTAGCCTCTATTTCTTTCATAATGCACAACTTAGAACTTGGTCTGAAGAAACTGATAATATATAGATTTTAGCTTGAATTGATCTATTATCTCTTCTTACTATACAGTATACTCGTCCATACTTATATATATAATAGTTGGTGTTTAAAACATACCTCTTTTCCATCCTTATTCCTCTATCTTGTTCCACTTTTTGATCTCCTACTTTTTCAATTTTTTTCCTCCTTATTATTATTTCATTCACTTGTTGTTTTTCTATTATTTTTTTCCTCCTCATTTCATCTTTAGTCATTCACTTCTCTATAACGTCAGTCTAAGAAACTAAAAAAAATAAAACTTATTCTAAAATTGAATTGATAGTCACAATTCTATCAGATTTTAGATAGAATTCTCTATAGCCAATTATTGTGGTAATTTCTCCACAGTCTCTATCTACACCATGGGAATCCCACCCATAGAGCTCAATTTCTTTCGAGTTCATTTATTTATTGACATAATTACACAAATGATTACATAATTAGGATAGAACCAGGATAGAAAATCTAAGTTTAGCTTGTTTTAAATCTTCTTAAATTTTGATGAATAATTAGTACACTGGCGGTTCGTGCCGTGTGAAAAGCTGAAGTGTTGTACAGTATAAGATACGATACAGGTGAAGTGCTATACATTAAAAGATACGGGCACTTCACCTGTTACGTGGGTACGAGCCGCCAGTGGATTAGTATCAACCATTTTGAATTTCAATCTTGAGTTATTTCAAACCTCTATCAACTTCTGACGCATTGCTTTGCCCTGCAGAGTCGACCAACTTGTCTCAATCGGGCCAGTCGACGCCGCAGCCTGGGGGAGTGGGTGGTTCGGGGGTGGGACAGCCAAGTCCGCGGTACGCAGCGGGACGCACTAACGAGCGTAAGAAGGGTGTCGGTGACACCACGGGCACCCGCAAGACTGGCACCCGGCGCCGTCACCTCGCCTCCTCCTCCTCGGGCACCTCCTCCTCCGCCTCCTCCGATCTCACCTACCCTGAAGTCGAACGAAGGCCTGAACTCAGAAATGGTCAGTTATTTATTGTTCTTTTTCTATTTTCTCGTTATTTCATTTTTTTATAAGTTTTAAGACTAAATCAGGACTATTGAAGATATTAAATAAAAATCAGCTCCTCTACAATAAAGTTCCAAACCCTGAACTCCAAAAGTTCCAAACCTTGGACCTTAAACATTGATATTATGACAACATACTCGAAGTAATAGCTAGAACATTTATGTGGCTGAGAAGGTAATATTGTGGTAACTATCCATATCGTGTAGAAATAATAATAGCTACAGATCAATAAAATATCGAGATACCAGTTTCGGTTGAATGAATAATATAATTATGAATGTATATGCCAAGTACTTTTACCACCTCAATTACTGTGAATTAGAAGATAAAGTCATTGCAGTTCCTATTTCACCGTGTTTCTAATGAGATCGTTACATGAATCATGAAACTTCCTATCATAAATTCCTAGGGACAACTTATAGGGTTATAGTCCTTTCAAGGACTATAAATATTTAAACATAATAGCTATTGCAACATTAACCTTTGCCATATAATACACTGGAGATCTCCGGTAATAGTTTTCAAAGCTCGCTTGTAGAGATCTTTTCCACTACACTTAACCCTTATGGTCCATTAGTTTAGGACTTATAGTGGGGTGTCGGGTCCATTACTCTGTGCAGTCAATACAACTGTATCAATAACAGGAAAAATGCAGTTACCATGCATTTCCGAGTTGGAATTCTATCAAAATATCAATTATCTCTATTGATGTATGAATAACAAGATAGCTCAGATTAGAACGGATCATTTCAAAATATTATTCGATCCGATGTAACTGACAGTTCATTTTCCCAATATTATTATTGACATCAAATTAATGTATTTTAGGAAAATATATTATGAATCAGCTATAGTGACTATTTTGTTTACTGTGGAATAATTAGAATGTTTGGATCAAGTTGTTGTGGTTGATTAAGCGTTTGTCGATTATGTCTAAGAGAATACTCTCACCCAAAGATAACTCCTATATAGGTATGATAAATGCATAAAGAACTTTAAAACTTAGGGCTGTTTGAAATAATTGAAAAATAAATAAAAATCAAACACCCTTTTTTGAAAACTATTTTTCTCCACATTGAGAATGGGCTTAGTTCCCGAAACATGTATGTGTTTTTTATAAGTTTTTATAATTTTAAAGTTTTCAAAAAAGGGTGTTTGATTTTTATTTATTTTTCAATGATAAATGCAATACGATTTTTCTTCCAAATAATGTAGACTACTCTACGGGATCGCATCAAAACGAATCAATTTTTATCCAGTACCCGCAAAGTTCAGAGTAAATGCACAATTATTATAAATTCAAAATAATTTTTACCGCTTGCTTTAATTGATAAATTAAATGAAAAATCAAATACCATTTTTTAAAATCATTATAATTAATAAATTACTAATAAGTTTTTTCAAAAGAGTATTTGATTTTTCGCTTGCTTTAACTACAGATAAGGCAAAATTATCCACTTTACCAGGATTTTCCTGTTCTGTGCTTGAACCCATTATTTTAGTCTTTTATGGAGATTATAGATAGATGGAAATATTCATCTTCTGCTTGCTCAAAACTTCCAGTTGAGAGAAACAACTTCTCAACACTGAATGAATCGTTGATCGAGTGCAAAGGTTGGAAGTTGAGTGAACGAGAGGTGTGCGGGCGGAAGTTGAACTAAGTTGTCAGATATACATTGCTTGGAAAATCAGATTTGCCGTAACCAGATTTGTTGAGTGGGAAGGCAAAGAGAGGGAAGGTCAGGTGTAGTTCCAGCTCGTGGCCGCACCGAAAAGAATAGAGTGAAGGGAGTGAGGCATTACCCATTATAATTAAGAGCGCCCTGCAAGGGCCAGGTCCATTAACTAAGGAGCGGGGCTGTCGTCGGAAGGGCGCAAAATGTCAACAGAAATTTGGCCCGGCGTCTGTTAATGAATCCAATTAGGAGGCTGGAAAAAGCTCGTGCTCGTGCTCTGGTCGACAACGCAACTAACACTGGTCGCATCGCCAATACCAGGTACTAGACCTGTGCCCGCCCGCCCGTGCATCTTGTTAGCTGCGGTGCCAACGCTGTCAAACTTTATCCCCCGGAAAACTTTTATCTACTAATGGAGTTTGCCTCTCTCTCATAACCGGTTTAAGTACTCTTATGCGTCCCTGAAGCTGCTTTTCACCACCATTACACGATGGTCTTCCGGCCAGACATCAACTTCAGCGACCACTTTTCACCGATTTCAAGAACACTGCAACAGGGGACAAACCCGATTTCATGAGCAGACCTATTCATATACGGAGTCGGATGCAGACACTCAACAAGCAATATACACAGAAGACCAATCAAATTACTGTATGCTTGACCATTCGCACACAATAGTGGACCTATAACTAACTCAAGAGATCTGTTCGTAGCATGTTCATTTCTATGATCCCCCTAATTGATTATATTTACTGGGAGACATGAAGATAATATTAAACAATATCTTAAATTTAGTTCCTATTGAAAGCCTTGAGCAACTTTCAAAAAAATTGATGAGTATTCGTTGAGAAAATGGAGTAGCCTTCAAATTAAAGTATGAATAAAAGCATTTTTTAGTAGATTGAACTATATTAATAACAAAAGAGTTCAATAATATTTGAGTTTACTTATACAGAGTGTTTCAGGAGGAATGTGCAATACTTCTCAGGCTGATTCCTAACACCAAGTAGACAAAAAAGTTCCATGGGACCAACCCCCAAAAACGCTTTGTTAACGAGATAACAATGGCGGAAAATTGAGATTTTTCAAAATATATTAATTTTTCTAATTCTTTAGAGGCTTTACTGAGGTTCTAAAATGATCAATTCCTATGTAAAATTAGCTGAGGAATTCAATAAAACCAGTTCCAAGTTTGTAACTACAACGGTTGTTGAGATAATTGGAAAAATATGCTAGAAAACGCCATTTTTTCAACAATAAGGGTTATAACTGGATAAGGAATCCTAAAATTGTATTTTTTATTAATGGAAGTTGAAGAGAGTCGGATTCTCAACAAAAAGTTAAATTGCGGCGATTGTGTAAATCTTACCCAAATCTCAGAAATGGCGATCAAAAATCGCAAAATTGACAAGAGTGATAAATTTGTGTTTAGTAGCGATTTTGCGATTTTTGATCGCTATTTCTGAGATTTGGGTGAGATTTACACAATCGCCGCCATTTAACTTTTTGTTTAGAATCCGACTCTCTTCAACTTCCATTAATAATAAATACAATTTTATAATTCCTTATCCAGTTATAACCCTTATTGTTGAAAAATGGCGTTTTTTAGCATATTTTTTCAATTATCTCGATAACCGCTAAAGTTACAAACTTGGAACTGGTTTCATTCAATTCCTCAGCTAATTTTACATAGGAATTGCTTATTTTAGAACCTCACTAAAGCCACTAAAAAATTAGAAAAATTAATATGTTTTGAAAAATCTCAATTTTCCGCCATTGTTATCTCGGTAACAAAGCGTTTTTGAGGGTTTGTCCAATGGAATTTTTTTGTCTACTTGGTGTAAGAAATCAGCCTGAGAAGTATTGCACATTCCTCCTGAAACACCCTGTATATTAGATTTGAGTTTACTCGATAATATTAGATGATGAAAATCCAACATTGTTACCAACTGAGCAAATTATAATAAGAAATGAGGGTCATGAAATTGTGAGAACCCAAAGGGAACCATAGAACGTTATAAAACAGTTTATTGATAAGCCCGAACAAGCTTTGCACAATAAATCATAAGTGAACATAAGTTTGGTTTACGGATCTCATGGAATGTCCATGTGAAGGGAATATAGCTGAAGCACAGATAACCAAGCGATGCAGTATTGGATCTATTTATGCAATATAATACGTTGAATGCTACAATTCTACACAACCATTTATTTTTTCATCTTGAGAAATGTAGTGGGAATTTTCTCCAATAAAAAAATTGTATCATTGAGGCAAATATTCCTTTTTTCAGTGATTTTTCTTCCATTAATTATATTCTTATATTCATAGAAGATATAATATCAACCTGGCTCAAATGAAAATAACTTGAAATAGGCTGAGCGATATGAATTCTAAATCAATAACAAGTCGATGACGTGAGAATATCACTCTGTAAATCGCTTGTGAGTGGAAGAATAACATTCAATAACAATTATCAAATCAAAAATCCCACTGGAAATACGTTGAATTCATTAATATCATAAGCCTTGAATCAAATCATGACAATTTCACAGTTTGTTGTTCTCAACATGACATCATTGAAATGTTGGTCATTTCAGAGCTTTGTGAGGAGTCACCCCCGGAGCCAGCCCCGCCAGAAGTGCCCCCTAGGGGGCCATCGCTCACTTTGAGAAGCGCCCGTCTAGACTCCAACTCGGCCACTTACGTGTTCCCCTCTCAAGGTAAGAATAAGAAACACATCAAATGCCTATTCCTTTGATCTGGCTTAGTAAACTTTTATAAGTGCAATACTGCTCGATGACAAAGGTACAAGTTTGAAAGTGTGCATTGCTACTTTAAAAATATAAAGCCGGCTTGGATCGAAAAGCCGAGATGCAGCACCGGTATTGTTGGAAGTTTGTGTTGTCAAATCACCAGAATACAACCTCAAAAAATAATTCACCAATAACTCTTACTCTCCAGTATCACATATTCAATGTAAACTTTTTCTTATTCTAAACTGGTGGGGCTTAATGCTCATTCTTCATTGCTTCTAAAGATTCACATTACCTGCTTCTTGATAGATTATAGAAAATAATGTAAATCAATCAACAGAACAAATTCTAAATATGTTCGTGAAAAATAACTCCAATAAAATAATGTCCTCTATCATAGCTGTTATGTAATTTGAAGTTCAAACTGAACTGCACTTCAACTTTCAGACTAAAACTTCTATCACAAATATCCACTTTTAAAATAATGATGAAACTTTTTTCTGGTCTAGTGATCGTGTTATTATAATATTGAACAGAATTGAATAGAGCATTATTGTATGATGCTCTCAACCAATTATTACAAGTGATACTCAGCACAAAATGAAATAAATTTTCATGTTCGTTGCTGGAGTAGAATCTGGTCAGTGGAATTAAACCTTTCACATTTAAATATCTTAATGAGAAATTATTATTGATTTGGTATTGTAATATCGAAGCAGCTTATCAAAAATTTTATGTAACATTGAAGTCAAAATATTATTATTTCCTAAAGGCTAATGGAAACATGACAGTGCCGGTGTAAATAATTCTTCAAACAAGTGAAAATGCGAATTTTGCAAAATGTTCGACGTGTCCATAACCTGTCAACTTGTATGTAGTGCATATGGCGTTCCAGATATATGGTTCTTGTGAAAATTTGCGAGCTGGTTTTTGTGAAAATGCGTGGACGGACGGTACGATTGACATGCCTTGTCAAGTAAAAAAAGCTCGTAAAAGTGAACTGTGGCTGGTGTTGTTGTAGGGAACATGGACGTACAGAGAGGGCATTAGGTAAATTAACAGCGCCAGGTAAACAGGGCAAAAATGTTAAGCCCGCCCTCCCATTAGGGCAGACGAGCTGTGCACCGTGTAATAGGGTTAATGGAGTCTGGATTAGTGTACGCAGAAATTCAATTGCGATCATCATTCGGATCCACTCCCTTCACCCACTCATGTCCAGCTCCCCCTTCCAGCATCGTCATTCCGTCATCACTTCTTTGTTCCGTACTTGGGCTTGAATCCTTTGTGCTACGTTTCGGCTTGAAACCTGATACGTCATGTCGATCAGGCCTACTCGCTTTCCGAAATAAGCTTGGATGGTTGATTTTGAATACATTAGTGGTTGTAGAGTGGGCCTAAATTCGATACAGCGCCATGTGCGGATGTTTATGTGACTCTTGATGGCTTACCAATTAGCATACCTATCAAGATACCGGTCATACATCTACTACCAAGACGATATTAGAGGATAATCATGAGAAGTATCAGGGATGATGAAAGCTGGGAAATCTCTTGTTTCATTGTGAAAATATCATGAGAGCTAGGCTTAGGCTACAACAAGCTTCATCATGAAACTACACTCTGTACGCCAGGTATTTGGAGTGAATTTAATCCTCGAGAAGACCTTGTATTGAAAGATTTCCTTGGATAGAATTCCCAGCAAGAACTGTGACCCACAATTTTACCAGAAAATTCTGAAGAACGTTTTGACCAACTTATCAAAGTTTATTGGAAGAATTTGATGAGAGAAAATCTTGAAAGAAATTTAAAACTTGTTTGATGAACTACTGTGTACTGCACATCCACACAGAGAATAGAAACATGAATGAAATTGTCAAGTGGCTGAAGACGGAGTATAACGAATCTGTTAGTGGGCCTGTTGTTGTTGATTGAATTAGTGCGACGATTGTTCAGAGCAGAGTAGGGCGACTTCAGAGTTGTCAGGCGGTTGCGGTCAAAATTGTTGTCAGGACTGTACTTTAAATAAGCGAGTGGCAGCCGCCGTAGAGCTCTCTGCGCTCGTCTTGTTAGTTAGTGGGAGATGTGGACCAGAACTCGGGTTGCCGGTTGCAGTTCGCAGTGGCGTGGAGTGACCAGTATCCGTCATGTGGCGCATGGTGGCGCCTGTGCGTGCACCAGCCGTTGCGGTTTTCACTTCGCTGCCTCACACATGCACACTTTCGCGACACTAATGTGCAGCACAACGCAACAGCATAACATGTGTGAGCTCACAATCATATCAGGTAATGTCAGCTATGCACCTGCGTTTTACAACTCAACCCTTCAATGTCGTAATTATTTCAGAACACGTTTCCGGTGCATGTTGCCGCTGGTCCAAACACAAATTCCGATGTGACGAGTAGGCTTTTAACCACATCGCCGTTCAAACCAAATCGGAACCTGCTACCGCTGTTTTGTTAGCCTCGTTTGCTTTATTCACAGAAGCCCCAATTGAAGGTCAAACACTACATTCTCCTTACCTCAACAATACCCACGTCACTGCAACGCAGTAGCGTTTCAACGCCTGAAATATCAAATATGCATGCTTTGCATTTACTCATGCTCTCCATACATTGTCAGACATTGTTCGCAGTTGAGTGTCATGCCTGTAAGAAATGTGAACTTTGAAATTTTCATCATGGTTTATGTTGGACGTATTTGTAGAACTAATTTGAAAGAGAGGAATAATTAACTTTTTATGGAGTATTGTGATTTCGAAGAGTTCTTTTCGAAGATTTCAACAATGAACTTTTCTACTCAGTATGAAATTGCGTATTCACGACTATAATTTTACTGCCTCAACAGGCTGCGAAAGTCTCTGAGCTGCCTTCAACATTTGCAGAGTTATGAGGAGACTATCACATCTTTTTCCCAAAAAAATTATGCTAAGATAAAAAACCCAACGCTAATTTCCGGGTTTCTGATATCTTTTACACTGGATTGTGACCTAGAATAACTAATAAATATTGTCTCCTGAACAACAATTCCGACTTCAGCCATTGCCTGTTTGTACATTCAAAGCCTGCTGTTATGGAGAACAAAGTTCAAATCTATATAATATATAAACGATATATTATTGAGCTCGCATCAAAGCATGGGTCTGGAGCAAACCATCGAGCATAGGTTTATGAATAGTTGAAGGTTCAACGATCAATCCACTCAAAATTCACCTATTAAAAAATCATATAATTTAGGAAAATCACACACATTTCAAAATTATTCATAAGAGGAAAAGTAAAGACAGAATTTTCCTATTCGACTACTTAGTCTTTTTATAACTATTTGAGCTGAAGATGTGAACAGCTCCAAGCACTCACCGCAACCACAACCCAAATTCTAATCATCAACTTAACTTCAGCCGAAGTTCAATTCAGATTTCGCTATATTTAATTGCTCATTTCGATGTAAATTTAATTGATAACCTTAGTATATTGAACAAGTTGTGGGTGTAGTCAGCGTGGGTTTGTCTGTGAAGCCAAATCGTTTATCGTTGGATTGCTGCGCCTACTCTATCAGCCAATTAAACAATCAGCGGCCTACAATTGTCTCCATTAATTGTGGTGAAAACGAGCGTCCAAGTACCGATAACAATGAATTCGGTGCACTTCCATTAATCACTCATTACATTCAAGTGTGTGTTGAATGGGCTTCATCCGTTGGCTGCGTCACTCCAAGCTGCATTTCAGCCGCGCTGATTGTTTGCCAAGTCTGTTCTGTGGCTAGCCAATGCGCCTCCAGGGAATAGAAGGTGCAGGCTTTCATCCCCATTATTATAGTGCTCATAAGTATACACAGTACTAAACAAAGATTTATAGTGTGCAAGTAGGTTTCAGGGCAGAACCCAAGGGGTTATGAGGATATGTCCTCCCCCCGAAATTGGGGCTCATCTCACACTGTAATAGATAGAATGCAATTTGTAGGAGTTGCCAAATATTTTACTAGCAATAAGGCTTAAAACTCCTAAGAAATATACATAAAATTCTAATACTCATTATCTAGAAAACATATACACCCTGGTTTAGATTCAATGACTGAAAAAATTTTTAGAACAGCTTAGAAGACTTCAACGTTCAACTCAACAATTGTCCAACTCAACATTCAAAATTTTCTGTGATATTTTTTTCTGAGTGAAAATTTTATCAAGTGAGTATTGAAAAAGAACATAACCTGAATTTGGTCATTTTAAAAATCGGAATAGAAGAAGTTTTGGTCAACGCCGGTTTTTCTTTCCTTTTATTGTATTTATTTGATGAAATAAATAAATAAATGAATATACAATATTACAATAGACCAATATTGCTCTTGGCCAAATCAATTTTCCTAAAATCGATAAATTTGTCTACAATAATCGTTGAATTAATTTCTAATAATTACTCTTTCCTTACTAAAGGGAAGCAATTTCTTATCCTACTTAGCAAAATCAACATTAACATTTCATGAAAACCCAATCCCCCGAAATGTTCTCCTGGGTTCTCATTTCATATTTTTGTTCTCCCCACTTGAAATATTGTTTCAGTTCAATATCAGTTTTTTACTTATTATTATAATATTGTGAAACTATGTTAATCAGAATATTCAGTTGTCTGTTATGTCCTGAAGATTGGGAGACTGTCCGATTACGAGTCAGTTATAAAACTTTGGTATAGAAAAAATCTGAAGAATAATTTATTCAGATGCAAAGCATTATTTTTTTAGTCTTTTAAATTTTCCATCAATATTGAAAATGCATGCTCATCTCATCAGACAGAATATTACATTCTGCGCTCCAACTCCTTCTGAAAGGAAATATTCTCTTCTCAATAAGTATTTGCATAAATTATGCCTCGTAAGTTCGTGAATATTGCATAATTGCAATAATTGATGGAGAATGGATTGCTGATCCGAGAAAAAAAAATTGAGATAATGTAATCAGTTAATTCGTAGAATCTCTTCAAAATAGACCAAGAATGTGTATGAAAATCTCATTTTTAAGCCTCTATGAACTCAATAAGAGTCAATTGAATTGACCCAATCAATCAGAGTGATTATCCCAAGGTCAGTGTAACACTAGGATTCAATGGAGGTCACTTTCAGTATCAGAGCTTGGAACACCCCTAACACCCCTATATGTGTTTTAAATTATTTTGATATAAAATAGAGTAGGAATTCCTGCTCAGATGAGTAGTAGCCTTTGCTATATTTTTCTAGAAGGTACATTTCGTTAACATTCTGATAAGCAATTAAATAAAACTGAGGCGTGCCTAAATTAAAAAAAGTAAACAATATAACGAGAATAAATTACCAACTTACTCCAAACATTTCGTAACTTTCTGACAATAAGAATTAGAAGATTGATTAATGTATGAAGTCACCTCATTAGAGTTCTTGGAGTAAATTATAGACACAATTATGTTCTTATTCCTCCACAAGACTCCATTTAGATAGGAAAGCGCTTCTGATACTTCATTTAGATCGGAAAAGTCTCCTTGTACTTCGTTTAGTAGTGGAAAGCCATACAGTCTTACTAGTTTGCGTTGCTGCCGCTAGATTGTGCTGGAGTGTTTGAGAGTGAAGAGTGCCTATTGATCGGCTGTCACACAGCCAGACTCTACAGTCGCTTGGCCGCATCTACTTGGCCCTTCTCGGTGACATCAAACTGAAATGCGATGCCTGATGCCTCTAATAATCCTCGGCTTCTTTAAATATTCTCCTATCTTCATTGAAACTCCTATGAGATACAGTATCTCTCATTATGAAATATGTGTTTATTCTCAAACTCTTGCTGAGAAATATGCCTTTTCCCTATCATTACTTAGAAATACTGAAAAATCTTTCTAAAGCACTGTCAAAATCACTTTGGCAAGTCAAATTCTGATCAAAAAATTCATTGATATGCTGTTCTTCAGCAGGATGGATATATTCCTATTTGAACGATTTTTTTCTCTGAACAACAGTACATTTTCCTGTTAAATATCAGCTAACATTATTATTACAAAGTTTTAATTTATTTTTAGAAACTTTGAAAGTTATAAAACATAATTTTTTACAACATTAATTAGAAACAAAATCTCTCTTTTTCGACCAGATGGAAAACCAATCCCTGAAAATTTCTTGAGAAATTTTAAGATACAATAGTCATTTTTTGATAATCTGATAACATTATAATCAGTAATTCTATTATTGTTACAATATTTTCTATTTTTCAATGAGAAGAAATGTAGAAGATATCCTTCAACATCTGCTGATTTCCTATCAATCTTGATTTTTTCTGGTGATTTCTCACCCCAATCAATGAGAGCACACATTATTAGGTTGACGAGAGATCCAGCACGATTTCCTGACAGGAAAATAATGATATCTGCTCCAATAATGACAGAGCTCCTAATAATTGAACATGGAATCAGGGATTCCTACTATGTCGATTATGATAACTGTAATCTACTTGTTAACTTGATTTAAAATTGCAATGATGAAATTTGATCAATCTAACTGGAATTAAATTCAGGCTCCATCAATAATTATTGAGATGACCTTCATCCTCAATTCCAATGTTCAGGGTACTCTAAATTGAATTTCATCGAATGTTATTCCTGTACAATGATAAATATTCATTTGTTTTCTATGATTTATTCTGGAAACACACAAATAAAACAACTAAACATGATACTGTATTTTGAATAAACATTCTATCACAGTTTCCGATCATTTCCAAACAGTTTTCCTGGTGAGTTTTCATTTAAAACGTATCAAGACAATATTGTATTTCATGAAAAAGCTTCTTTCCAATATAAAAACCGTTACCATTGAAACATTTCGTTACGGATAACTCTGGATTCACCCAATCAAAAATCAACTGGAACTTCAACTTCCGGTGGAAATAGACAGAAATGGTGTATTAATGATGATTTCCTTACATTTTAATTATGTCTTTTTTCATTTATTGCGTAAGAATCAGTAACAATAATTGTTACTGTTTCTGTAACTGTTAATAATAACAATAAATGTTACTGTTTCTGTAACTGTTAATAATAACAATTATTGTTATTGAAATCATCTAAAATGTCCACCTGAACTAGACAATAGAGGTCGTTGACATTGATGCTTACATCAATAATTAGCCTATATTTCAATATTATGGAATCAGCAATGTACAATTGTACACTAATTATTAATGTTATTATTCATCCAAGTATTCATGAATGAATAAATTAATGTTTTATAACCCGAAAAAAAACTTATACAAATTCATTTCCATGAATATGTGATTCTCTAAATTTAAATATAATTTCAAAAGTTTCAGTAAATAATTCAAGTGCCTATATTACCAGTTAATTTTTTTTATTTGTGTATGTGTGCATACCAAGATGTACTATGTTCTAGAGGTATTCTGTTTAATCGATCTTGATTTTAATTTGTTCATTGAAAATCTCAGTTGAGGTGAATTTCATCCTTTTGGAGTGTATTAATTCGAAAACGACTGGAAAAAATTTTCAAATGTTAACAACTGTTTGTAAAGGATACTAACTAAACCCATACTCAGTACCGGATTCAAGGGTAGGTCAACTAAGCTGGCGCCTAGGGGCCCGCACCACAAAAATATTGAAAAGAAGAACATAATATTTTTTAGAACTTGGCAACTTGCATTCGAGCAAACTAATATCAATAAATGGCAAAACTGTGTTATATAATCTGTATTTGTTGAATATAATGTATCTGTTTATTAATAATACAAGTTGAAGCTATTTAAGCCCCTCTTGAACACTCTATCACTCTCTATCACTGTCTTTGGTGATAGAACTTAGATTTGCTGTTCACCTGCCTGGTTAAAGTATTGAATTCAGATGAATTTTATTTCTTCAAGCTAACATGGGGATTCAAGCTTACAAATATTCACAATCACTTATTTATACAGCATAGGCCTACCGTACTAATGAATGAGAAATACAGTAAGTTTACAAATAATGAAACTAATAATAAGGCTTAGAACTCTATGAAAAATATAGTTCCAGAGTATCTTTCTGGAAAATTTTTCGCCCAAGCGGGAGAAATAGTTCTTCAGTTCTCAATCATTGATAGCTATTTTTGTTTATGACCGTGGCAGGGAGTATGAAATTGTAGATATATTGCTAAGCTGTTCTAATAGTGAATAATAAATTATTGTAATAAGTTACATGCTTTGGAAGTTCGCACTACCACACTACCGTACCAAAATTGGCAGTTTGACACTTATTTATTTAATGAAAGTTGCAATCAACTTTGAATGAATAAAATTAAAACTTGATAAAAACTTCAGGTTGAAAATCGAAACCTATCGGGATCAATTATTTTGCATTTTGCAAAGAAAGCAAGTGAAGATTTGCTAGTAAAGACTGTAGCATTGAAAGAATGAGTTGTAGGTATAATTTCAAATTTAAATCTTATAATGAATAAGTTTTTTTTCTTAGGGTGATGCCCACATGGGCTTTTGGGCCTGTGCGTGGGTAATGGGAAGGATGATGATGAGAGATGAATGGACCTACTGCTTTAGGTGGGTTCCGAACCACCGGGACACGATTTTTGGTCAGCGGTCACCGTTACAACAGTGGTGGTAGAGGAACGTCGCTTATCTAATCTCACCGATTAGACGCTCTCTACCACTGGGACAAACCGCTCCCCAGTTTTCAGCAACTCATGAATGTTCCTTGAATTTTTAATTATTGTTTTTTTTTAATGAATAATTAATTTCTATTCCCATCGTAAAAAATTGGCCTAAATATTTTAGATTTCAAAGACTAGGAAATTAACTCACCATTATATCCAGTAAATGTGGCCAGTGTTCAACAAAAGTTACAAAAAAATTAAGATACAAATTGTGAGTCTAGTTAGATAAACTGCCTGCAGCGCATCGTAATAAAATTCTACAAAAATAAAAAAGACAAATTTTCAATCACTCATGATAAAAGTCGTGACTCTAGCTCTTGCACCCAGGGGTGCGCAGGGGTTCAGCAGCGCAAATGCGCTTCTGCAACTTTTGGGGGGATTCTATTTTTTTCTCATTTTCTATCATTTGGGGGGGAATTCTTCATAATTAGCCCTAGAATGTTTTTTTGTGTTATATTCAAACACTTGTAGAAGATTTTATTTCTCATATTCAATTCTAACATTGTAAGGGGATTGTATTTTGAGCTTTTATTTTTTGAATTGGGGGGGGGGGTATTCTTCATGACTATCCCCAAAATGATTATTCTTATATTCATTCAAAATTCTTCTAAAATTTAGCTAGTCTATTTTCGGATAAGTTCCATTTTCAGTTAAGGCTTATAAGTTTCGGAGAGTTCTTTTTTTTAATAAAGCTCAAACCGATAGAACTATTTCGATTTTCAACCTGAAGTTTTTTTTTCATATTAAATATTGAACACTCGTGATTTTTTTCCTATAATATCTTATTCGATTATCTGTTTATGCTTCTCAAGTCTTGGGGGGGATTTTTTAAAAATCAGCCCTCAATGGCCTCAATGGCCTTACATTCATTCACTATTAAAACTCATAAAAAATTCACCACGAAATCAAATAATTCTATTTTTAGGGGGAATTCTGTTTTCACCGTATATTTTATGAGTTTGGGATTTTTTTACAATAAGCCTGTTTTTGTTTTATATTCATACCGGTGAAAAAACCTTATAATTATATTTCAATTGGTAACTTATTCTGTTTTCAGCTTATAGTTTTCAAGTTTTTGGGGGGGGGATTTCTATAATTAGCTTTGATTTTCTGTGTTATATTCACTATCAAAACTTGTAAGAGGTTTTCCTCTGATATTAATTTTTTAAATTTTCAGGAGGGATTTCACTTACCGCTTAGGGGGGGATATCTTCCACGTTGGGGGGGGGTGAGGGTTAAGGAGATTTCATAATGATCCCTCAATTTTTTGGAGTAATATTCATACACTAATAACATTCATGGGAAATGTCTTTATTTGATTATTCAAAGTAGAAAAATGATTTTTTTTTTTAAAGAAAGCAGATTATGTTTCTTTCCCCACCCATGGCTTTCAAGATGGCCGCATTTCAACAAAACTAATGGCAGCCTTTTCTTGGTACATAGAAATGTATTCAAGATAGTGAAATTCTTAAATTTCGATCAAATTTAACAAATTATATATGTATTTCAAACTCCTTCATGAGCTGAGAATAACAAACTATGGTTTGTCAAGATCAGTTAACTTTTACGAAAGTCACGGGTGTCCTTATTTTAGTTTATTATCCTTAAAGAGTCTCCTACTGGTAATATCCTGAGCTCAGGGCGATATGTTAGGTACTAGGCCTATATTAAAACATGATTTCAGAAAACTTTGGAACTCGTCGCCAATTCATATTAGACTTATTTGGAATGATCAAGGACAATTTTCTTATTGAATCTTTTTTTTTGGAGGTGAAAGTATTCTCATTCATTTGTTGGTTTATCATCACCCTTAAACTTCCACCTCACTTCCGTTCTATCACCTCATTGCCTACTCAGAAACGTCTGCTAGCCCAAGTATTACTCACCCACTCAACATCACTAGGGTATCTGAATGAATGAAAAGTGAATGGGTGAATAAAATAAATGTGTAACTTGGGAGGAATATCCTCGAAATTTTATGTAATTGAAAAATATAATACAGTACGGTATGGAGAAACTTTTGAACTTGATGTAATAAATTTGTATGATAATTATATGTTTACTACAACCTACAACCCAGGGCTTAATCTTGGCGGTATCTAGTAATATTAGTAGTATCTTGGCGGTAGGGAGAGTAAATCATTCTAGTTTTCTAATGAAAATATGGAAAAATGATGGTAAAAACACACAACTAAAAGCAATAAATTACTCTAAAAACGGGTTTTAGAGAGTTGAAATTTCATTTTTTTCCGGGGGAGGGCCCCCGGACCCCCCTCCGTCCTACGCTCCTGCCTCCGTAATGGAACCTTTAATTTAACAAATCAAGCACTGACTACATTAATAATTTTTCAACAAAAAAGAATTATACAAATGATCCACTATTTACTCCATTTTGTGACATATCAATAAATCATTATTGTATATAATTCTAAACTTTGTCAATTTTATAGATCCTATTAACCTCAATTTAAATTATGTCGGCTTAATGCTAATATTTTGTAATCTACCTGAAAGTAAAATGAAACGATTTATGGAGACGCATTGAATCAATGGCAAAGTGAAAATATAGCCAATCAATAAAAGATCCTTTAAAGGACTTCTTTAATTTTCGTACATCAAAAATTCATTTGAGAAGACTTCATTTTGTATGGGAAAATATATGTTTCTTTTATATGTAGACTGTTGAACGCCTTTCCACTCTTGGGAATTCTTCAAAATTATATTAGGATTATACAAGGCTATTTGGTTCAAATTGCTATTTGAACTTATATTGGGAGAGGACAGGTTTCCGAATTAAAATGGGGGGGCTTGAAGCAGTTGAAAATGGGGGGGATTTGCGATTCTGTCCATGGGGGGATGGGCAGCTCTGCCAGCACGTTAAATTATAAGTGATTGATACCAACAACATATTACAAGGATTTATTAGAAGAAAAAAAAAACAATTATAGCCATAAACTATAAGATTTAGAACCAGGGAAATGTTACAACAATTTATTTAGAAAAATATCAAATATATGCTGAGAAACATCGAATTCTCACACTACTCTACCTTATTACACTTCTAAGAGGCCACGTGTCGCTCACAGTAAATAAACATCTTTTGGTTCTTTTACGAAACATTGTATGAGGAGGACATATTCTCAATTCGATTGGTATTTTATTAAATAAAAGTGGTCCCAGATAATGCTTTTAAATCTTAAACTCAATACCGGTATTGAATTGATCTTATATAGGCTATCATTATCGATATTTTATACTTAAAAAATAGAGATTTTCTCATTTAATAGACCATAGAAAGACCTTCTAAAACGCAATTTAAGAGTAAATTTCCCGGGGGAGGGCCCCTGGACCCCCCGCTTGGCTGAGAGGGCACACCCCCCAGACCCCCCCCATCGGGGCCCGCACCACAAGCTGAGCCTAGGGGCCCACAGATCCTAAATCCGGCCCTGTCCATACTATTTTTTGGTTACGGTTGGTACAACTCATGTGAACCAAGCATTCTCTCTTGCTAAAGGTGAATTTACACGAAATGTTACAGGAGAAATTCAACATTTGCTTCAAACCAGTGGGACTGAGCGTTGAAATAGATGAGACCAATACACACCATATGAAGAACGAGAACGATTGAATCCAATATGAATGTCTTACTGTTTTAAGTTGAAAAAGAATCGAATTTATTTTTGAAACTTTGTTTCTTTTCATCTGGAATCATATAACACGAATTATGATCATATAGCTTATATCATTCAACGAAGTTGACACTGTGTCAAGTGGATCATCTCGTTAAATAATATGAACGACGGATACGTGAGACCTATTATGATACAGCCGGATCCATCAAATTTTGATTGGGGAATTATAAAGGCGAGCCATGTTGGCGTTCGTCGGTTGAGCGTTGCCAGTCATTCCGTTTAACTCTTGATCGGATCCGACGCTTTTTCGGAAAGTTGACTATTCGGCGGTTTCCAACAGCTTTTAGCGCTTTTGCACGGGTAACTCTGTCCCTTCTCATTGACATAGCTCATAGAGATGGGACCGCAACGTGCTATCGGTGCAAATACAGCTCACACAGTTTTACACGGCAAGGGTTCGTTTTCAATTAAACTCGACTGTAAAAAATCGACATCTCTGCTGGAAACTTTTATACAGTCGTAAACAAGTGTGGCCGTGGCCGCCTCTCAACATCTGCTGATAAAAACTGTACATGCGAACGGAACCAAGCACACAGCGCGACTCGCAATAAGCGGTCTCCCGCTTCTCAACGCTGACATCTAGCAGTTAACTGGAAATAATAATAAAAAAATGTAATGTCACCCAGTATTAACGAGAACTCACTAAAACCTCCGGTCGTAAAGCAACTCCAACAAGCGAATTTGTCAAAATATCTACAGTTACATTTTATTACTTGCAGTTATTCAATATTGGATTATTATGCTATGTAACCTGATAAGAACAAAAAGTAGGCGAATGGCGGATTATTCGACTTTTCATACTTATTGATCTCACTATTGATATTATTATATCGCGTATAGGCTAGTATATATAGCAGATGAAAAAACTCCCGTAAGACCATCGGAATATTTTTATTACATGATTGAGAATAGTTCTAGTTAAAAATTGTAAAGAATCGAGAAATAATTTGAAAGGGGAATATTTTTTAAATTCCTCTCCATACTGCATCAGTTTCATTCAAGAAAGTCTAGGTGAAAGCAATTAGCGTGATAATAAATTAGGGAAAGAGAAGTAAGTCATATACATGAAACGATTCGTTTAAATAATTTTTTATCACTTATTCAAAGAAAATCATCAAATAAATTTTCATAGATTGATCATGCTACAACAACCAACGTGAATGATCGTCTTTTATACATTCAATAACTAAATTTTGCAATACATTTCATATGGACTACATTTTCAATATTCTCATTCATTATTCAAATTCAATTTATTCAACTGTTTTTAAACGAATCATAAACCGGTATATTAAAAAAAATTCTCCCATGATAAAATATTCTTGAAATCGATTAGTTGAATTGAAGGTTCACTGATAGCCAGCATGAACTAACAGACTATCCAACATACATTTCACATTTATTTGCAATAATCCTGTTAACATGATAATATGTTGTGTCAAACATCCGGATTACCTATTGGCTGAGAGGATCAATGATATGTGCGGCTTTAATCTATTAAGATTCTGATGCGTTTGTTGATTAGGATTCCGCAATATATTAGGTGTAGCACTATTAACAGCCAACAATCCTACTGCTCACAGCACCTCATTATCGAGTCACAATAGGAGCTAATGTATTGCATCAATATTATTCCAGCCAGTTTGGTGAACTATGAAATCATGTCAATGTGAACCCGATGCATTTATCGGTTAGCTGGCCTTACAACTAACTAATATACTCTATTGATCTCGTATGATTCAGCACTATAATGTATTCAGACCTCTAATTTACACTGTTGTGTAAATATTATAGTCTACAGATGAAGCTATACCTCATAAACCAAATTCAGGAACAAACTGAATGTGAATAAGCTCTCAACTATTTTTATTTCATTCTTCAGTGTAATTATGTTATAAGAACGGAGCATTTGCTCCTGTAAGTTTTTGAATCATTGCGATTCACTGGAAATTGTACTGGGTATTGATTACTCCGTGAGGATGGTTGCTTAGTGATCGTAAAGGGTGACTAGTATTTGGCCAAGAATATGTTGACGAGGTGAAACCTATCCGTGAGGGTTTCCTCATCATTGAAGCTCATAAGCATCTTTTTACTAGGTTTTGTCTCTATTTACAAGTAGTTTACTCTCGAGTTTTGCCAAATTAACAAGTTCAGCTCTTAATTATTACAAAGAATACACAAAGTGTACCATATACCGTAGATGAGAATAATGTTCTGCTTCACTTTCTTGAGAAAAAAATGTTGAAATATTCCAAGAACAGCGAAAAAAGATGTTTGGCCATTTTCAGAACCTTTTCTGAGATTAGCTGAAGAACTCGTGTGTAGATTCTTGAGAACACGAGTTTTTAAACGACTTGCAGGAAAAGCTCGACAAGATTTTCGTCACTCTTCATTACTCTTCATTCCAGCTCCGTTTCCAGTTTATAATGAATGTTTAATACTGACGGTGGGCCAGTGACAGGGAGAGAGAAAGAGAGAGGTCATACAGGAAAAGCTTGACATGGCGCCAAGGTGGGCTCTCAAAAGTGTGCCCCCCCCCATTTCCCACATCCTTCAGTCTGTGTGATAAATGAAGGGAAGGAAAGTTATACGAGGGCCGGTGCTTCTCCATAATAGAGCGCCCTTCACCAAGTAGTACTACATGCTCGTATTCATAATAGAGCGCGCACTCACACACAGAAGTGGACGAGGTTGGGTCGCGTTAATACGTCTGAGCAACAAGCCGCATTAATAAACATAGCGCGCCCTTCTGCGCGGTCTGCGCCTTCTCACGGGCCAACCAACTAAAGGGAAGGATGCTTCCTTTTGCTAATAGTTGGCCTGAGTCCAGTGCTCTCCATCTTGGTCCCTCTCTTATTCCCTGCGAGACCTTCAAGAGCTGCAGCTTCTCTTCAGGTGTTACAACTGTGCATTAATAAGAGGGCGGCGGCGGTGTCGGACGTTCCAACAGTGATGTATAAAGACAGTTAAACGGCTGTAATAAATGACCGGGTCACGCATATCTAGCACTCCGCTCCGTTAATCCGCTAGTAAATGAGCATTCACTGGGCGGTTGTTGTTGATTTAATGAGCAAGAAGTACTTGCGAATTACGTCACAACTCATCACAAGTCTGGAAATGCAGATCATTTAGCACTTGAACATTTCGTTTTGAGTTTATTAGGACTACGTCTATGATAGTTCATATTGGGCTCAAAGCAATGATCATAAAACTCTATTCTTTGAATTTGATCATATGAAACTAACGAACCTACTTACTCTTATACTAGTAGTTCTGTGAACGGTAGACCTCACGAACACACCCATGTTCCCTGCATCATAAAAGCACTGTCTGTATTCATGGTACGTTCAGATTGTTTCGATTCCGAAAGTCGGCGCGAGGAAGTCTGGTCAGCAATGCAGTGGCCACAGTCACGCTCTGTGTCGGCATCAGTTCGTCACGATTCGTCAAAATTTGAGGGTGCTTAGAAAACAGGGCATCAGTCTATAATTGTAATAATGTTTTCCTTCATGCGAAACGGTCCGACGTTCGGCTGCATTCGAACAGCTGAAGCCAATCACAGCTCTTGTTGTTAGCCTGCAGTCGACCGTCTGACCGTTTCGCACAAAGAAAAACTTACCTTAATATTCATCTGAAATATCTCAGCTGACTGCAATGAAAGAATATCATCTGAAGTAGAAATTTTTGAAAATCTTTCTATTATGAATGTCATAATATCACATGTTTAGTAATATCAACATAAATATACTCTCAAATCATTTATGGAGTATACTTATATCAGAGAATAGTTCAATCCTTTTTTCCTTTTTTCGTCCTTAATATGAAAATTGTCAAAAAACCTTACATATACATCGACGCGCGGTTTCAAGAGGAACATCCCTGTCAAATTTCATTAGAATGTATTGCCGCGTTCAGTCGTAAATGCGGAACATACATAAATACATACAAACAAACATACAAACAAATGCAAAATCGTCGACTTGAATCTTACACCTCACTTACGTTCCGGTGAATAAGCTAATAATTTAATCAACGTACCCAATTGACAATTATAATGGCACCGTCTTTGGTAATAAACAATAGTTCCAGGTATAAAAACATTACGGTACCCCGAGATGATCATGGTTCTACAGTGTCACTTACTCCACGTATCTTTATATAATTTACACTACTGGCGGCTCTTGCCCACGGAACTGGTGAAGTGCTGTACAGTAAAGATATCGATTCCGATATGATGAGTTTATTATGCATGGAATTCTTCGGCAACAAGTCTCGGAACCTCTAGTTTGTTTGGGAAGCAGTAAACAATATATCAACTGTTGGTACAAACAGAACAGCGTCTAGACGGTACACGGTACAGCCGCGGATGTCGGCTTTGGGGGGGTGTTGCTGCAAGCATTATTGTTCTATGCACAGTGCACAGCTCAGGCTGATGTGAAATGAAGCTGCAGAGGGAGTGAACCCAAACAACGCCATATTGCTTTTAGTGCTTCACACAAAAAGGGGTGCGAGCGTGTACGAAATTGAAGAGGAAATACGCTGTGTATTTTGTTTACACCTTCACATACTTTTTCAGTTTGCTGTTGTCCCCCTGTGACTAATTCCTGATATTGATCGGTATCCCATAACCTCCCGCCTGAAATTGATGCGATGCGAATTCATCAAGTAGGCTGAATAAAACATGAGCCTATTCAAATTATAAATAACATTTTATCATTCATAAATAACATCATTCGGTGCAGTGGGCTGGATTCGGGAAGCCAGTATTACGAGTTGAGCTGCACGAGTAACACAAAAAATACAGAAATGCCTATCTCCTCCGGTATCGATGGAAGCGAAAAATTATAGAAGGGAAATGTTGAAACTTTACTCAGGGTTCCTCATAATGCAATCAACCACATTCTAGGTGCGATTACCCTAATATAGATTCTTTCATAAGTTACGGGAAACAACGAGAGGATTGAGGACACTGCATTTTTTATATTTTCTTCCTAATTTTAATAAAATTCAAAGTCATAATTGATTGGAGATTTTCTTGAAATATTTTTAATTCTAGGGCAGAAGAATGTAGAAAGTGTATTGATTGAGAAGTAGAATGTAGAAAATTTAAAGCTCACAACATGATTCGAGAAGTGGCGATCAAAAGTTGTGTACAACCAAAGTTGAATCTGTTTCAGTTTGGAATTAGAAATGGAGATGAAGGTATCGGTGCGTGAATAACAAGTGCGAACTGAAGCCGAGATTTGATGTAGGTCAACCCCATCACAATAAAAGTGAAACGTTATGATTTTCTGTAGTCGGTTGCTATTTTTAATGATCCGACTTTGGAGTTGGCTGCCGGAAATTGAAAACCAACTTTGCCGTGCGTGAAAGTGCTGTTCTCTTATTTTATAACGAATGCTGCAAAACAACACTTGGTAGGCTGCTCACTTAAGGGATGAATTTTATAGTGCGGTTAGCCAGCTTGCTGCTACCTCTGTTCCAAATGAGTTCCACTCGCCTCATATTCTCCTCTCCAATTGTATGTTGTTCACCACTTTCTACAAATGTAACACGGAAAAACCCGGCGAAATTGAAAGTTTTAATGAGATGAGAGTTGCCTGGGAGTGTATAAATTTATACAATGTATAATCTCCCAATAAATGTAGAACTGACAATTTTGCTGAATTTCACATCAATGGTTCCAAAATAAGGGAAGTTATTGTTATGCATAACTTTAGACTGAAATTCTACTCATCTCTGAAGTTTCTGCAGAAACTGGTCAGCTTCCTATCTGATATTAATGTTCTGATATTTCATATATTAATTGCAGATAATGGTCAGCTCCCTATCTGATGGCTAGTCTTGAATAAGAAGCAACAGAAACTTTTACTGATACCGTATTTATAAATATTAATAACTGCAATAAAGTTTTATAGTGTTGAATTATCATTCATCATTAAAATAAGGTTATCATAGGTCTATTCTTGTAAGTACTGCGTTTCAAAATGTTTTGACTTCAATGTGAGACGTTAAAAAATCAGTCAGTATTGACAGAAAGGTACAGGTGACATATAGGTCTAAGCCCAGATTATAGAGATAATATACTGTATTCTACACAAGACTAACCTAATCAGACTGAGTGAGTATACGGTCTCTGTAGACCAGCCTATGTATTTGATCAGCTCATTCCCAAGTATAATAATAATAATAATAATAATAATCATTTCAACTTTATCTCAGAGATATGTGAACATCATGGAACTAATTACCATTTAGAATTGAAATAAAAACAAATCACGATGAGTTTGGGAATTTAATGTGTGTAGATGAAAAGACGTAATGCCATCTTATAGGAAAGTAGACGAAAAATCATAATTATAATAGTTTGTGCACGACACATATAGAAAATAATTCCCTTTAGACAGCCAGAAATTCGAGATTGAATCAATACAAATCAAATATTTATTTATTTTGAAACTTGAACAATACAATTTATTAAATGAAACAATATACTGTACTATAACTCACTCAATATCAAGTTCATGTCGACAAGTAATGAATTCTGTCAATTCATTTTGTAATGAATAAGTTGTAATAAATATTCATTAAGTAATGAATACAAGCAACAAGTAATCAATTTATTTAATATCATCAAACTACTGTATTTCAAAAATTTGACCCTTCGTATACAAAAACGTCATGCTTATCAGTTGCATTTGCGATTCATTGACAATTGGTTCACGTGACGTGTTTTGTACCGGTACCTATTTATTTAGTGGCAAGTGGTGCTTCCAAACTGGATGTGGGGTCACGCATGCGACTTTTGAATAATTACTCTCATTTCGACTAAACATCAAAGCTGGTGTACAGATTACACGCTTCACTGACAATTGGAAAATGCAGTCATTGCCAATCAAACCGTGCTAATCAAAAGCTGTTAGGCCTAAGTTTGATCTGTAGTGGAATTGGTTGTCAATGAAACGATTCCAATTCATCACTGATACATCACTGATCAATACTTTACTGAACAATTCTTGTGAAAAATTTCACAAAAGTTTACTGTCAAGATTTACCTCAAGGCAGTAATTCGGGACCGTTACTCTTTAATATTTTCATTGATTATATAAAATTTTTAATAAAATCCAAATCATTGATTGAAAATAGTTCAAAATAGTTGGAACCGAATCTGATGCCAACATTATTCAACAAGAATTGCATCCATAAGGCTAAGGCCGTACTGCCGGTGGGTAGAGCCTGGAGGGTGGAGAGTAGTTGGTAAATCTGTAGAACATACACACCATCCACAGTTATACATCGTATGAATGGTATGTGTTCAGCCGCCATCTTGAAATTCTTAAATATGGACAACATAACCTCAAAAAACAGAATGACGTCATACCATTCATACGATGTATTACTGTGGATGGTGTGTATGTTCTATAGATTTACCAACTGTCCTCCACCCTCCAGGCTCTACCCACCGGCAGTGCGGCCTCATCCTTAGAGTAATGGTGAACCAAATTAGCTCAATTCGAACATGAAAAAATGTTGTGTTATTAAAATAAATCAGAATCTTTCATCCATTCTCCTTTCTTAGCAATTGAAAAACAATAATTTGCATAATCCCAAAATTCTTTGATTTTTTTACCAGTTTTTTTTTCAAAGGCTTCAATGATAATGTTATTGAGAAAGTGCAGAGGGAATTTTAGCGGCTCCTATATTGATATAAAACTCAATGTTATATTCAACGATACTGGTTAATGATATACTCGTACTTATATTATGATCTTCCCTATCTCTTCAAATTCAAGAAATACCGTAAGACAAGCGTAGGAAATTATAAAAGATTTGTTTTCCACACGGGATATTGACGGGACGTGTTGGTGATCCCAGCACTCTTGCATCAATCTCCTGGTATACAGGGTGTTTCAGGAGGAATGTGCAATACTTCTCAGGCTGATTCCTTACACCGAGTAGACAAAGAAGCTCCATGGGACCAACCCCCAAAAACGCTTTGATACCGAGATAACAATGGCGGAAAATTGAGATTTTTCAAAAAAGATTAATATTTCTAGAAGCTTTAATAAGGTTCTAAAATAAGCAATTCCTATGTAAAATTAGCTGAGGAATTCAATGGAACCGGTTCCAAGTTTGTAACTTTAACGGTTATTGAGATAATTGAAAAAATGTGTTAAAAAACGCCATTTTTTAACAATAAGGGTTATAACTGGATACGGAATCATAAAATTGTATTTTTTATTAATGGAAGTTGAAGAGAGTCGGATTCTCAAGAAAAAGTTGAATGGCGGCGATTGTGTAAAACCTACCCAAATCTCAGAAATAGCGATCAAAAATCGAAAAATCGCTACCAAACACAAATTTATCACTTGTGTTATTTTTTGTCAATTTTATGGTCCCATGGAACTTTTTTCTCTACTTGGTGTAAGGAATCAGCCTGAGAAGTATTGTACATTCCTCCTGGAACACCCTGTATAACTGCATATTATGGTGGTCGTGCTAGTCGACTTCTCTACAGGAGTGTTACGTACCGTTTAGCCTATCATGCGGCTTCTCCTTCAATATAGTCAGTGGTTCTCCTTAATTGTGTGGCAGGTGTTTTGGATGTTGCCAAGTTCCCCGTACGTTCTAGACTGCTCCTGTGCAATTATAAACAGTGGAAGTGAAGTGTTTACTATTATTGCAAGTTAATGCAATTATAGTATTTCCTGTATTCCCTGTAGAATATAATGAGAGCTGTGGCTAATTATTTAAAATACAATTTTTTTTGCCTTGAATGATTATTATTTGTTCTTGATTTTTGTTATTTTTGTATCTCACTCTGAATTTATGTATGTGATATCAAAGAGCATACGTTTTGAAACGTATGGTATACTTCCATCATAGAAGTTTTATGGATCCATGTGTTGTGTGTCCTGTTGCTCGGTGAGGGCGGTTGCTATGAAATTGTGATTTCAAGTAACAAACACTATGGACTGTTCTCGGATGGGTGACCAAGATGTTTCCAAGGCGAGTGGCCTACTCTTATGATTTATCTAATGCCACCAAGGAAGTCATTTACATATACACATGTTTTTCTTCTGGATCTATGATCAGTTGTGCTTGTTTTTAGGAAAAATATGATTTTGTTCTATTTTTTTATCAATTCGATTTGACTAATGTATTCAAATTATTTTATGATTTTTTACCGATGCATTTTGAGTTTGAGCTGTAACTTAATTAATTATCGTATTTTATTTACCTGTTTTTTCGTCTATGGCTCAGTACAGTACAGTACACTCTTATTTTGATCAACCAACGGGTGAGTCTTTTTTTCTTGATTAACGTAGTAACATATTCATTCCATTAATTTGCTATTACCGCCCCAACAGATAGGTTGGACCTTTATTGGCAATTGAATATTGTTATTATCATAGAATTCTTACTCTATACCTGTATACACCATATTATGATATTTTTCAACCTCCCCTGATAATCAAGTAGGCTTTTTGACTGATTTATCTTTCATCAACTGACATAATATTTTTGTAACATTTCACTGTTGCTTTCCAGTGGAATCATTGAGAGCCAATTAATTACTGACTGCATTGATAACCTCCGACAAACACTGACTAATTAGGATAATTGTACCGGCTTCTTTGATGTTCACTGAAACCACCAGATAATCAGCATCGCAGAATATGTATTGTTGCAATCAATAAATACGTAATCCGTTTGAAAAGGGGGTTTTATGAAAAGGAGTGAAACAATCTACATTTCGCGAAAGGGATTTAGATATTGGAGCTGATAGAATGATACCATTTCAAATTACTGTATAAATCTACGCGCAGGGGTTGATATAATTCTACCGAGAAAAGCAGCCTCTGGGTCGCCAGGGGAGGGGGGTGGAGCGATAGGGGGCCTATGTTAATCTCATGACGTCATCCCCTGGGCTGATTCCGCGTCCCTTCCTCGGATCGTTTATGCCAATCTAGTGACCAGACCATCCCCCCATACTACTACTCCCCCCACGAACACGTGTCATCGGCCGAACCTGAAGCCCCCGGTATTACAACATTGATTGATGCCGTACATTTGTCTCCAACTCATTAATTTCGCCGCACGATATCTTACGGACGACCAGTAATTCCAAGCGACATGAGCCATGGATTAGAGAGAGAGACTGCCGTACCTGCTCGGTTCCCCCTCCACCGGAAAACTCGAATCTATAAGAACGCTGGTCACTTATCTTCTTCCGGGTCATCTTATCCCTGTTCATTCTCAGAAGTAAATTGTTATCTCGATAGCAATATTTGAGCTGAGTGTATTTCAATAGGAGTGGGAAGATTGATTACAGGCTGCAGAGTGTCGCAATCGCTTTAGAATCGAAGAATTTTTCCTGTATTGCCATCAAAGTTCATTTCGCTAAGGAAACATTCTCTTGCCTAACCAGGAAAACATGTTATAATACACCGTTCAATCCATTACCCACGCACAAGCTAAAATCCGAAAAAAGATATATGGCAACAAACTTGAAATTATTCATTCATTCACAAACATGAATATGTAATTACAGATCATCATTTATCATATTCAAAATGTTATATGTTATATAGGTCGCATCTAATAGAACGAGTTTTATCTGTATCAGCTGATGTTTTAAACTACGTTTTTTGTTGAACAGCTATTGATAATACTTCTAACTACAGATTATAGTTGAACGTCGTAGAATCATAGCCGAGATTTCCAATTGTTCATTATTTATTGAATTTGAGTCCTCAAATTGGAAATTTACTGATGGAAATTGGAAGTTCATAATGTGTCAATAAGCTATCTTTGTAATGGATATTTGAAAATCAAATATGAGTATTGCGATAAGAAAGAAGAGAATTGTTAACTCTAGTAAAAAGCAGGGATTGTGATATGAATTATTTTTTAAGTTCTCATCTTTTCTCTTGCTGTCAATAGAATGTTGTGGACTCTTCTCTTGTAATGATCTCAAATTTGGGTAATTATATTCACGTAATATCCATGTGCAGTGGAGAAATGCTATTTTCCTAGTCTGATTATAGCCTCCACAGAATGGAATTGGGGTTCTGATATTGTATGCTGTATAATCATTAGATTGCAAGTACATTAGATTATGGAAGGGGGTTGGCTTGCCACCTCTGAGCGTAAGCAATAAAGATTCGATAATATCTATTTTCATGTTTGGTAGTAAATTGAATCGTGGTATCGATTTCGCATCTTCCCTTGAGTGCCGACCGTAAAATAATTCCAGTTAGAGCCCCGTAGCGCATCACATTCAATCCATGCAAATCTAATACACTAACTCCCTCTCGACACTGACTAGACAAAGCTCTGCGCAGAATGCCTTCGCTGCTTCTCTGTAGTGTGATCTGTCAACGAATTCTCACCGTTTCTCTTTTCTCTCCCAACAAAGAGTCTGATCGAATGCGACTCCGATAAGCCAGCAATCTGAGATGCTTTTTATAGTTGTGAAAACAGATCTGCGAAAAAGGGAACGACTTCTGACAAGTTTATATTACTGCATACTGAGAGCATGATAATAAAAAACTGTCACTCGAAAGAGAATGCTTGCCTGATCCTATTTCCAAGCCGAAGTATACTCGTCATCATCTTTCTAAGGCAAAAAACGTTTTAGTGCTACCTCCTTCCAGAACTAGTTGAGAGGAACAGTACTGCTTTTTGTTATCAATCACACTAACCATTACGAATAATATCCCCAGATAAAATATAAGATGCGCTTACAAGACTTATTTGAAGTCGATTTAGTGCTTCATGACTGAATATTCAATATTTTATAGCAGTACAGAGTGACTTGACTGATTCGAATACTCAATAATACTGTACGTATTTATTTCTTAATTCTCATAGAGATTTCTAATTCCAGCACCAATGAAAATGGTATACAATCTTATTTTCCTGTTCACCCTTCCAGTAATAACTCTCAATATGGAATTATAGATGTGATAATTGCCCAGGCTAAAGAAATGAATTTGGACATTGATATAGAGAATAAAATTCTTAGGGATTCGTTTCTGTTTCTAATGACATTCCAAATAAAACTCATATATTGTGACCTCGTTCTTTAGGCATCATGTTTCACTCCGAACAGAAATTTTCATGAGAATGGAATAAATATTTTCCATTGTAGACGATGAAAATGTTCTACGTGAGAGACATTTTCGGTATGAAATTTTCGCTTGATGAGTTTGAAATGAGAAAGGCTACTGGACCAATATCGTGGTTGACACATCAATATATTTTCTTTTGATATACAAAGCACTGTGAGCTATTGACACAATGATTGCCTCGATAACAAAGACTCAGTAAAATTGAATATGTAAATGTTTTCGTGTCATAATAGCCTCTGGTGCTTTTGTGTTGATGCTTTGCTGCCAGTTATCTACGCTTTCATCGGTAAATTATTATTACGTCCCTTATTACAATTCATAATTTTTCCATGGAAATCTACAATATTAACATCATGAATATCCAGGAATCTGTTGAAAGCAAAACTACCTTTATATACAGACTGATAAAGTTTGAGCAAGCTAAACAATGGTATAGGTTTACCTTCCTTAGATAGTAGAGATCGACCGCAGAAAATAAAACTGAAACTTAACTGATCAAACTTCTAGAATCAACTTTTCAAACGAAAAGCAGACGTTGCAGAAGTACTGTATCGACATTTTAAACTTTTAGAAATTTTAATAATAATGAGGGAACCCTTGATACAAAATCAAATTGATGATATCGACCCCATCAAGTTTCAAGTAGTCTAGAAACTACATTGTTTCCTCTTTGCAAGAATTTCCCACATCGAACATAAACAAAAATCTATCCAGAATTTTAGGATTTGTGAATTCCTTATGAGACAGTCCTGATTTTCATTCCATCATTAGTGTTATCATAAATAATGTTTTTTTGTCGCGAGTGACAACTTGACAACTTATTATATCTGATTATTCTACGTGTACTACTATAGCACTGCGAATGTAGAAACACTATTGATTCATAAAGAGAAAGCGATATAAGTGACTTGTGGAGGTTAGAGACCCATTTATCTTAGCAGTCTGCTTGGATCCCCCATCATCAATCACATTCTTTCGAAGAGGAGCGAATACAATCGATTCACTTAACCATGAATGAAAGTACACGTTGCTTTGCTGCATTCCATACTATCAAATCCCCCTTTCGCGTTACTCTAATCGAGTAAAATATTTACACAATGTTTCTTACCCGCTTTTTTCACACCCTCGAGTGAAACCGATGCAGATGCTGTAAGGAATATGGAAAGCCTTGAGGCCAATATTTCATTAGTGACAGAATATACAAAAAGGAGGCATTTCATCACGTTGCCCATATTTCTTCCTCCATACACTTGCCTCAACAACTCACAAGTCTTTCAACACATATAACTTATAGTCTCTCCTTTTATCATCTCTGTCGTTTTTTTTACTTCAAACCCTACTTATCAATTCTCATTTAACTACAAGTTTATTTACATGTCAATTATTATTATCTTAGAATGGGTCCAAACTAATCCAAGAAAGATCAACTATTGAAAAGCTAGACTCTGAGGTAGTTTACCTACTGTCGTAGCAGAGACCATCTTGATAAAAAATTAAAGTTTGATGATACTGTTATTGCATTGTCTTAAGAATAGGTCTTCACTGATCCATAGAAGATTAACTACTATTAAAATACTCAACCCTGAGAGAGTTCACCATTATCATAAGAGAGAGAGTCCATCCTGTCCATCCATACCTGTCGTAGGAAAGACCATTTTGTAAAAAAATTAAAGTTTGATGGTAATTGCATGAGATGAAGAAAGAAATTCTGAATCAGCCATGAGACTTTTTTATTGAATAAAAATATTCACTCATTTTCTGTTTAATTTTATGAGAGGAACCTCCTCTCCATTTATCTTGTTTATGTTCTATCTCAAGAAATATAACGCTTGTGAATAACACAAAGTTGTTGCTTTTCTATAAGCCAATCTTATGGAACCAAATAAACTAGTTCATTGAATCCTTCCTTTATATTCCTATTTGTCTATTGATAATCAATACTAATAATTTCATTTTTCGGATTATTCATGATACAATTATCATTTGTCTTCCAAAAATAATTATCTGTATTGTTTCATGCAAAAGGAAAAACGTTTTAGGCCTAATTCACTCTCCATTGATGATTTGGAAGAAAACATTTCTCTTTTAGTTATACTACACTTTAGGGAGTGTTAGCCTTCAATCCAGAATTCTCTCTATTGAACCGAAGGCAAGGCCAAAGCTGGCAAAAAGTTTCTGGCTACAGCGAATTGTAGACAGAAGTTGGTGAGTGGCGAATCGAATCCAGGTGATTGATCACTTACAAGTGACAAAATAAAACCTCGCCGCTTGAACGCGCGACTGCTCCACAGTGCAGCATCCAGCCAAGTGGAATTCATTCTATCAAGCAAGGGAAACAATCTACTGCAAGAAAGGCATCTTATCCCATTCACCCTCTTCCACTGCATGATCAGCTGTAATGTTACTGGAGGCGGCTATAGTCTGTCCAAGCAAAGAAGACCCTCTGGCAAGATGAAAAATGACTCCAGCTCGGTCAAGATTAGTTCAAAAAATATTGAGTTAGTCTCAAATTGTAGATTGCAATGTTTTCTAGGATTGATACCAAATCAATAATTTTTGAACCAATATTGACCAAGCTGGAGTCATTTTCTCATCTTACCAGAGAGTCGTCTTTGCTTGAACAGACTATACCTTTCTGAGAAAACAATGTTGTTGAAAAACATCGCTATCATTTCGTTCTGTTTATGGAGCAGCCATCTCTGAATTTTCTGATTTGAGAAAAATATAATGTAACCTGAAACGGGAAACTCTGTTGCGGTAGAGACTAGTCACATTCAATAACTTCCATTTCTCCAGTACAAAATAATTTTTGCTATCTCAGTATGGTATGGAATAGGAGATGGGTTCAGCAGCCGATAAGAAGAAAAATAGAAATCAACAGGAGTATTTTCTTTTATTGACTTATTGACAAAGAACCATGGAGATAATTATTATTCTATTGGAGAAAATACATTTTTTTTAATTCCATGAATGTATAATATATCTGTATGTTTCTTGTCACAATGTAATTGAAAAAGTATAACTGATGAATCAGTTTCAATTTATTACATTCGATTATTTTTATTACAATCAAGTGATGAAACAGGTAACGACAGTAATGACGTAATGTAATGGAGGTAATGAACAAACAAACACAATCATTTCAATCTTAAATGATGTTATATATCTATAAAATGATGGAAGTCCTGGCAGTATCAATCAACTCACACATTTTTGAGATTTGTTTTTTCAATCGTATAATATTTGTTCCATCAACTCAAATAAGTCGATACATAAATGGTTAAATTTGAGAAATGTAATGAAATATTGTTGTTTTATTTGAAAATTACGAAACCTTATTGACAACATAAAGATAAACTTTGTCTTTTTCATCAAACCAATGATGACAAGAAACTATTGATAAGAAAGTTCATTCTTTTGCCAATCATGAACCTTATTGGTGATACGTGATTGTAAAACAATGATGCCTGCAATATTCACTTCTGACTGACATCGCAAGTGATAGTGGAATTCATTTTTACAATAGTTATCAACATTCTTGTCTGGTGTCAAGGGATTGAGAACAACACAAGACCAAAATAGTTTCCACAATTTCCATTTGCCAAGACAACATCGACATCCCTGTCGATCATGGCGACGAATCTTGATTACAGCTGGATATTTTCTTTATCCGCTCTAGAGTAAACAGTGGAAGATTGAATCAAGAGGAAAACATTGGAAGTCTTGGTTTTGTCGTGCGGGCGGGTTGGAGGGGTGGTTGGTCGATCAAATCAATTGTTTTGGAATGCTCTGGTCCACCGGGGAAGTCCGCACTGACTTCTGGTGTGTGTTGAGGGGGTGAAGGGGTGCGAGAATTCCGATATGGCAGTTTGGGCTGTGTGGGTAATTGGATTCGGCCGTCTCGCACCCCATCTTTCATCATCAATCACAATTAATCTCCGTGCTGGCCTGCTGCTAGTTGCTGCTTGCTGCTCTGCCGCGAAGAGACGCTGTGAAAACCAGGCGCGACTTTAATTGAGTAGGCGATAGTGTTGGTGAGAGTGTGCGGTTCAGTGAGTCACTCGCCGCTGACGAACTCATGTGCACCCTGTCTTATATTTTCTTGCTTTACCCTTTCGCAGACTTTAGTTCATCGGAGATGAACAGAATAATATTTCGCTGACGACAGCGTTTTTAGTTTACAAACGATACCGTACAACTAATAGATCTGATGCGATCTTAGTGACAAGAACAAAGCCAAGAAGATTGGAAATTTGAAAGATTTTAAAACAAGGTTGGAACGAAAAATGGATTTTAGAAAGAATATAGTACTAAAAAGTGGGTACTAGAAGTGAATGAAGTGGTAATGATTGGGCAAAAAATGTGATTTGAAAGAGTTAATATTAATTATATTGAAAATATGCAATGAAATAATTGAATTTCTAAAAAAAGTTGCATGGTTCTCCATATGTAACTTTAGTTGGTTTTTTCATTTGAAAGTGTAATCCATTGAAAATTCTGTTTTAATAGAGTAAATAATGGCAATAGCATTTTTCTATTTCAGGTATGTTTGATGTCGTTGACGTTATCATTTCACTAGCAGACGGTATGTAGCATTGAATAATGGCTTCTTTTCAATACGGGAAACTTATTAAAGCATTTTCAACAGAATATTGGAATTGATGTTGGGTTGAACTATTTTATGCTGAATAGGTTATTATTGCTTGAATTCAATTTTAGTATTTACATTTTAATTATATTTTTCTTCATAATATTGAAGCATATTTCTATTGAATGCTCTCCTTCCATCATTAGACTTCTCTCATATCCAAAAAGAATTGATGATTAAAGGGAGGAGTTTGATCCTTATTTACTTTACTTACAAACCTGGAAACCAATTATCGAATCATCCAGATTTTATTATCATCTTCTTTTGTAAATACAATTAGCATTGTAGCTTTGCTAATGGAATTGAAGAGTTTTGATAGCTTTCCTTCAAATATTCATTTTCATCTCATTTCTAGAATAAACTGAAATGATTCTTTTTTATTACAGAAATGATACTTCGAGTGATCCCCAAAAATAAAATTTTTAATTTTCCGCTTCCCGAAGCGGTTCTATAGTGAGATTGGATTAGGAGGCTAATCAGCTAAAAAAGCATTTCGGGTGTTTGCTTAAATAAGAGTTTTCGATGATTTTCGGTTTAGCAGGAGATGAGCTGATCCAACAACAATCTTTCTTTGTTCTTCCACTTCAGTAAGAGGTTTCAGAATGATTCCAATGAACTCGGAAAACAAGTAAAACATCATGAAAAATCCCGTATAGAACATTTTGCACAATATTATCAATTTACTGGAGAACACTGATTCTCAATCTATAAGAATTCAAGATCTGGAAATATCCATTTCTTTTTATATAGATGATATTATAATATATTTTATCAATTTATGGTTAATAAACTATAATTTATTATTTCAATTCAATTCACTCTACAGTAGTCTTCGATACTTACTATCAGGGTGTAACCTGATTTAGTTTAGATCTGATTTGATATACCCCATCAATAATGAATAGATTAAGGAACAATCTACAGAATGCATACTTATATAAAACCATATATTGGGTGAAACATTTTTCAACAGTCAAATCAACCGATTGGAATGTGGTGATATAGCTCGATGTAACGAAATATTAATACTGTTTAACTCAATCTAATCCAAAACAGTAATTATTAAGATCTCTTGATGCAGTATCAATTTTCCTCAATAAGCAAAACCCTAGTAAGTTAAACAGACAACCACAGCATTCCCCTCTGTTGAAAAAACAAAAGCTTGTGATTTCAACCCATTCATTTGTCATAAATGAATTGCGATCCAATTTTTTGAAAATTGATAGAACAAACAATCTATTCATGTAATAGGAGAATGTTTCCAGTAGCAGTCGAATGCAATCAACCACTAACGATTGCTTCATATGCCACAACCGCTCAGTTTCTAACAAATGCAATACAATAAAGCTGTTGCAAAATATCATTTCAATTTTAACGAATTCACTTGAAATCAGTCCATTTCAGTCCATAGTTTTAGGTTTTGAGGATCGTATTCTATTTTCAACCACTGCATTTTCTGGGAATAGGTTGCAATATCCTGTTGGCTCTAGTTCTGGCCTCGTCGGGTGCCATTTGAAGTTGATGTGTCGAATGGAGAATAGCAGGGAGTGGTAGTGAATGTTGGGTGCTGCTGCTGCTGTGTCAGCTCGACTGAGCTGTTCTCGGAACTGGATTTGAACACGGGACGCTGAGACCTCCTCCACACGCCACTGTTTGCCGGATTCAATTTTGACCTCAATAGAGGTTAATGTTGGTGCGGCTGATAGCATCGGTGAGGAATCAGGATTAACGTGGAATTGGGTTCATTAGCCCCGTGCTAATCTGGGCGCCAAGTAATCCCCGTCGAATTCAACCAGTCACCTTGTACGCCTCCAATGCTCGCCTCGCCTCACTACGACTGCACTGAGCTCGTGCTATCTCACGCTGTGTTGCTAACAGACCCTGAGTGTATTTCCATCCCAGTGCGTGATCATAGCATGTGAATGTTATGTACAGTACTGGGGGAGGATAGAAATTTCTCAATGAAATCTAAATATAGTAGATTCCTTGATTAAAAACATAATTATTCCTTGACAATTTATTATGAATTCATATTCTCTTGAAGTCTAATGATAATCAGAATCCATGATCAAATTCTGTTCAGGCCTCATTCATTTCTCACTCTTCTCCCGAATAAGATAACATGATATCATTTATGTAACTCCTCCAGTTTGAGCTTCCTAACTAAGCTTGAATTAATTTTGGATTATTCTCTTGAAGTTCCATGATAATTAAAATCCATGATCAAATCCTGTTCAGGCCTCATTCATTTCTGCACTCTTCTCAATAAGATAAGATGATATCAAATTATGTAACTCCTCCAGTTTGAGCTTCCTAACTAAGCTTTAAAAAGTTCACTGTTGATATAATCTGTTGGCTAGAGCTAATATCAATAACTTTCACTAGTATAGTGCTAGACTGTTGGGAATAATGTTTTCAGAAGGACAACAATATTCTCTAAGATCTTTTCAAATGAACAAAACTACTATCAATGAATATTGCTGTCACTCACTAAACCATAGAGCTAGACTATTAACAACTTTAGTATTTTGATCGTTCGTTTAGTAACTCTATAACAGTTGTTAATTTAATTATTTCATGTTTTTTTATTGTGATGTGAAGTTTTAAAGCACTGTAGTTACATAATCAACTTAATAAAATAGTATTCTCCTCAGTTTTTTAGCTTGATAATGATAGAATGGTTGAGATGTGATCTCAAGGAACGTCAAATTAAAAAAATGTATAAAATTTCAAGGACACTAGAGATTAGAATTTCAAGAAAATAATGAACAATTGGAATATGGAATAGATTATTATTGGAATTGATGGTGTGAGATATTATCATATAGCCTGATAATGACCGGGGACCATTATTGGATGAAATGTAATCCATCTGCCACGGTTGTTGTATTTTATTCCATTCTCCGAACAATTCTGAAGAACAGAGCGAGATATCAGTGCAGAATTTGAGATACATCAAGGCGTATATCTAATATTTCGTGAGAGGTCGTCGCATTCGATGAGACTCGGAGACGTGTTTTGACCTTGTAGAGGTTTCATGAGGTTAGAATTCATTTTTATCACGTACAAAGAAGGGTGACTACGGACCACCCTAGAATGACTAATCTCAGTTACTCCGTCTCCACTACATCCTCAACCCCTTCCTCTCTTCTTATCAGTTCTCCTCTTCATCTCTTTCTCTCTTTCTCTCCTTCGCCCTTTTTCCTCTTTCCAGACTTATCCTCTAGCTGATATGAACCGACCGTCTCGTGGATGCGCTCTTTACAATTCCCACCCTTTCCCCCCTCACCGCAGACCTCGTCCAATACCGCCCTCTGTTCTGAAAAGCAATTATTACTGCGAAATTCCGCTTTGCAAACATTACGTGTAATTTAGCTGTTTACACGTCCGTTCACCGTTAATATTACAAAGCAGCAGCTTGCGAGTTCCCGCTCATGAATTGTTATGTTAACACTTTTTTCCTCTACCTAACCAGCGAACGACAATTATTTGATCTATCCATCTCGTCGAAACTGTAATGGGATTTCAAATAGATTCCTGCAGAACTGAAAAGGTGTTCTGCAAATTATGAAATTCATTCCGTTTCTAATTTCGGAATGATGTTTCATTTGGAAAATCATTATACCAGGTCATATATTCCCACTTAGCTAGAAAATTGATTCTCAATGAATGAATTTGATTCTTTATTCCCACAAAGCAACTACTGACCTCCTGAGAACAAGGGATGTATATCATCAATTTAAACCACTTAGGTGATATTATTTCACATCTCATCAATCCTATCACCATCTTCATTTTTTTTATTGTGGTTAATAACTAAATAAGTTTTTTTGCCTGCTCCTGAGTAATGGAATGAGTGCGAGTGGGTGGTAGATGATATGATACAAAAACCACCATACATACCTAGCGGGATTCGAACTCACGACCAGGCAGTGCTAACAGACCTGGTCTGCTTTTCGTATAGTTGGCTAAGAATATCAAGTTGCTATATGATAGACCTATTTATTTAAAAATTCCTCGAATATTTTAATTCCTAGTATTTCAAATGAATGTCTCTAGATATTTTTCAATCGTAAACATGTTGATGGGAAACGAAATCTATTCGAGCTGGAGATTTTGAAATTTAGAACCCCTTCTAATTTACGAGTATTGAATATCATTCGATGTTCAATAATGAACTCTTCATTGCGCGCGGGGGAAGACAAAGAAAAGCTGTTGTAAGATTCCTTCCTGGTGACTAATCCAAACATCCCCACTAATCCTGGCCAACTTGGGCCCGAGGAGGGTGCCCACCCCTACTTTGCGATCTGATGTTTTATTGCGGAATTAATTTATAAAATGTTTCTCCCCACCTCGCGACTAATCCTTATTAAACTGAGTCCATCACGTTCTGGATTGCGCCCAAGCCTATTGCTGATCTTCGAGCTCATCTGATTTCATCCAGTTGGATGCGTTCCTATTCGTCCTTCAGCTATTCATGTTTGAGAGCTGCTCATCTTCAAACCAATGATGTTCAGTTGTATGGATTCAATTAATCTGAAAATTATCCAGTACATTGCTTCATTGAGCAGAAAAATTTCTCACTTTGTTTTACTTAATTCGATCAACTAATTTGATTTTTTTAGATTAATGGATTTCTGATAAACGAGTTTTTCCTTAAATTTGTTCTATTCACAGTATTATCTTGAAGTTGGAATTGGAATTGAAAATAGATGCAATGGAGAGTCTATTTTCCGAGTTGTTCAGAACTGAAGTCTTATTTTGTTTTGATTATTTATTTCAATTCTCAAATCTTTGGTTTTTCATATTTCTCCATTTCAAATTCTAATAACTCATTATTAATGGTAAATACAATTTACAAGCTTATAAAGTGTATAACCAAATATTTGTGTTTTCATAAATAATTCTGTTCAATTTCATATGCATTTATCATCAGATGGTGAGAAATACTGAATTTTGACAGGAATGCGTTTCACTGATATCAATTATTAAATTAGAAAATTAGGTGACAAACAATGTAGGATGGAATATGTTGATGTTGTCAAAAAAGAACACAATACTGTGCTTTCGAGTTACAACCTAGTGAAAAATTCAACACATCGTCATCAAGAATGTCAACGAGAATATTTCATAATAAACGAATTTTCCATGATCATCCAGATGAGATGGTATAATTTTCAGGAAAACTCTCATTCATTCAATAACAACATTGTGAAAGCTAATTTCTATGGAGTTACACATACGACAATGCTGGTAAAAATTTCGTGATTTTTCACGAAATTATAAAAAATAATAACATAAATTGAAGAGAACATTCACATATTTTTTCCCGTGTGACGTGTTATGAGTGTATTTGTACATTTTATAAGCTACATTCAATGTCCTAAGCCTGGGATTTGCCATGTTTTGTATCCACGATATGTCATGATCGCATTAATGTTTAGTGACAACCAAAATTTCTTCACTGCATGAAATACCGTTCGGATTAAGTCGATATTTCAGCGTTGGGGGACTTTAATTCTGAATTTTTATTGGAAATAAAAAATGTTGGCGTGTCACAGCATATTGGATTGTTCACATGTTGCAAGACAGAGCAGGAGGCGAGTGCAGCGATGAAGGGCGAGCGAATAAATAATGTGAGACTGTGCTCTAAGCATAGGCGCAGGTTTATATTCGAACGTGGGTCTCAGTTCCACCCCAGCCTGAATCATACCGGGATTATTCGGCAGTTGATGAAACTCTCCCTACTGTCCCTGGGGCAATAACGCCCTACAGGCCGACTAGACGGGACTCCTGCAGCCGAATCATATGTGACCAATAGAGCTCTAATGCTAATAATAACAGCGTTTGAATAATCAAATTCAGAGTTGTTGGCCTACTACATTACCACAACTGCTATAATGAATTGTAACCCCCAACAACTAAGTTTGCTTGTTCACTTCAAGTCTTGTAGTCTAATGAGGATATTAGCTTATGAATTGCCTTCATTTGAACACATTGTTCATCCAAAATTACATTTTTTAATACTTAGATGGATCTGTATCTCGAAACTTAAACGTAGAAGAAGAATGTTTCTAAAGCGATACACCCTGGAGGAGAAGGATTACTGAATAACCAGAAGGTTGTTGAGTATAAAAAATTACAGTGATCGTCTGAGATATGTAAAAGAAGAAGAAGGCGAATGATTTTTGAAAAAAAATGTAAAAAAAATTTGAGACGATATTATAAATTTACGAATAACATTCGAGGAAAGAACTGCTTTGGCACCTTAAAATTAGCAACAGAGAATAACCAGTCTGTATTTTTCCTGGTACCAGCATTATAAGTATGAGTAGGGTAGTGTGTGCTTTTAGAGCCGTTTTCTTTGTTAGCAATGAGAGTTGATGATGCTGAAATATTGAGAATATTTTGTTGATTTCAAATTGAACGATTCTATAGGACAATTTGCTAGGCTAGTGATTTGAATGTAATCCAGATTCTTACTAAAAATTGCTTTTTAAGAAAAATTCAAATTCAATATAATATAATGTATACGTTGAAAGCTCGTTATGGGTGGAGAACTTGTTACAGCATTCAAATGAGATGGCCGCCGTGAAAGATTCAGACGGTACTCTCATACACAGCATCTTGGAGCTTCTAGATGTCGCCGCGAAATTTGGAATCTTGCATCATCAAATAAGAAGAAAGTGGAAAAAGAATAAGACGGAGGGTAAGCCGGGCAGGGCAGCACTCGTACAGCTCCATGCTGAGCCGATAAATGAAATGCTCCATGAATGTTTGATGGCGCATCCAATGCTCCCTCGTCTGATTTCGCTCACCTTTCACCACTCCTTACCGGGCTCGCCTTTTTCCACATTCTCATTCGATCCCGGCTCCTTCATCCTTATTTTTCTCTTTCCTTCATCCTTATCCTTCTCTTTAAACCCGCGCCAAGACCTCCTTCTCTTCATCCTTTTTGGCACCGTCCCGCTCCGAGACACCCTACATTATTCACTATCCAAACTCTTATAACCGACTAGGTTGTAAGGTAAATCATATTGTTTGATTGCCACAGCCGGCAAAAGAAATCGTTTTTGCATTGGAAATTACTCCAACTGCTACCCAATGCACCAAGGTCTCCATAAAATTTTATCGACTCGAATAAATTGATCAAGCTTAAGAAGAAAGCAATATCATTGAATGTCCAATGTTACTCTGAATCTTGCGCTTCATTTCGCTATTTATAAGATTTGAGATTCGGAGATTCTCAATGGATACTTCTTATATAGCCTATTTGCTTAGCTTTTATTGGAGAGATTTTGAAACAAGTCGAAGACAGTTCAGTGTTCAGGTTTATGATTTTTTGAAGTGATACAGATGATATCTACTTGAAAAAATGTTGATACTTTGAGATTGAAAAAATTATTCAATACGGAATAAGCATTGGTTACAGTTCTTAATAGGGTATGTTTAAATTTTCACTGGTTTACAGTATATGAATAAGAATGGTTGATACATGATTGTGCTAATGTTACAATTCATTGATATTAGGCCAAAAACTGCACGGTATAAGGTATGCCGTTCTGTCGCATAAACGTGTCGAATACTTGGTTTATAAATCAATCCCTTTACAGATTTATCGTATTCATCGTTCCCAGTAATAGAGATATACAACTTCAGTGACTATAGAAGTCTTAGGTACAACTGAAGACGTCCAATTTGAAAAATTCCATATAAATTTTTGTCCTAATTCCAAACTCTTGTGTCTCATATCATAATTATTATTCAATACCATATTCAAATATAGTAGTAGTTTTTCGAGTATCTCAGGTTCCAAGGTAGTTTCGAAATGAATTTTATTGAAATCACCAAACCCCTGAGCATACAATTTCAATGGATCAAGAAGAGGAAAAATGCCTCTGATAGATGGAGGATCGAAGTGGCACTGCTAAATACGGCTCTTCTGTGTCTAATGGTTCAAAATCGTACAGTATTAGCAGCCCCTTTCCTGCCGGCAATCCGCTGCAGGATTATGCTGATAGTCCTGCTGCGCCATTAACGCTCTTCGATAAAACCGTTTGCTGGCATCAAAAACTAATCTCGGTATAACCACCCTACAAAGTCAATGGCAGGCTTTATAGTTGCTAGTAATGAGCGCATTTTGTTGATCAAACATCTCAAAAGAGAACGTGACAGGCTGGGATGTAGAGGCTCATGAATTCGTGGATTAAAAGCATACATGAATTTCAATAACATTCATGTAAGCTAAACAGTATTTCGAACAGAAAAGCGATCAATCAATTAAATTTATTCACTTTGGATGGATTTTTATAGAATATTCTGAGCTTTGTTGTGGAAGAATTAGTTTTTCAAGGAAATAAATGCTGGAAAGTGAACTTCATTGCCCAATTTAAAATAAACAGATACTTAATCGAGTGAGAATCATGCGATAAGTACCAAATTCTTGAATTGAGTTGAAATTGAAACCAGAACATGTTCATGGTTCTAACATATTATGGTTCTCTCGGTAGATTTGAATCCGAACCTACCAATTTTTACAAGATTTAGGAATTGTGTAGCCTGAAGAAAAACCGAATCAACATGATGTTTTGTTCCCCGTCGGAACGCAGCTATATAGTCTCGTTTGATTAATTCGCCACCATTTGCGGCTGATATCATAATAGTTCCTTTTATAATCATGAGAAACTTGAAAGAATATACAAATAGGAATGTAGATCAATTCAAATTATTGCCTGGGAACAGGAACTTGCAAGTCTCAGACCAAATAGATCGCTGTTTGTGTAGGAGGTATTTTTGCTAGATAGCTGACATGACAGTTAGATTCAATGCTCAACAGAGATGAATGACATATTATTCAACATATTCAAGAACTGAACACGGGAGAACGAGTTCCGCATCTACTTGTATTTCTTGGTGAAATTGAACTGAATTTCGGCAACTGTTATTGCGACGAAACTCTATTTGTATTGAGAACGGAGACAGGATTGGATAGGATGATGACGTGGGAGGAGGGAGAGGGGAAGCTAGCAGAATACGTGTGCAATGGAAAGGAAGCAGAAAAATGAGAGCAAGTAAACAATATGAAAATGATGGAATAATAAACAGAAGGCAGAAGAGAAATAAATCTGGTAAGAGAGAATAAATAGATAAAGATCCGAAAGAAATAGAGAATAATGTAATGGAGGAGAAAGAGGAAGAGAAGTGGAAAAGGGAGATGAGAAAGTGGACAAGATGTGGAGAGTATGTGATAAGCTGAAGGAGAAGAAGAAGAAGAAGAAGAAGAAGAAGAAGAAGAAGAAGAAGAAGAAGAAGAAGAAGAAGAAGAAATAAAAATAAAATTTATAAGAAATAATAGGAGGGTCAAATGGAAATGGAGAAGAAGGAAAACAAGTGTAAGAAGGAAAACGAATAGAAGAAGGAAAACAAGTGGAAGGAGGAAGAAATATGAAATAAGAAAGAGGAAGAGGATATGTGAGAGGAGTGGGCGAAGAAAGTAAAGTGAAAAATAACAAGAGACAGGAACTGGAGAAACAGAAGAATAGATAAGTAGAGAATGAATGAGGAATAGCGTTATAGTTTAAAAAAAGTAGTGTGAGGAGAAGGAATTAAAGGATGGAGAGAAGTAAAAGGAGGAGATGCGAACGCAATGTAGAATCAAAAGAGAATTTCATGTAAAAGGTAGATGAAAGTAAAGCATGAGGGAACAGGGAACAAATGAAAAAATAAGGAGGGATGTTGGATTCGACCGTGAACGTTGAAGAGCGAGTAAAGGGAGAATGTCGTTGCGGCATGAGAAAATGTGATGAAAGTATTAATAGGAAGAGAGCGGAAATGGACAATAACCTGAAATGAATAAGTTATATGGTGAGACTTGAGAGGAGGTGTGAATTATTGAAGGTGAAGTGCATACTTGGTTCCCACTTCGCATTTTCTTTTCAGTCTTCACATCACATTTCACTTCCATCTTGCTTTTTTCTCGGGAAGAACCAATGGACGACAGGAGAATTGCATTCTTGTATCACTTGTTCTGTCTTTAAACTCCAAACTTCTTGCAAGTTCGAAAGGAATAGCACGATAGTCCCAGCTACTTTCTGTATTGGATCAAAAGTAATCGTTCATGTTAGACTAGGAGAGCTAGTTCATAGTAGTATAAAAAGCAGATATATGCAGCATCCGCCATTCTGTTACGAAAAGTAGCGCCAAACTTGAATTTATAATAAGATCAATGGGTAGTCAAATATATGATGTGAAAAATTATCCATAAACCAATCATGTTTATTTATTTATGAGTACCTATGAAAGCTCAAGTTTATTACAAAGAGCCTTATTGACATAACTATTACATTCTCTGATGCATGGAAATATAAAATTATGTTGCTAATTTTTTATAAGCAGCTATCGAATGGTGGATTCTGCGTATAGGCATTAGGCACCTACCTTGTTCTTTATAGAGCCCTAGTTCATGGAGATACCAAAGTTCAAAATAGTTGTCCGTTAATACAGGATTCACTCGATGATCAAACTTGTAATAGCTGAAAAATCATTATTAGGCTACATACAATATTTTTAACATCGTGATTGTAGACTAAAACTTTACTTTAATTCATAAGCGGGAATAGACAGTATTTTTGCCAATATTCTCTAAAATGCACTTTGGTTTAATGTCTTAAAAGCACCTTCAATAGAATCCTTTATTTGCAGTTTCCACTTATGCCATGAATTTCAAGATTGATATAGCAAAAAAGATATGGATAGCCCACACTCGTGGGGTAGGTTGTCGAATGCGTTTCAAATAGTTTTTCAGATTCAATTTTCCCCATGGTAATCTCATTTGAATACGTAACAATCAGTAGAGGGAGAAACAGAGCTCATGTTATTCAAAAACGACATTCATTGGTCTTGAACATTTTCTTGTCACGAATGAAGGATGACCAGCCTTATACTTGGGAGCTAGTCGGAGCGTGACTGGAATGTCTCCAGGCGCTCGTTCAATGGGGGAGTGATGGAAGCGTTCTCACTCAACAGTGAACTGTCCTTTGCACAATACACTTCTGTCGCATTTTTGCGATTACAGACATTTTTCGTCTTGAGTAGGAATCACTTTCGCAAATCATTGTCATCAATACTACAGGTTCATTGAATTAGAAATTTCATGAGTATTACAATCAATCACTCAGTAATAATCAATAACAACTGTTCAAAACTCACAACTTTTCCATCACATCTTCAAACACCTTAACTAGAGTTAATGAAGTTTGAAGAATAATTGATTAATTCTCAATTGGTGAATTTAAAGAAGGCTCTCATGATCTCGATAGAATAATAGGTAGCAGCTTGTTTTTCTATTGAGAACTCATAAAAGCTACTAAGTCTTAGTGTTCGTTTTATTTTGGACTTGTTAAAAATCAATAAAATAAATCAAACATCAGGAACATTTTCATTTCGCACACCCATGCACATGATTGATGTCAATAATATAATTTGTATTTTTCCTCAGTGATGAAAAATTCAAGATCTATAGTGTTCACTATTATCGATAACCCATTCTGTCAATTCCAATAACGATTTTTTTTCATTCGAATTCATTAAAAACAGAAGATGGAGGAGGATGGAGTAGAATACAATAATGATATATTAGCTAAGTTCGATGTAATGGATTGAAATTTAAATTCAGTTTTCAAACCGCTATCACCCGAATAAACACGATTTTGTGTTGATTCATATTAATCTCTTCAAATGTGCATGGATATTGGATGTGATGGATAATTGGATAGAGAAAAGCAGAAGATAAGTTATCAGGGTAATGCATGTTCATAGCGAGTGGTGCACAAAGGCTTTGCCGTTGCGTTTGTGACAGTTGCAGGGTAAGTTGCCAAGGAGATGCAAATCGTTCGCCAGCATGTTATTCGAGTGGTTTGCGAGCAAAATAGAGCAAGTCGTGTCAGGCAATGTCTCGGCAACAGCAAGCGTTGCCTTCAAGCAAAAGGGGAAGCCAGCATTCCACCGAACCCCTTCAGAAAGCTGTGTATACAACTTGCGTGTCTGTCCTGTACTTTGGCTGCATAACTTTCATCCGCCGTCAGCAGACACAGCCAGTCTGCTCTCGTCCCGTGTTCCAAGGCTCAGGGCAATAAACATTGTGCCTACCGTCTCGCGGTGTACACTATGTGCTAAGTATCCTGCCATAAAATACCAGGATAGGCTTGCACAATGACCTCCACATAGATATGACAGTCACTTTGTGAATCCAAGAAGGACTGTCGACTACGGTGTGCTTTGTGAATGTAAGTACAAACACTTGTACAAGAACTTCTGTCGCCTACAAATAGTCGTACAAGAACTCTTTAGAAGTCTTGTACATTATACAAGACTTATTTTGTTTATCTATCTCGAGTGAGAATTGAAAAACATATTGACTTTTAAAAGCCTGGTGCTCAATTACTAAGCGACTCTCTTACTTTTGAAGATATCAATGTGCTTCAAATTATAGTAGAAGATAATAGAAAAGGTGAGTAGAGTGTATTGATTCCGCATTCTAAAAATTCATTGTATTCAAGGATATCCATGGAATTCTTGAAGTACTTTTCCATCAGCACCATGATTTTTCTGACTGCTCCACTAACACCAGTACTAACAGAAACAATAATATATTATATATCACTACTACATTATCACAACATTCTTCTCCAACTCATTAATCCACTTCCTTCTCATACCATCTCAATTGAAAATTAACAATGAAATGTCTCAATTAAAAATTGATATGGTACTGAATACAAGTTTACATGTTGAAAGTTTCAAAATTATGTACCCCTCTCATCTTACTATTTCACATGCAGTTTTATATGAAATCGAATACGAAGCCATGACATTTTTTTAATAATGCGCGTTTTTGGACTAATCTTGATTCTTAATAAGGGACTCATCATTACTCAAATTCTGTGATGAAAAATAATTCGAAAAGTTGAGTAAAAGGGGATAGCAGTGAACTGATATTCAAAGAGAACCCTTCACTTCAATGACTTATTAATTGTATGAAAAAGGCATTGACTCCCTCTTCTACTGGTAGAATAACTCTGAATTAGTCGGATGCTTTCCAAAAGTAAAATACGATGTTATTTCCTACTCTGGGAAGGGTGAAATAAAAGGATGTGAAACAAAAAAAGCTATGTAATACGCAGGTGTAAATAGACGGAATGAGCTTGGGTTTGGAGAGGAGTTTGCCTGGAATCAAAGGGGCCGGACGAGGGAAAATCGTGTCCCGTGTCTCGCGGCTATAAATAACCAAGAGCCCACCATTAGGGAAATGCACCCCCGAAATTGAGTTCTTGCCCGCAACAGTAGGTACAATTAAAACTTCTATTCTCCCCAGTTACGTCTGATCTGAGAGTTGTCTTAAACGCTTTCCACTGTTACTCGGAGGAAACGTTTATTCGGCTTCCAATTTATTAACGTCACTCAAGGACCCCTCTGTTCTTCGTCCAATTACCGGTATTCGCAAATTACTATTCACTCGTTCTAGAACCTGTCCTAGGTCAAATAATAAACTTTATTGATCAGGAGATGGATAGGTAGTCAATACTTTCAAACAATAATTTAAATATTCTACTCCATAATATATTTATATTTCAGTTGCAATTGAAGTATAGCTGACGCCAAGTGGTTTCGTCTGCTACTTGTCCACTCCAACAGCTGATATTGTATCAGAGTTGTCATTTAGCTACACCTAGATAATGTTACATTAGCTATGACAATAAATACTTCACATCAGGTGTTAGCAAGCTATATCAGCTAGGATACCGCCTAACGTTTTGGCGACAGCTATAGACAGCTATAGATGCAACCCAAAGCAAACTTTTTCATTTGTTACTGCAAGTGGCAATAAATTTCACTGATATGATGAGAATACGATGTGATAATGCATCATGTTCCAATTTCCGTATAAGCAGGTTCACTTCAATAGTCCTCGATCCACTTCATCACCCGATTCCATACATATTTCATATCTTTATTCAATGTGACTTGATACAATTGATTTATTTTATAAACATAGACTCATAGTGACTCTAGATTAACTGTATGCTCCTGTCTTCTGGATCATAAAACATTTCACCAATAATTTGGATTATAAGGTGGACTATCAATAAATTAGATTGTTCTTAGGAGGGTGGATGGGTTTCTTCAGCTAGGCCCCCCACTTAAGACTCGTGAAATTGTGAAAGGGTAAATTAATTTATTTTGTCTTCCGTGAGTGAATACTCAACAAGAAGAATGTTGACAGTGTCAGTCATGTATATCGTTAAAGGTTCATCGAGTATCAATAATTGAATAGGTTCGGCTTTGAATAGTATAATGATGGATTATAGTATAGTATAATGAAAGATCCTTTTGAACATAAAAGACTGCAATAATACTGCATATCCCCAGAAACGTTTTCTCTCTTAATATAAATCCCACTGATTCGTGGTAGTTCCCGAACGTCCCATGTTGGGAGCATCCCCGAACTGGGAGTACATTCAACCTAAACCTACTTATTAAAATATTTCCATTTACTTTTTCAAATTCAATCATTTTTGGAAGGAATTTCTTCATACTTTTCTATACCATCTTGTTTACCAAGTAAACATAAATCATGTTTGGAATTCATCACCGATGAGTCTGTTCCTAATGAGTACTGTGTTTCTATTGAAGCTATTTGGAAACCACCTTAAAGCTTTTTAATGCTCGGACTGCGGTTGAATCGATTTACATATAAATGGCCGATCAAACTCAATTGATGGAGCCAAACAGTGCAATGTGCTAAACAAAGCTCTGATAAGCCGCTTACTCGTGAATCCCACTGAATGAATGAATGAATGAACGAGGACGGACGACGATAAGTGAGATTTGTAGGTCTGTCGGTTGTGGAGGCGCAGCAGCCATCTTGCCAGCTCCCAATCAATAATCCCACTCCAACCCGCCAAACTACAGCTGGCTGTGCTGTGATATCACATCACTGGACTCTTCCTCACGTCTTCACAACTCGTTCATTCATAGTTGTATGCACGCAAGCCCACCTCCTCGGCAACTATATAGCACTGATTTCACCCATTACTGCAAAACTCCAGAAATAACTTGTTTTAGATTTATAAACATGAACGCTCTAATCTATTCATGGGTTTTTTTCAGAAAACACAAATATTTCTCTTTCATTCATTTTCACAAATGAACTTTTCATTCATTTATTTATTCCCTTACAATATTGTAACACCTATATCAAATTATCACTATCACTGAAATGACTGGTGACTCGAATAAGTTGTCTATTTATTGTTGAAAAATATTTTTCGCCACACTGCACAGAAAGCAGCTGTTTTCTGTGCAGTAAAGAGATTCGAAAGACGCCATTTACAGGCGGTTTTGCTACTAGCTCCGAAAGAGGGCTCTTTCGGAGCTAGTGCACAGAAAGAGACTGGTAGTTACCTATCCAGCCGCTAGATCGGGCAACAATGCACTGCTTTTCTGCTTTAGCCTACTTCAGTTCGAATCAGCGATCGCCGCAAACATTCTTATACAATATTTATTATTCTTATTCTCGCAGTGTGGCGAAAAGTATCATACTCAACTCACACAGAAAGGTGTTTACGGTATTCGGATAACATATTCCCGGGCTCGGCAAGCCTCGCCCGGGAAACTATCCTCATACCGTAAACACCTACTTTCTGTGCTTGTAGTGTAATGTACTATTTCGCTACACTTCACGCAAATGAGCTGCTTACCAGTCCCTATGTAGACTGGGAAGTCGTCATTTACATACATAATCAATCAGCTGTTGTCCTCAAGCGGAAAGAAGTCCTTTCCATGCAAGGACAATCCCTTTCCAAGCGTGGACAGCTGGCGCCATCTAGCGAGAGAAAATACAACTACAATGGACCATCTCTTTCTGTGAAACTGCCAGGAATTTGTCAAAAACAAGAAACTTTGTATTGCTATTGTACAATTTAGGATGATCGTACAAAAACTTTCATGAGCTTAATCGAGTATTCTGATAATTTTTAAGTAATATCCAATTGATTAAATCAATAAACTTGTGATGCAAACTTTCAATACTTGGCAGTTCAGCCTACCCCAGATTCAGCTCAGCCGAAGCTAGTATAGTAAGTTATCCGGTCTAGCTGTTCTTAGATCTCATTAATCCTATTTGTTTTGTTCATTTATGAGATTAGATTAATAAAATTCATTTGAAGTGTACCGAAAAAAATTATACACTCACTCGCCCAGGAAGTTTTTTACAGTATTCGGAATTATTCCCAGGCTCGGCAAGCCTCGCCCGGGAAACTATCCTCATACTGTAAACTTTTCCTTCCCAGGCTTGTGGCGTGATGTACTATTTCTCATAAATTTCCACTCGGCAATTAAGCTGGAAACAATATCGATAATATTATCGAATTTTATTATTTCTCTAGTGATTTTTTACATAAAAATACAGCTATGAAAATCTATAACATCCATTACTGCTCCATAATTCTTTTCGGGAAGTGTCTTTTCTAGCTGATTATATTAAAACTGATCTTGCCTTGGTTTTTGTATAAAGTGAATTATGTTCTCCTCGCTTTGAAAGAAATATTGTATGAAACCATTAGATTTTACGTTTCAATTAGAAAATGCTTCAATTTATTCAACTTCTTCCGTGAGATAAGTAAAAAAGTTGGATCATTTATTCTACGGTACTTTGTAACAGGACTTGACATAGTATTGATAGCATATCATCAAGTAGAAAGCATTATGATAATATTGAACTCAAATTCAGAAAAGTAATTTATGATGTTGGCCGTATATAGGGCGTCATTGAACGAGTTTTTTACCTATTTTCAGCGCTCGAAAATGGACAGAGTAATGTACGATCAATTCCATCAATAAATGGTGAGAGAATACGTAATAAAATTTTCCGTATTCCGCTTCTTTGATCCAGATTCAACCACACATGACATGGAAAAATAATTTAATTCCAATAGTTCACAAACTCTTACATAAAGTGCAATTGCAAAATGCATTTGGTATTTTATGTTTGTCCCAAATCCATTTCATTTGCGATGGCAGTCTCAAGTATCGTTCCGAATCTCTCCAGACAACATCTGATGTTGTTTTGTACACCCGATATAGTGCCACCATTTTTCAGCCCATTTCCCAGAGCAATAATGCAATATCCAATTGACTGCACTTGTCATTTCGAGAATATTATCAAATTTTGCACTGCTTTGAGAAAATTGGATATCCTATTTCAGAATAATTTCCCTCCAACTCTTTTTCCTTTATCCTGGATTCTTTGTAAGCCATGATTGAATTAACCTAAAGTGATAAATTACCCAGAATTGTTCAGTGTTTTTCAATTCAAAGGAACTATAAATGAGTCGCATTACATTAGGCTACCTGATTACTTTAGGCTATATCAAATGCATGAATGAATTACTATTATGAACAGCTAAATCTCCGTACCACAAGACTAATTATCATAGAAATTGGACCAAATGGTCAAACAAACAAGATTTAATTGAATCCATTAAGATGATTTTGTCCATTAGAATAAGAATTATATTTATTGATACTGCGTTACTAATGTCATAATTTGAATAGTTCAAATACAAAAGTGAAGATATTATCACTATTTAACTGAAAAACTGGAAGTAATTTGAATCCATGCTGTTTAACCACGAAAATATTACACACTATACACAGTACAACCACTTGGGTTTTGAACGCTTTACCAATTAAAGCCAATGTTACAATTTCAATCACAGAGCTTGATTTTATATTGTCATTTGCATTTTTCCATACGGATACAGCGAAACTTATCTAAATATTATCTAAATAATTCAGAATAAATGAGATAACTTCAATGAAACTCATTAGAAGGGACGTTCATTCAATTCATTCTTATCAGATTATTGAAATGATATTCTCTCTCATGCTGATAGGTAAATACTGATTGAGCTAACTAGGAAATCTAACAAAGAATATAGTTCAGGTTGTACAATGAATTCATTCGTCAACAATAAACCGCCATTTGGATGACAATACAAAACCACATTACAAAATTCTCAAAGCTAATTGAAAAAAGGAATTACTTTGTCGAGGGGCCTATTCAATCTCAGAGGAGCGCGTGTTATCTTTCTTGACATCGTGAGAACTTGAGGTAGACTTTTGCAGATTGCGCTCCGAGACGAAAAAGGACAAGCAATCACAGATTTGATTACGCAATGTTCGTTTGGATTAGAGTCAGGTTACTTCTGTCACTTCAATTTGGGAGAAGGAGGCCTACAACAATTCTACCTCACAATTCAAATGGTTTGAGAACAAGAAATTTGGGGTTTGGGTGGTAGCTTTCTAAAACTCCACTCTATACTATTTTAATCCAGGAAGAAAGGGCTCCTTATTCTAATTTCAATGTAAAAGATAACATTACTATACAAATTATTGAGTTCTAATCCAATATTCATTATATTTTTTTCCTTATAATTTTGCTATTCCAGACTGGAGAGCGTCAATTATTCTGAACTTCTATTCATCACTTCTCAGTTTTATGATGTGGTGCAGTATCATTGTATCATAATACTTCAAAAGAAGACTTACAAGACTTGTCATTGTGGCCTATCATTGGCCTGTCATTGTGGTCATTCTGACTGCAGCTCAGATTATGCATGTTAAGTGACATTGGAAACCTTTAAACTTGGAAGGGTCCCTGAACTCATCCTGAGTGCTGACAAATATGCGACAGACACAGGAAAAAGTGAGAAAAATGTATGTATTAGTTTGAAAAATACTGTGATGATTGATCTCAGCGTTGATATGAAACTTATGATCAACTTCTCGTAGAAGGAGATAATGTGCACTTCTGAACAGACTAACAGTATTATGCTTCTACACTATGTGGCGTTAATTTTCTTATACGATAATTAATATCTCTGTAATAATTCGTTAAATGGTTGTATCATTGCACAGTGCATATCAAATCTATAAATAAGATTCAATTTCAATATTGAAGAACCTGTTTCGATGATAGTAAAATTTACTTTCTACAACCATATAAAAATGTAATGAAAGTGAGATATTTTGTTGTGAAGAAGTTGTTTTGTTATGTTCGACCAAATAAATACTCGATTTCGTGTTGATCATATTATTGTCGAGAAAATTGAATGCAAATTTTTTTCGTTTCAATCTTGAACCATTTTTTGAGTGATTTTTTATAGATTTATTTCTGTTAGTAACACAAGTATCATACTAAAATATGAATCAAAAGATATTGATGAGAGACTATGGAGGCGATATCATAGAAAACATTACAACCAAGTTGACTATCAACTCTGACAACGATGGCAATCAATGTTTGACAATGAAATCGAGATAATGATCGTAGTGTTGATCATGAATCTCATGGCAGGGAACAATGTTTACAGGTTCTGCAAATTGAATCTGCCTTCTCTCGTTAGGTAGTTATGAACATTGCTGCGGTCTGTGGGAGAGTGGGTAGGAGAAGGTGGTGTGGGGAGGGTCATCCAGATTCTGGAACGCAATCAGACAAGATGAGAATCCATCGTAAAGTTCAATCTGGAGGAGGCTTGACCTGCGAAGCATCGATCCGCAGAATTCGTCTCCGGCCTACTCGTCCGTCCGTCCGTCCGGTAGTCAAGATTGCCTGCCTGTAGATGCAGAAGCAGCCAGCTCATTCGGTTGGAGAACTTTGAGGAATCAATCGTGAAGCATGTCCCCTTCTTCGCTGGAGATAACTTTCATCTCGAACCTCATTCACGACGTTCGAAATTGCAATTACTGCGCCAATTTCAGTCCACTGGGGAATATGAGCTATGAGCAAACATCCAGGTCTCAGTTCCATTAACATTGAATATCAATTTCCTCTAAAACGCGGCTACCTACTCTCACCTACTTCCGTGTCAAGGAGATATAAGTTGGCTCTCAGCAAATTCTATCGATTTTCTGAGTAATGTGAATGAGGCAAGTAAATTATTTCAAGAGAAATCCTTTTGATATCATATTTGCGTGGTAAATGTACGTTATCTGTGTTATTTAGAACTGTATACATTGTGCAAGGTAGATGAAATAAGGAGTAGAAACACGCATATATATTTCCACTGCTTAGCTGTGAATTGCCGATTTTATTATATTCTTTTTCACTAAGAACAATGTTGTATTTTCTCGGAAAATGAACTCAACATTATATTGTATTGATTCTCGGAAAAATGTGAAATTTTTTCATGGAATAATAGGAACCTGAATATACAGAGATAAAATTACTCACTTCTTGATTCATCGTTCTCCTAAAGTAGTCCGTGTTTTACCTTTTCAAAAAAAAGTTGAGCGACATGATTCTTGATTATCGAATAATCGGAATAATTAGAGCGATTTACAAATTCTTTGTAAATCAAACATGTTTATGGCTCGAATTCCAAATATTTCTACAATGATGATTATAAAATATAGAGATCTTCTGGTTGAACTATAAATACATGTGACTTGAGATTGATATATGAAATAATTAATCAATATAATAATATATTAATTTCACAATATATTAAGTTTATCCATTCAACATTGATTGTCATGTACACATTCATTAATTTTTTTTGTGAGGCAAGTGCTTCATTATACAGTGAAACTTCATTTTTCCATAGTAGCTCACACTACTTATTCTATAATTATAAAACTAGTAGGGCTCTAGCAGTAGAATCATAACAGTTACCATGACCTGATGAGAAGGTATGACCCACTAGTTGCGAATACGAATATGATTCAGTGCAGCAGACGTATAAACCCAATTGAGTCAACAATATATTATGCATGTTGACATGTCAAACTCCAATAAAATTTTCATTCCCTGTTCTTTTTATTTGTACAAAAGAGTAGCACCTTGCTGCATAATTAGCTAGTTTATTTATAACTGAGTATTCGACTGAAAAGAGCTCTCTAGAAAGTTACTACTGTTTGACCCCTTAAAAACGTCATCACTGTTGGTGTGATGACAGTGCTTGAACCTCAACTGAACTTTCATTTAATAATTTGCTAGTTTATTTTAAACTGAAGCGATGCATGTATCTATATTCAACTGTAAAAAGTTATATACAATTTTCTTAGTATGTCAGTGGGTGAATGTAGGTTTCACATTGTTTCCTCAACCCTGCTCACCCAGACTTTCATTTGAATTTGTGGAATTATGTTTGTGTATTACTATATATGCCTATATCAAGTTCATAATAAAGCTGATAGAAAGTTCAGAAAAAGTATTATTTTATGTAGGCTAAGATTCCAATATCCAATATTCCAATAATGGTACATGTTTATCATCATCTACGACGCTGTTACTGCGTTGTTGATGAGTCTCTTATTCATTCTTCATAGTGATAGTAGAGTGGATTCGATTTTCCAATCCGTGATGTCTGCTAGTGTATTCTAGTACAAGTGGAGTTGATAGCAGCCATTGGGGTTGAAGTGGAAGTTAATTACCGTACCCCAGCCGCTTGTGAAGCAGTGTCGTGTTGAACAGCTTCGATTACAAAGTGTGCGCTCATTTTTTTCTCCGCAACTTCGTACGATGCCTCTGCTCTGACTGGCGTTTTAATGGCGCCTATGTATTCAACACGGCTCTTGTTTCGAAATAAGTGGAGAGAGCCGTCTGACAGCCGGGAGCCAGCTGCATGCAGCCTTTGTGCGCGACGAATGAAGCGAGTGTTGGTGGGATGGGGTGGGTGGCGGTGAGTGAATAAATAAATGATACAGCCGATTCAAAGGTAAGCTTAAATAACCCCTTTAAAACGTCATCACGCGAAAGCCTGTTGTAGGTGCACCCTCACAGCTCATTACATTTCTCTCTTCAGTACTTTGTACATTTCTGCTTGTGACGAGACCCGAGCTAATCACGGGCGTGCACAATATTAAATAGCACTGTTGAAAAATAAAGCCAACTCACCTTTTCTCTCCCCTTTCTCTTCTGCGGCGTGGAAATTTCACGTGGCTATCCCCGTGGCATACAAGCCCCAACCTTTCAGACCAACCCTCTCCAAATAGACACAAACTACCATCAAATCTCCGACCCCACAAAATGTCGTTGGTTTCCGGGAGAGGCGAAATTGTCCCTCTATATGGACAGCTTATTTTTACTGACTTGTAATGTCTTATTATTAGTTTTATAGTTATTAGGTTCGAACTCGCGTGCGAACCTTAAAAGTCAACTCATGGCTTTAATTATTTAAAAATATGAACCACAAATCATACTAATACGATACCTAGATTTATTGAATACTGATGAATGATTCCTTCTTGTGAGAATTTAGTTATGTACGGTATATTTTGATTAATCGTTTGATCATATTTTGATACATCATTATCTGCAACTCTTCTGCCACCAATGCACCAATAAAAACGTAGGCCTACTTGTTCAAGACGACTTGACTGCAAGAATTCAGAATAGACCTATTAATTGAACATTGTTCAGTGAACAATTCCAACAAATTTGCAAATATGGATGTAATAACTTTCCCTTATTTTTTCTGAAAACCATACATACTATTGAAACTTCGTCTAGAGTCTATCCATTATCTAGATATGATGAAAAGTCTTAAAATAATAGAAGGGCGGATTAGAGGAAAACTAAGGAGAATTCGGTTTTTAGCCAATGATATGTTCTGTTTTCTTCCAGCTCGAAGAACACCGTGATAGTACTTGAGTTAGTTCTTTTCGTAACACTCTGTAGAGTCATATTGATCGCCTCTTGTTCTAAACTCATCAGAATTTGTAAATTATTTAGTGTATCAAATTGAAAACAAACATTGTAGAGATTCGTTCAAGAATGGAATTTTTTGATAGTTCAGTACAGTATTTCCATTTGGATAAATCGTATAAATTATTAGAGATCTCCTTAATAGCATTCTTATTTCTTCAAATACCGTAGAAAAGTACGGCTGGCTTATTTAATAGTCTTACTTATTAAAGCATGGAAATCAAATGGAACAATAAACTTCCTTCAACAAGAATACTTGAAAAATAACCAATGGTAAAATAATTTAAATTTGCCGCCTTTTGTCAGCTGTTCAAATATATAGACTCCTATCACATGTTTAAACTTTGAAATCAATATTTTCATGTGTGACTTCACATGAAAAAATTTATTGATTTGAGAACCTATTTATTGATTATTTCTCATGATAATATTTTCAAATTTGCCGCTAATATTCAACCAGCTGTTCCACTGCTGAGTATATATAGATATATTGTTGCTGAGAGCTTATCCTTTTTTCGCCTGAAAAAGGATGAAGGAGTCGTTCGATTTCATTGTCCAACGAACTTGACCTGTATAAAAGTATGAAGAATAAATGTTCTGAATTTGAATTTGATTAATTGAGGCGTTCGAAAGTAATTGTCGAACATACAAACAAACGAACGAACAGACGAACGCTGCCAAAAAAATTGCCGCTAGTACATTTATAAAAAACTCTACAAATCAGACAAGAGCAATATGGAAACTAGTTAAGACAGAGACAGGTAAGGGTACCATTTCAACATTAGAAACAAACATAGCCAATGAAAAAGGAATTATAAAAGGAGGCAAAGAAGCTGCAGATTTACTAAATAACTATTTTACTCCTCTGAAAATACAACAAGCCATCTGTAGATATACTGAAGTGGATAATTTTTTAAAGCTTTTTAGCAATGTACATCTACAGTCACGCACTTTTCACTTGAACGAATTTGATCCAATAAGTAGTACAGAACTCAGAAAGATAATTAAATCACTAAAAAATAAAAAATCCTACGATCACTACAATATTTCAAATTATTTAGTTAGACAAACAGCCGAACATATAATTGAACCTCTCACTTATATATTTAATAAATCGATGCAGGCCGGCTGTGTACCGTTGAAGTTGAAATATTCTAAGGTAGTCCCCATTTATAAGAAAGGTAACCACAAGCTTCCTGAAAATCACAGACCGATTGCAAATCCACCTGTATTTCTAAAGATATTCGAATACGTAGTGCTCCATAGATTAAGAAAGTACTTGAACAAGTTGAAATTGCTGTCCCCTAAACAGTTTGGATTCAGGCCTAGCACTTCTACGGGTGATGCGCTTTTTTCTTTTATAGATGAATTGCTGAATTCTGTGGATGGAGGATCCAGGGTATGTGGCCTGATCGCTGATCTATCCAAAGCTTTCGATCTTGTAAACATTGAAATTTTATTGAAAAAAATGAAATTATATGGTTTTGAAGGCACGGTTCTCAAGTGGTTTGTATCGTACTTTGATGAGCGATATCAGCAGGTAGAAATACAGTCTCACCCTTTTGTGTATCAGTCAGAATGGTTACAGGTAAGGAGTGGGGTCCCTCAGGGATCAGTCCTTGGTCCTTTGCTTTTTCTTTTATATATTAATGACTTGCCATCACACCTTGAACCAGCACACTGTGTTTTGTACGCTGATGACGTAAGTATTTTATTGAAAAGTAACAGTCAGCATGACATGGAGTCTGAAAGTAGAAGAGCTCTTAGAAAACTAGAAGAATGGCTGGCCTCAAATATGTTAGTTCTGAATTATAATAAGACGATGCAGATTCCATTCAGGACGGCTCGGGAAGCAGTATTGGAGACGCAAGATGGTAATATAGGTTCAGCTAACGAAGCAAAGGTACTTGGAGTGGTGCTGGACTCTAAACACTCCTGGCGACCTCATTTAGACCAGCTAAAAAGCAAACTCTACTCGGCAGTATTTGTTCTTAGAACCTTGAAGAAATTGCTCGATACAGGAACGCTTAGAAGTGTTTATTTTGCTGTGTTCCATTCTCTCCTCTCATACGGTGTTGTATTTTGGGGCAATTCAACTCATGCAATACATATATTTAGGATTCAAAAGTGGGCAGTTAGAGTGATGGTGGGTGAATCTATTAGAGCAAGTTGTCGAGATTATTTCAAAGAGTTAAAGATTCTTCCACAAGCAGGTATATATATATTGAAGGTTCTTTGTTTTATTGATAAGAATAAAGATAGGTTTAATACAGGAGAATTGTTTCACTCATACAATACTAGATATAGACAAACCTCAGAGACGACATTCATCGAACTAGTATGTACGAGAGGGGGCTGAAGAGTGCCGGAATTCGGTTTTATAACTCATTGCCAGCACATATTAAAGCTCTCTCAGGTGAGAAATTTAGAATTAAGGTGAGAGAGGAGTTGTTGCAGGTTTCTCCTTATTCCGTTCAAGAATTCTATTTGCATTATGAAATGCAAAGATTGACTTAGAATATAATTGACGAATCCGTATACCCCTTTCACAGGTGGTCAGTGGGATGAAAAATGAAAATGAAAAAAAAAATGGACAACGACTTCGGGCTTGAGTCAAACGCGCTATTGAACGAGCTATTGCTTGGAAAAGAGCTTCTATTTTATAATTATACAATAGATAGCTATCGCAATACTATTCATCTAATATTTTATTAATCTTTTCATCTTGAATAGTTTTTTATCGTGATTTCAATTGCTTTATAAAGGTTCAATAGCTTCTCATTAAAGTGTACGATTCTCGAGTTTTCTAAAGAAAATTACGTGCTTGAAAAGTATCGAGAGAATTTTCTAAAGATTCAGATCGATTCCATCACCAGAAACTCCTTCAATTGACTTTGTGGAATCAATAAACATTTACGAGAATAATGACATATAATATGCAGTCGTTATAGTGCTCGTCGTTGCAGCGGAATTGTTATTTACAGGAGAGCAGTTGGAAGTGCTAGTGGCGGGTTTAAGTGAGAAGTGGAATGGCATTATTAAGTCCGTATTATAACTTCATAGTCAGTCATGAGGGAGAAATTAGAAGGTATTACATTCCCCTTGATGACTGCTCTGCTGAAATATTCAGTCGCCATTTTGCACTTCTCACACGCTCGTACGTCTCTGCCCGTTGTTATTATTATTACTATTATGATCGTCATTCGGAAAATGACATGGCCCCGCGCCCATTAACCTCGACGGTAATCAAGTGAGAACATCCTATGAACGGTTTCATTGCTCTCAAACGCCGCTCTCATATCAACAACAAACTACTTCTCATCCTCATGCACGTTCAAATACGCTGATTCAGCGAATCCACAGGAATTTTTAAGCTATGAATGACCACGGCAAAAACTTCCTATCTCATGAACTGTGAACATATCATCTATTTCATGGACTTTATCGTAAATGATACATAACCCAAAAGCAGCTATGTCGGTTAGCTATGATTATGAAGCTTGCATGGTTGGATTCCTCATTTTCTAGAACTAGAAGCTTATCCCACTACCATTATTGTATGAATAATTTAGCAATAATAATTGAAAATGATAAACCAATAGCCATAATGTGGGCTTTCATAGACTCGGTTATCGTGAATGATGAAGGACCCTAGAACCTTGCCTATTACGTTGATCAGCGGTGCTCTTAATGAATTGAGTTTATAAAAATCCAGCCTCATAGAATCCAACTAGCATTTTAGAGCGTTTTTTACTATTCACTCTTCATAACTACCATTTGCATTGTGCATTATGTGATCAATATACTATAAATTATATACTATTCTTCGACCCACTCAATTTAACTATGCCCTCGCACATCAGGCTACCTATTGCATAATCATTTTAAAAATATTTGTACATCATATTCAATTCTAGATTGTTAAAAAAGGATAAACAGTTTTGTACTGGTAGATTTTTCTTCTAAAATGACACTTTCTGAAGAATAAAAAAAAAACAATTTGGCTATGGATACAATACTGTTCCATTGTAGGAAACTTTTGTGACAAAAATAGAACTGTTCAGGCTGTTTGAATGAATTGAGTAGTGAGAGCAATTTCTTCAATTGAGGGTGAGTATTATTGTATTATGACACTAATAATTTAGTGACAGTAGTAATGGATGTAATGGTTTTCCGCACTTCTTACACAGCCACTGCGAAAAAGACTCATTAATGAGAGTGGAAGAGGAAGAGACCAAACAGTTTTCAATTAAACTGAGCCTGCGACCGAATGCAATTGTGGCTCGGGCATAAGTTGAGGATGAAGGGAGTACAGCCAACTGCTCTTTTACGACGATCGTAAAGCACTTCTTTCTCGCGCTGGGGTCATCCTGTCACGAGGGCCTCGCCAGTTTCTCCAGGATTTACACTTTGCTCGAACGTGACTTCCAGGTTATCCCGGATCCGGATCTGATGAGCCCCCCTTCACTCCTCCCCCATCAACAGACGTCGACCTCATCACCTTTTCCCTCCGATATCCAGTCGACGTTTCTTTTCCAATTGAGCGACGATGTCATTTATTCGACAGACAATTGGTCTCATGTCGGTCATTTCAGGTAGACTTGAAGAGTATCGAAGGGTTCATTATTTTGAGTTTCCGCAAGTGCATTTGAGTTTGGGGAGCCCAAATTCCTGAAATAATCAAAATAATGTCAGCTAGTCGGTAATTACGATTGTTAAGAAAGCCTAGTTATGAATCATAATCACAAAATAATGAGAATAGCTTATGAATCTTATGTTTCATTCAAGTTTCAAATTGCTCCGTTTTAAACATGTTTATAAATATTATTTGTGGAAGAAAGTTGTATCTGCATGAAATATTTGCTATTCTGCAGATTCTGCTTCCAGGCTTGAATTTGTTCTCAGAATAGTAGTAATAATATAAGTTGATAGTATTTATCTAATACAATCGTAGAAATTAAGGATGTGAGATTGGAAAGAACTCTTGATGTCATAATTTTTCGTACAATATCCTTTCCAATTCGAAAAACTTGTTTTAATATTATATTTAGTTATCATACCTGTTATAATTGTTCATATTTTTGTTGTTTTACAGATTATCTGATGCCTGGGAGTCCGAGATCGTATCCCGGCAAGTCTCCGGAATTTTCTTCTGCCTCTGACATCAATAACCCCGCCAATGCACATCTCCAGCACAGGTGAGTTGAAATCATAGTAATCAATGATTTTTTTTTAGTACAACCAAAACTGTGCTTATTCAATTTATACAACAGTCCAAAATTAGGCTATATGTTTTGCATAATAAAGATATATGTTATTTATGTTATCTCATCATGATTCAAGTGGTAAATCTCGGATGAAATCAATGAAATCAGGGTAAAAATTGTGCCGATTGACAGAAGTTTACGGAAGAATGATTTAAGCTTGAAAGAGAATGCTCTATAGTCTTCCATTCTAATTAGATAATATCGATAAAAATTAATACTATCAAACCATTCATTATATCTGTATGCATCATTCATATCGATAATACTTCGATTATAATCCTGATCTGAGTTTTCCTCGTTTACTCTTCTAGACTTTGATAATTTAACTGGATGTTTGCGTAGAGCAAATCAACGCGCTTTCGAGTTCATGAAATTGCTATTGATCTCCGATTCCTTTCTTCATAAAATAAGTCAAACGCTCTAAATAGAATTAAATTATTATATAAACCTGAACTTCAATAGTGATTGTTTCCGATCAAACAGCGTTGCCACTCCGTATTTATTTCCGCTGGATGGTGGTTGAGTACAGTAAATTCATGATTCATCAAATAATTGCTTTGTTATACAAATTTAAAGTAAATGAGAAATGCCATTCCGATTGTAGCCACTATAGCTTTGAAGAATGGCAAATAATTGTGTAGTACGCCCTCTTCCACTGATCTCATCCTTTCTTCCTCATCTGAAAATCAACAGTTTACATTAGGGTGTTTAATTTTCTCTTGTCATTGTCATTATCGATTATTGCAATTCTGCTGATAATACCTTATTATAAGCCTCAATAATTTCTTTTTGATGTTTAGATTAGTTTCGGGTACCCAAAGAGCATTATGAACAAACATTCTTGATCTTTGAATTTGGAACAATGATGCCTTTCCACTAAATTTATCAAATTATGATACCTAGAATGGAATGTAGCCTACTGAAACTATTATTCCAATAATCTAGAAAGTGACTTTGAAAATAAATACATTTTGCCAATTGAAGTTTCGTCTTATGAGAAATTTTCATACTTCTAGATGAGTATGATAACTCCAGTGCAAAATCCCATTCTTTATTATCGACTAGACGATGTTTGATAATTAAGAAAATTGCAAAAATGAATAAGGCTATCCGAAATTATATTAGTAGGCTATGAAAATAATATCTTCTAATTTTATTGTGCAGGATATTATTATTTTATCAATAATCAATATCGTTGAAATTTTATCAATTTCATCCCTGTAAAGCTTGATAAGTTCATGCCTGTAGTTATTGATATTCAAAATTCAAATTGAATGTAAATAAAATGTGACCCTTAAAACTACAAGAGTGAGCCGGTTATAAAAAGTTTCAGTGACAGAAACTGTCTTTGATATGCTTTCACGTGTTCAATGCAGATCAAATTTGCCATTCGGATGTGTACGGTATCCACTTTGCGATTTTTGCCGGCTGAGAGCACAAAATTCGAGGAAAGCTTTTGCGTTGCGTGATGCGTTGCGTTGCAGCGCCGGCTGACAAAGTGAGCGACGCACAATGCAATTTACACTGGAAAAAGGAAGTAATAACTTTAAATTGACCGTGCGATATTCCCCACCCTTTAATTAGGTTTCGACATTTTATTCTTGTCAGAAGGGACTTTGAATTAGGCAAAATAAATGTGCTCTCAAAGTGGTTCAATTTGCAGGGCTTTCAGAGAGGACACAGCGAGGCATTAGCTTTCGCTCCGCTCCCCCTCTTCCCGTGGCATGCCAGCCAGCTCCGTCGGATTTAAATTGCCTTGCTACTGTTGGCCATGTCGAGCCGACACTGCTCCTAATGTTGTTTCTGCTGTCGATAGTGCTACTGTTGCCACTGCTACTGCTACTGCTACTCGCATCCTCAGTCGATTCTGGCACTGCACAATGCACATAGCTGGCGAATCTCACCAACCCCACCCCCTTTCCCAACCCTCATCCCTCACTACTAAATGTATCTCCCGCTAAGAAATCCTCCCTTCACTTACTAAGACGCTGGAGAACAGTGGAGGTGAACCGGCAAGCCAGTCAGCTTCTTATGAATGTCCTGTAGACTCCATTTAACCTCATTCTGATATTGGGCTGTTTCTTAGTGAGTTCTCCTCCCGTTCCCCAGAGTCTAGCACATTAATGCAGTTCTCCAACCCTCATTTGAATGCTTGTATAATTGTATGGAACTATTCAGCCTGAATATTGTGTGTTAAGGATACAATACAGATGCCGTTGAACTGAAGCTGCTCACGGTGCTGGTTCATTTAGTTGTTGCTGTTAGTTTATCACTGCAGAGTTCACGTACAGAGTTATGTATCCAAAATTAGGATTAACTCCCATATTCTAGGATCATAGGGTTTCATTGTATTATTGATACTTCTATCTTCTGCAGAACAAACGTTTCTCCAGTTTCTATGGTCATCAGCACAAATCAAATTGAATTTTAATTTCTACAATAGGGTGGATTTCTGCTATAATGAATTCAAATACATTTTTATTAATCCCGTTTGTGGGATAAAAACTTATCCGTGCGAATCCAATCCAATCATAGAGATTTAAAAAAATAATTTTCAGTCGAGCTTTATTGAAATGAATGAATTATCGTAAACTTTAAATACTTTAGTATCTTATTGGAGAAGCTCCTCTTTGGAGCATTGGAAATGTTATTTATTCAATACGAATAATCCCCGTAGTAGTGGGCTGTAACCTGAGGTAAGCTTCAAGAAAGTTGTCGTTAAAATTGCCTTGAATACAATGTTACTGCTGACAACACTTTAAACCAAGTGGCTACATAAAACTTGAACCGCAACATTGGAAAGGACGAGAGCTCTATTACTTATTCCATTAGTAACTGGACTCATGTTATGACAGTTGGCGCAATATATCATCGTACATTGTTTGAACAATATATACCGAGAACTTTGGTCCAAACAAGAAGTTTATACTGTCACATTTATGCGATTCATCCATCATTTGAGCCCCAAGTACCAACATGCATGCTGTTCAAGTTGGTCTTCTCTATTCTGTTAAGTTGGACATGGTGTCTTTCATTTTGCAAGTTACATTCAAGGTGTAATGGTTTATGGATAATTAAACTGGTTACGAAACTTAATGTTTCGATAGAAATTGCGCTTGTGATGTTTTTGGAAGACTGCAGCCATTGAACAAATTGGATAAGAATTCGTCTGTATTCAGATTATTTTGCTCGATGGGTAGGCTATGACAATATTACTCAAATAATATAAAAATGATTCCACTGAACTTCCTCCTGAATTTATTAATCTAATGAATGATTGGAAATTGACCGTGCAGTCAATGACTTAATCAATTAATCTAGTTAATCTTTTTCGAAGAAGAAACATCAATACTCATTGACAAAAGTCATAGCAGAAGAACAATAATAATAATTCCTACGTTCTCTGTACGCATTCTCCATCTGTGGAGAATAATATTCTGCTTGAAACTAGTGAGTTGAACTATCTACACATATTATTTCTGGGGGTCCAATCACTAGAACTGATCCAGTGTATTCGAATGAAATGCAATAATGCAAGTAGGATAATTTATTGAATACCTTAAACAAAAAAATCATTCCTTATATTCGTCATTGAACGGACTGATTCTTCAGAAATTTGTATTAACTGCAGCAAAACATCTCATGAAAAAATATGGAAATCCAATCAAAATTATGGGCATTGTCCCCTTCCACAACCATTTCTAATTACACTGGAGCTGCCGGTGTTACCCTTAGTTACTGACCGTGCAAACAAACGTTTTGGCTGTGAATTGAAGGTGATTCGACACAGGACAGTTGACGTTCAAGTTGTTAGTTCATTTGAACGGTTTGCAGCAGTTGTTTTTTATTGCGAGCGGGAATGTGTCATTGTCATAGGAATGGCCCTCCATGGACTCGGGCATTGCCGCGGCTTCCGTCGTGATGAGATCGTGTTTCACGGCTGTGTTCTGTGTTTTAGAGGAGAATGTCACGCGTTATGCGACGCGAGAGACGCAGACGATGAGCCGCACTGCACAGAAAACCGTTAACGTCTGCGAGAGAGAGCTCAAAGGGGAACTCTCCCCGTTTAGAACAGTTACGGAAATTATACATCACCACTTCCTTCGCTTGTCTCGCTGTTGATCCCCCACTAACAGATCAAGACAGCCACCAGTTTTGCTACAATAACCGAAAGTTTGTTCGCCCTATCAAGATTATACCGTTTGTTAACTGATGTGCACCTTCATTACAGGATGTACTAACATGCTCGATTGGTAGTCATTACAAGCATATTACGCCAGCGAATAGTGCTTTCAACTCCAGGTTATAGTAGGCATATCTTAGTAAAGAGCTTTTGAGTGGGCGGTAATATTTCAGAGAGAGAATTTCACAAACTATTCTTTGTTCAGTTCCTTTGATGACAAACTTGTAATTAATGAAAGGCTGGTGAGAGAATTAGACTGAGGTCTATGTAAATAAAAAATGCATGCAAGACTAGAAAAGTTTGTAAAAACTATTACATTACCTAGATAAGAATTTATTCGATGATAAGTTTGAAAGTATTGGTGATGATATTACTAACAGATAAATTCATATACTTTTCTATACCAGAGTCGTGAACGATGGTTCAAGAAAGCTATTACTGATTTAATTCCAGTTGTATTATTCATACTTTCATGAGACTTTATAGAACCACTAACTCTGAATCCACATGAAAAACATTTGAATTAGCTCCAATTTGACATTTGAGAGAATTACGAAATTTCAATGTCCAACTAATCCATTAGTTGTTGATCCATTTGATGTATCAGATCCCAATCCCCAATTAAACAGGGTAGTGATAAAGGGAGTTTACTGGTTGCTTGTTTGTGAACTACACATTGAACACTAGACATAAATTTGGAGGATGTGATCCGATATTATGGTTAGGCTGATGAGACGGATATGAAGTCGGGCTTTACATGCATTAAATGTGTGTTTATCCCTATGTTGTTTACCAGCGGTCGCCATGGTGACACAGCCTGCAGCCAATGAATAATTACAGGAGTAGAGAGCTCTCCCTCATCTCAGCAGAGGTAGCAGCCTGCTTCTACTTCCTCCTCCTCTTCTCACTTCTCTTCTTCATCACCCTTCTCCTTTCCTTCATCACACTGATCTTCCATTCCAACTTCTTCTAATCCTCCTTTCCTTTTCACTTTTGTTTGTTTTTTCTCCTTCTTCTCCTCCTCATACTTCTTCTTCTTCTTCTTCTCTTCCTCCTCCTTCTCTTCCTACATTTCCTCCTCCTCGTCCTCTTCTACGTTCTGCTCCCCCTCCTTATACTCATTCTTTATCTCTGTCCACTTCTTAGTCTTGTTCTAATTCTTCCTTTATGTATTTCTCTTCTTTTTCTCTCCTTTCCCTTCTTTTCCTTTCCTTTACCTTCTTTTTCTTCTTCTTTCTCTTCTTTTTCTCCTCCTCCACCTCCTCCTCCTCCTACTCCTACTCCTCTTCCTCCTATCCCTGGCTGCTTCTTTCGCCACGTTTTCTTCATAGCCCTTATTCTCTCCTCCTCCTCCTGCCACCACCTTTTCCATCTTAGCTTGCCGCCCTATTACACGTGCAGCGCCCTCAGCCCTCCGGCCTGGCCGGAAACAATCTCACCAGGAAAAGGAAGAAGGCAGAAAAGCGAAACAAATTGTTAGCATCCTAATTTTATTCATGCTCCTCCCGCAACATTCGACTAATGAACTTGAAACGTAACTTTAACAGCGTGAATGTTTTTCGTTAAAAATCAGAAGAGGTATGCCACGCTGTTTATTGTACGGTCGCTGTTTCAAGCTGCCGCTCATGAACTCTTGCTCTCACCTACCGGAAATATAATGCCAGATATTAGAATTCCTCTCGAATTTTCATTTGTCCCTATTCAAGAAAAATTCACGTATTTTCAATTTGCTCTGTTTTCTGGGAACATCGCTCAAGCTTCTTCAGCTTTCTGCTGCAAGCTGCGTTTTATCTGTATTTTAATTTGTGACGAAGCTACTCTCATAATTTTAATTGTTCATTCTTGTCAGATTTCTCCATCTTTCTGAATTCCTGCTCATTTTTTTCTGTTTTCCCTTGATTTTTCAAAGATTTTACATTCACCATACTTGAATCATCAAGGTACATTATTATATTTTCACAAATTATGAAAATTCCTTCCATGATGTTCCCGTATAAGTTTCATGTGGAGGTTAAAATATTTTATCTGACAGATTAATGTAAACTATATAAATCATTTAATAAGCTTCAAAATGGAATAAATGAATTGAATCTCGCTCTATAAAACTTATTGTTCTATTTATTTTCTATTCTATTATTAATCAACTTAAAAAATACCTAAATCAATTTCAAATGCTATCAAAATTGTTAATCATTGATGAATATAGCTTTTTCCTTATATGGCAAAGATCCATTGAGCATTGCAAATGTTTTGTATCAAACGAGCTCCAACCCGTATCAATTCTGAATTCTGTATCACTACTGCGTATCAGAAATCCGTCGTGGAAAGAGGGCTTGAAGAAGGATTGTTTGTGAAAATAATATTCTAATTGTTTGAAACTCAATTTGCGAATTCTGTATAACTCGATTATCAAGAGTAAATTGACACAATTTACAAACTTCCTATCAAACTAATTCGATTGTTATCAGGTGGTAGAGCGTTCCACTATTTCCCAAACATTTTCAGTATGTTTGCTCAGAAGGACACCAAAAATAATCAGCTTGCTCGTTCAGTCGGGCCGTATTTGTTCACAAGTGTGTCGTTTCTTTGTGAGTCGAATATTGCACTCATGAGAAATTCACAGTGTCATTTCGAGACGAGTCGATGGTTGGGAGGCGAGCAGCGTCGTTTGTGGGATGCAGGAGTGCTTGTGCCGTGTGTCAGAGGCGAGTTTCGGCGAGGCAAACAGAGTACAGTGCGCGCGGATAATGTGGCGATTAGTATGCGAGTCCACGAAAGCCTAACGTAACCCAATTATAGAGGTGGAAGAATAGCCACACAAATTGTCCGACATTTGTATGCTGGGCCCGCGCGCATTATTCAATGCTTACACAACACTTTCTCACCTGCTTGCGCACTCACTTGACAAGTCATACTGTTTACTGTTTACTGTAAGCTCCATGCCGGTGTCACACTATTACCTCCGCATGCCACATTCCGGCATCCAATGAAATTCCTACTGTTTTAATCTCAGTGGGGTAGGTCTTGGTGAGATTTGAAGATAATTGGAAAAAGTTATTTTAATAGACTGATAAAGAGAACCTTATTAAAGAAGACTTCCTACACATTTTAGGAATGATGAATAACAAAAACATCAACTTTAAATGTGATAAACAGTTTATATTCTTTGTTAATTACTTCTACAAGTTAGTTTCACGTATCCAGTATCAATATTAGTTATTACATTTTTCTCCATCCTTTCCTTTGAAATTAATTCTTATTCAATATGAGTCTTATACTCATCGATAACTCACTATTGGTGATATCTATTGGTAGACTTACCATATCGTTAATTTTGTGATAATAACCTCCATCATTCATCATGAAATGTGCAATAAGCCGGTAATTTTTCACTTACAAAAACTTGTCACACTATCTTATCCATGTTAAAAATCTATAAACCTACCTAATAAAGTGGCTTTGCAGATGGAAAATCACGTTTATGTCGGTAATCACCACTCTAAAGCATGGAATAAGCTTCGAATCCGGGAGAAACCACTTATGAACGAATGGCATAGCCATAACTCTCAATACAAGCTTTTCGAGTTTATTCACTTTCAACTTTTCTTCAGAATAAACCTTCAATGTGTGATGAGTTTTTCACTCACGGTAACAATAATTGATTAGGCTATTTCTGTTTTTTTTGTGAGAATATTACGTTGATTCGTTTAAATTTCATTCAACCTCCATCCCTATTCTCAACATCTGAGTGACCTCAATCTAAACTGTCTAATTACTGCAATTCCATTCACATTAGTGAGCATTCGTTTCAGCATGCTACACAAGCAAGAGGACAGACAATAAGATGAGCTATTCAGGAATTAAACGACACCCTCCACGTAGGAAGTTAGTTACCGGTCAGGCCAAGCCACATCAGTGTCTTTCACGGCACGTTCCGACCCACGGCCGTAATTGCAGTCTGTTTCTACTACTGGAGAATACAATTGTCCGTGAAGTGGACGTGAGGCCCCACATACAACTAAACAAGACATTGTCAGGTCAACCTCGCTCCAGGTCAGTCCTTCACAAAGACCCCATTCCAGTCCTTTCAAAACACTTCTGTGACCAATCTACTCAAAGCACTAATGAATGAGTTATTGTAGCAATTGAATATGTTTTCATTACGCGAAGGGTGGATCCAAAGACACTTCGGTTTCCACTGTGGTTCCCCATATATATCTCGAGGGCAACTGAAGTGTTGTTCTCATCATGTATCTCTTTTAACCAATGAATTGATAAGTTATTACAATGCTGATAACAAAATTAGCTCTCGGTCTATAGGCCTAGTGAGAATAAGTAATGAATCCAGTCCCAAAAGTAATTCATTGAGAAACTTTTAAATGATTACATTATTCCGTGTAAAGGTTCACTTGTATTCTTCTTAGAAGAAGAAAGTGGAAATAACACAGATTTCTGCGAGTATTTTCTGATTCTATTCGATTAATGAACTGCATTCAGTCTTCTATCTAGCAACTTTGAATAAAGCCTCCTCCAACTGCGTGTAAGATAGTCAAAGAGAAATGAAATACTATCATTCTAGAATATAATGGTAATCAGGATTGTGGGAGAGCTTGTTCAATTGCGATAAGCAAATAGCAGTTCACAATCATCACGTTTCTCATCACAGTTTTTCCTGACGATCATTGATCTGAAAAGTTCGTTGAACGGTGAAAGGCAATATATTTCCATTGCTATTTCTAGCCGTCCGATGAGCAGAAAGGGACGTTACCCGTAATGGAGCTTTCCAGACGTCGCAAATATTTGAATTCAAACAAAACCAGATACGGATGCCAGATCACTCCAGATCTTCCGATTCTTCCAACTCCGATATTTCATCTCACAACATTTCTTTGCCTCTTCCAACCTCTTTATATCTCATTCATAGTAGCAACCTCTTTAGCTCCCATAGCCACTTGTCTTTCTTTCTTGAATTAGTTTGTTCTATTCAATCAAGTCAGGTTCTTTCCATTTCTCATACAAGAACTCTTTCAGTCTGGCCTAGAAGACGTAGTTATTGTTATTGATGAACAGGTCAAAGATCTGATGCAATAAAATTAGTCTATATTTCACAAAGAGATTCTACTTCCATTGTGAATGTGAAGTTCAATTACAGGCAAAATCATTCAAAAGGCCGTCAAGAGATTTGCTAATTTGTAATGTGAGACATTATGAATTGGAAGAAAGTGGAGGTTGTTGAATGACTGTTATTGCTCTGCGAAGATTGCCTAAAAGTGACCCGTGCTGACAGTGCTAAGCATTAATAACAGTCATCAGCCAACCACTACGTTTACACCATTTATTTCCATTATTATTGAGTTTTCAAAAGAATTTCAAAGTTATAGGGCTTCATTCCGAAAATCACTCAAATACCAAACTCTGTCTACATTTATTTTATGTTATGTTATGTTATAGGTTCCTTAATGGATATATTCATTGATAATTGTATTATTCTGAAATAATTATCGTTGATTACATTCTTTAATGATCTCATTCAGAGATAATATTCAATTATTTCATCTATAAGTCATTTTCGAAGTTGTATTGATCCTCGATTCCATAAATTATATTCCTGTTAATACTTTTCCATACTAGCGTAGAGAATAGCCTATACTTGATCTATGATACAAGTTATTCATGTACTTTCATTTTATAGTTTATACTATATCGCTCTGATAATCTTTCTAAGTTTGTACTGATTCAGTACTGATCAATGATCCAGTTTATAGATTTGGAAGAGTAATAACTATATTATGCTATATTGTATTTAACAAGTAATGGCACAATGTATTCCATTGTCAACTTACAGCATTCATTGTTGGTAATATGTTTATTAATGCACACCGTCTGCCTATTAAGTTGATTACTGAACTATTGCACACTCACGCCACTCTATGAAGTCATAGACAACAATAAGCTGCACTGATGAGATGAGGGTGCTATTCGAAGGTCGAGTATTGCTGTGGCTGAACTCCATTATCTGATTGTGTTATCTAGGAATGAGCATCGTCACCGCGAGCTGTTTCAACTGGTGTGCTGTGCTTCCTCAATGAACGATAGAGTAGGCTGGTGTTAATAACGTGCACGCAATTATCGGGACGGACGGGGCCACTGTGTGTCATTGTTGGTCGGGCGGCGCTAAATGTGCTGGCTTGGTGGCAGGTGTACTGCGTTTAGCTGGCTGCGCCGTCCAGCTTATTGTACTGCATTTAGTGTGGCGGGGCGCTGTGAAGGCGATAACGGCCGAGTGAAGCGTTAGAAAGATAACGGACAACGGCCTGAATACATTCCATTAATGTCCGAGTTTAATTGAATATCGGAGATACGGCGATAGGCAACTAGGAAAGGGTGGTGCAGGGGGCCGTAAAGTCGAATGTCGCCGACTAGATAAGGGCGCCCCTTCTGCCGGGGCGCAGTTACGGCCAGACAGGTCTCTCGACACCATATTGTGGTCGAAACTACACAGCGCACAGCACACTGCTATATCTCCCTCTTTCCATTGTACGTGTTGCAAAATCACCTTCTCCCTCACTATTGCAATGTTTTTAACCCTCTACCCTTGTTCCTCGTCGTCCCCAGAGACTCGCTCTTGACCCTTCAACTCAAAACCCCCTAACCCCTCCTACCCATAAGTAACGATGAATTGCGATAAACAGTAATGCAAATGTCTGTCCATCCACATTGTTGGCTCGATCGTTTTGTCCAACGTCACGGAACAACAACATGTGCGCACACTGACCTCTTCAGCTACAAGGTGTCGCTCGCTATCTGACGTGCGTCACTTACTTTACTGCGCCAACTATTTCTGTGCAACTGTGTCCTGCTGCAACATTTCGTTCAGTAGCGTAAATAGAGATAGAAATTAAATTGTATCTTGATGACTTACTGAACCCTGCAAACTATATCTAAACACTAGACTGTACAACCCGAATTGTAACATTTTCTAGCAGAACATGTTCGTAAAGTTTAAATTTATTTGAATTATCCTAATAGAATCTTGATAAAAACGATAAAGTTGTACGACATGAGACTCCTCACTCTGAATGAGTCAAGTGTGCTTCGTTATTGGAACAAGATCGTTGTATTTTGTCATTCAACATAGCAGTGTGTATGAATTTAGACTGAGCTGAAATAATCTCAACTTCCACACAGATATCAACTTAAAAATGGTTCGTAAATTGTGGCAACAAACGAATCATGTAAGTTAACAATGACAAAATGTATGATATAAATCTTTTTAGAAGAATAATGCTTCTATTCCAGTAATAGAAGACATTCTGGCTTTTTGTACGGACTTTTCAAGCATTTTTAAACCACAAAATTTAATTGAACAAATACTGAAAAGTAGAATAAATTATTATTTATATTGCTAATATATGTAGAGAAAGACATTCATCTCATAATAATATTTATTTTAAAAGCTTCTTACGATAACGATATATTTTCAAATTCATTTTCTTACTATTCGATACGCCTCTATAATATCGATTGGAAGTTTGATTCAAGCGTCTAATTACGCTTCTGCCGATGAAATAAAAACGTTTTGTAAAAGTATACTACGAACTTCTCTTCACTACATTCCATACTTCCAATTTAGTCTCAACTTGATACTATTCATCATTACACACCTGACCATGCTCGAATTATTCTAATCAGACTAGAACCTCCATCAAATATTTGAAGTTCTATACAAGCCTCCACCAAACACAATAATAATCCACCTAGCATGGCTAGTCCCCTATGAGATATGAATATAACAAGAATATTATCTGTAGATATGTTACCCAATAAGCATTTCCATCAGGATAAGCTAGCAGGTCGGAACGGACTGATGAGAATTGAGAGCAGCCGTGCGTGCAACTACAGTCACGTGGTCTGCAACCCAGAGAGTGAGAGAGAAGGAGTGAGGGGATTCAGAGGGTAAGAGAGAGAGAGTAAGGTTAATATGAGGCAGTGTTAGCTAGACCGCCGGGTTGCCCGGTGTTTTGATCGATAACGTCAAATTTGATAGATTCGTCGGAGCACTACAATCTCCATGAATATTGTAGGGGATGCTGTAAGAATGAAGCCGATTTAAAAACGGCATAATGTCGAGCCGTGAGGGAAGCGCCGCATAAGAGCCGAGTAGCAGCAGCGGCAGAGTGCAGTCGAACGTGAAATGGGGCTTGGCCAATGAGGCGAGAACATCGAGTTAGGCCTGGTCTGCCAATTAAGGGGATGCAAGACCCTAGCTAAGTTCCTCTCCACTCTTTTACTAGTGCTTCATCTCATTTTTTCCGAGATCATCGGGTGATCGTGGCGGCGTTGCACTTGTCAGAAGCCAACTTGTCAAGCTGCCTGCCGGTTGTCTCCACTGCAGCCCATAGGAGCGCATCCCTTGTCGGCCACCCCATTTATAATGATCTCCGACCTTCATTTGTGGAACGACATTTCCCTTGGGCTAGGACTAATTACATCGAGAAGTTACAAGTCATCAACAGCGGGGGAGTAAGCAAGTTGCGAGATTCGAATTTCTCAACAGATTTATCACAACTGGATTAGACTATACGTCACTGATTTCAAAATTACAATTGCGGATTTTGGATGTTATGGGAAGTGCTGACAATTTCCTCTCTACAGTAGAACGTAGATAATCCGGATTGATTGGGACCGGACCCCATTCGGATTATCGAAATTACCTTACAAAAAGGGCCAGCAGGCTCTATTTGAGAGAAAAATGTTTTAAAATTGTATATTTTCTATAAGGAAATAATAGAAAATTATTTCCTTTGCTTCGCTAAACACTACATTATTTCTATTCTTTCACCGCCCACTCTCTAGTAAAGAACCTGAGGCAAGGGCACACGGTACAAATATTTTTATTTCTTGCTGGTGACGAGTCCGGATTATCGACGTTCTACTGTATTTGTTTTTGTATGAGAGAAATTAATGTTGATGAGTTTAGAATCAATAAATAGAAATGTATTGAATAAATTCGGATTTATCCATTCTCTTAGTTTTCACAGTTTTCCAAATTTCATTCCTATTATTTTTTTCAATAATGGACTTTCAATACCGAATAAATTCCTTATACCTTCCATAATGCCGATTTAGTGTTGGGTTCAAGTTAAAAACTCAGTCACTCAATAAGTGGATAATAATTATGCTATGGCGTTTAATGAATAATTCTCGAAACTATACAATCACCCTCTCTCATCAACTCTGCATAATACCGGATTGTTTTTGACCCCTTCGTCAACTGCTCCATCACAATACTTATTCAAATACCTTGTAAGACCACCACTCAGTTGACGCCCTATCGGAACACCCACAAAGTTGATGGAAGAGCTCACTGATCGAGTGGGCGTTAGCCAACGTTAGTCAAGTCTTGGAATTAGTTTCATGGCTGGAAGAAATATATAGCGTTTCCGTCGAAGTTTATCAGGCGTGTCTTTGGGTGAGGGTACAAGACAGACTATACAAAGGAGGATGTGTAGAGTGATATCAACATCGGTGTTCCTCCTCTGCCTACGGTGTGGCGGGAGGGGTGAGGGAGCGGTCGGTCGTGCAGTTGCAATTTGCCGGATATAAACGCAGGCTGTCAGTGGTTAGGTTAGGTTTGGCCAGCCGACTGTGAAGCGGCGATGCCAGTCCGGGCAACTTAATTAATGTGGCCGGGGTGTTGGACGCTGTTCTACTGTTACACAGTAGCCACTGAGCGCTGCAGCTAGATTGGACACGCCGGTTAAAGGGTCCTGGCCCGGCCCTCTGTGTATTTGCAAATATAATATCTGTCCAGATTGACTTTACTTGCTGACCTGTCGCCTCTCTGTTACGCTACAACCCCCTCCCCTCTCCTCATCATCACACCACCGAAACTCATCACCGGGCCTATCTACAAAACAGGTCATTAAGGCCGACACCACTACAGGTTTTCATCTATTACACAAATAATGCTGTACTGCACTTGATAGGCTGCCACCAATCTGAACACCCTCGTCCTCAAAACGTGTACGCATTGCCCAAAAATTTGCCAACACTGCCAATAGCTTGTTTAATGGAAACTGGTTGCTGTTCATGTGTGCAACAGGCTACCTGGTTAACCATTTTCAATCTACCAGTATAATTAATATTTGGTTCAGAATGCTTTTGGGAGGACATTGCCATCAGTGTAGCCTTTCTATTGCTAATATCATGTTCGCATATATCTAAGTGAAAACGCACAGAGTGTTGGTTCTAAACGAATTGATTTCTCAAAATTAGAATACCTCTATATGATAATAATATTAAATTAAAAATCTTTGGAAATTATCAAACCAAAGATTTTTTTAGATAAATTTGTTGCTGTCATTATATCGTGAAATTTATTATTAATCATCTATTGCACTAATTACCTTCATGAAATTTGTATGCGAACACAATGAACACTTATCAATAAACGTCGATAAACTCATAAATGACCCTCCTTCAAACATGTTGAATTATGTGATAATAATGATTTTGGTGGCCATAGAATGGAGCAAATTCTGCTACTTTTTTGCCAAAGTCCCATTGGTTAATCATTCTGATAATCTGACTCTGATTCCAAAGTTGCTCAAAATTATTCAAAAGTTACAATAGAAAATTATTTTGGAGAAAATTATGAATACAGATAGTTGATGAGTCTTGCGTCAGTTGGGATATGACGTTGTAAGAGGGGTGAGAGTTGTGGTCCTGATATTTCAAGCTTGACGAGGAAAAAATTAGTTGAAAAATTCATGTGATCAGATTTTTCACTCGGGAACTTTTGCAAATCAAAGTATGTAGATGAGGGTTGCAGGCGTTTTTACACGTATTAGCTTTTCGACCTGCAACATACGGCACTCTGCAATTGATTTATTTATATCTTTATGATACATGATGGTGGAGCGTTATGAATAATTTGGGGTGGCGTGGGCGTGCTGGCTTATTTAATTTGTGTATAGTTCTGTAGATATGGGGTTTCCGTGTAACGCAATGAAGCCCGTGCACTCAACCTACTAATGCGTTGTTGACATATTTTCAATTAAAGATCCACTAGCGATAATATATGCTTGTTTGAAGGTTCGTTACACATTAATAAAGCTTGAAATGTGTTTATTCTTGTCTCGGCTAGAGTGGTTTTATTGGTCTTCGAATGGCAGAATGCTAATTAAACGTGACATTCGGCGCAGGTAGCCTTTCACAGTCAGCGCTGACAAGTGCTTCCGGCGCTAAGGCTGGCGAGTTGTTTTTGATATATCACTCTGAATGACGAAAAAAATTATACAATTTGAAACTTTCATTCAAACTCTGACATACTGTGGCATTTGATTGATAAGACATTTTCTCACTTAAAAACCTTTATTTCCATTATTTCTTTCTCTATTATAAACATTAATTATTTTTTCTCTAAAAATTCCATTCATGATTAATCCATGAATTAATAAATTATCATTATTCGAATTTCATTCATAATGCTCCAAATCAAAATTATTGTGCCTAGTAACAATTCGACAAAATTTGTTGCAAATTTTATACCGGATATCGTACCAAGGAAATATGAATAATTTTGTATTGAAAATATGGTACTACCTCGATCAGTGAAAGGAAATAAATTATTGTAATGGTTTTTGATGATTTTTTTGTTGTATTTCACTCTCTCAGCGTGATTTGTTCCTTTCATTGAGGTAACCTCCTTTGTTCCATGCCCCTCAATCGAGACGAAACAATTTGATACCAGTTGGTATTGTAGAGTATTATTTACAAAATTTTTTATAAAAGCATTGATATAATATATTCATTATATTAAAGATATTATTATATTATTATATTGAGAATATTATCCTTCCGTACAACACTGATAGAGTATTCAATAGCTTTATTTTCTTTTCTCCATAACCATCACCTGATACTTTTCCATCTGAAGTGATAACATTCTGGTTCGTTCAGTTGAAATCCCTGACAGCTGGAAGTCCTTCTTGTCACTTCATCCGAGACCACATAACGGGTTTTGCGAAGGAAAAATTCCGTTTGTGTCCTATATCAGTGTTGGAAAACAATAGATGTTTAACTGGCTGCCTGTCTGACATGTATTGACCCGACACAGAAGCTCAGTAACGGCACACCAAATTAGGTTCAGATCCGCGACAAGCAGAACCAGCTCTGTGTGAATTCAAAGGGAATGTTTTCGTTTCATTTTCCACTCGAGAAGGGAATATTCCATTTATCTGAAATCAGACGGTATCTACGCGGGCAGTGCAAAAGTGAACAAGGAGGAAAGAGTGGAAGAGGATTATGGCGGAAGAGAGAGGGAGAAGAATGGAAAGCACGCTTTTCTCGGGAATAAAAGTATTGAGCAAGGACGCTCAGGGAGACAGAATAGGAATGTAATATATAACAAGAGCGGACTGGCAGTGGAAAACTGTCGTGAACACGAAAACGGCGCGGAAAAAAGAAAAGGATACCTTGCTAAGGAGAGAGCGCGAATGGGAGAGAAGAACTCGTGTTCAACCGTCTCCAAGACGACACTGATATAATCTGTCGTCGCACGAAGCTACAGAATACAGCATCGTCATATTTTCAAATGACATTTCCTGTTGCCAAGTGATCCAATCCGTCTGTCCTGTTTTCTTGCAATTCGTTCCCCAACCTCTCTCCTCCATAGCTCCTCCAAATTACAACATCTCCATGAGAATTACTTTTTTACCGAAATCCATGAATGTCTTCGCGACAAGTAGAAATTATTATCATGTTTACTGTTTCCTTCCCTACAGTGTAGTCTCCCCCGATGAAATTCACTAGTGCCATCAAGTCCCTGTCTTCTAATAGGGGAAGATTCATGGTCTTCATCAATATGAAACAATGTTTTGTTCGATGTCATGAAACATAATAATCCAATATTGAAGGATTGATTTATTCTCCAAATCAAAAGTGAGGTGGATCATTGTAACAACATAGATACTGATTCTAAAAACACAATATCGTGCAACTGGGGTTTGATTTAAAAAAATATCAACAGATATTATCAAATAATAAATTTGAACTCTACCAGAATTCTTTTTCACCAGTCTGGGTTGAGAAAGTCTTGCCTAAGCAGCAGAAATATTCCCTAACTCGAAATGTAAGTAAATTTTCTAAGTGTTTTTACAACGTTTCTTTTCGAATCTATAAGTCATAGGTCTAACTGTAGACCTAAATATCAATAACAAATAATACATTTGATATTCAGCTTCAATAAATAAATGAAAGCTTTGAAAAATTATTCTGAAAAACTATTTCTGAACCCAACTAATTGAAACACTTCTAAAGAAAAAGTGGAACCCGATATTATATTCCCTGATATTGTATTCAAATTCAAAATTGATAAATAGGAATTATATATTTGGATTCTAATTATTCTCCTGTTATGAATAGTGTTGGAAATATTCCAGTTCTGAGAGAACTATGATAATAATTGTTTGTCACAGGCAGAAGAGAAGTGTTGGCTTGGTGTTGTGGTAGGGGGGGGGGCTGGTAGCAGGAGGTAGAGGCCTTATGAAAGCGGTATTCTCGTTGTGAGATCTCTGGAATTCTGGTTTCGCTTAGCAAAATGACCCCAACCTGGACGCGAACAAGCAAGCTGCAGCAATATCCAGAATTCCTCGCCAGATCCCGCTATCGTCTCCAGCACAGAGAGTCCCGTGGATTTTTCCTCATTCCCTGGCAGCTCTTTTGTTCTCTCCACTATCAAGAGGATTCTCACTTCCTCCTAGATGAAATATTTTCACTTTTACCCGCTGTGTTTGTCACACTCACCAAGGAATGCAGTCAATCGCACTCCCGCTGAAGAATTCTCCTGCAAGAATTCATCTTTTATGGACTGGAAGTTATATAATATAAAAGTTAGAGAAGAATGTAGTTATGGAACAGATTACTGAATGCTTATTTCAGTATCCTGCTTTTCCACTGGAACTTTCTCTGTTATGAATATTTGACATTTAAGCTACTCCGTAGAGAAGATCATTCATAATAAACTTCCATTATAATTGAGACTTTGCCAATATGATCGGAGCGAAAAGTAGATAATAGTACTATGATAGAAAATTATTCCACTAATGACAGTTTCAGAAAAAAAAACTAAAAAAAATTATATCACCACTGCATGGCAAACGTTACTAATTAATGAAAATATAGCGGTATAAATTCTTCTCAACTTCATCTGCTCTAAGTATTTCCTCAATGAACTAGTAGAAAAAATACAAGATTTTTTCTTCCCATTTGAACCAGACATGAGAAGTTCAAAGTTGATTGTAAAAACTTTAGGTATTTACCGGAGGAAAAAACTTGGCTGTCATTGTGATATGCTTCACGAACAAATCTGTTCAAAGTTAGGGAGCATTGGAACGCGAATTCGGATTTACATTTTCTATATAGAAGTAAAGCTGTTTTGACGGAAAAACATCCCAAAGCCATGTTGGTAGCGACGCGTCCCACCCCTCCCCCTCACTCGTTCACCCTGCTGTTCCCGTGGAAATCTGATTCCAGCTATCTTCTTCTCAAACAATGTCAGTCGCTGTGCCGTTCCTCTTCTGCTTTCTCCCCGAGAATAAAGTTTTATGAAATAGAAAGCATCACATTGTTTTTAGTTTTCTACTCTCTGAGTCTCTGAACGGCTGCCTTATCTTCTCAAATTCTTCTACTTCGCTGAAACTTCAGCCCAAGTCGAAGTTGGAAATATTTTCATTAATCTTGGTGAAAATGTTTGTTCAGGAATTAATCCCACTACCTGTACCATGAATATCGTTCTAGTGCAGTTTAGAAAGTTTTTATTGGAATCTTTAAGGTAATCGGTGAATGAAATTGCATGTCTCCGTCATTCAATGTATTCATAAAACAAAACTGTGAACAATTACCTGAAAGTTATTCCCTCAATGAATATTAGCTACATAAAAAGTTACTGAAAAGTTTATTGTCTGATTCTTAATGAAGAAACTCTTTGTATAATAATTTTTAGAGGAGAACCATTTATTCAACTTTGAGAGAACACAACATTACAGGAGCATATTGAAGCAAGGTTTGGAGAATTCATTAAAAATAAGATAATGAGTTGAAAAAGGGATCGATGAAAAGAATAGTTTGAAATACAATCCAGAGTCAAGTTGACTATGATTTCAGGTTTGAATAATTCGAATAGAAGAAGAAAACATGGATACCCTCGATAGATGGAGATGAGAGTAAATGAATGAAATCGATAGAGCAGGGGTGCCCCGAGGGGGGTTCAGCAGCGCAAATGCGCTTCTGCGATTTTTGGGGGATTCTATTTTTCAGCTCCTTTTCTGTAAGTTGGGGGGGATTTTTCATAATTAGCCCAAGAATGTTTTCTGTGTTATATTCAAGCACTTGTTGAAGATTAATTTATTTCTCATACTGAATTTTAACATTGTTAAGGGATTCTATTTCCAATTTTTATTTATAAGGGGGGGGGGGAATTTTTCATGGCTATCCCCTAAATTATTTTTCTTGAATTCATTTACTATTCTTCTAGAATTTAGTTATTCTATTTTCGAATGGATTCCATTTTCAGCTTAGGCCTATATGTCTTGTAAGTTTGGGGGGGGATTTTTCTAATTAACCTCAAAATGTTTTCCATGTTGAATTCATAGACTATTGCCACTCACAAAAAATTTTCTCCATAATATCTTATTCTATAATCTGTTTATACTTCTTAAGTCTTGGGGGGATTCTTTTACAACTAGCTCTTAATGGCCTCAATGGCTTTTCGTGTTATATTCATTGACTATTAACACTTATAAAATTTAACCCCGAAATAAAATTATTTCAAAAAATTCAATTATTCTATTTTTTGGGGGGGAATTTTTTTCACCGTATATTTTATAAGTTTGGGATTTTTCAATTAACCTGAAAATAGTTTTGTTACATATTCATGAACTTATAACACCTTATAGTTATTATATTTTAAGTGGTAGCTTTTTCTTTTTTCAATTTATATTTTTCAAGTTTTGGGGGGATTTTATAATATGCTTTGATTTTCTGTGTTTTATTCATTCACTATCAAAACTTGTAACAAGTTTTCCTTTCATAATTTTAGGAGGGATTTTATTTTTCGCTTACATCTTCCACGTTGGGGGAAGGTGTTTTTATAGAATTGACCCCTTAACCTTACGTGTTATATTCATACTCTATTAACACGCATGGAAAATGTCCTCTCTTTATTTGATTACTCAAATTAGAAAAATTAATATAATTTTTTTTAAAGAAATAGGAGCTTATGTTCTACAATTTGAGCCCAAATCCAAATGCGACTTTCTCTCACCAATGGCTCTCAAGATGGACATTTTCATTCAAGATGGACACATTTGAACACAAATGGTAGCCTTTTTCTTGGAATATGAGAATGTACTGAAGATATTCTTGAATTTGGTTTAAATTCAACAAATTATATATGCATTTCAACTGGCTTGATAAGCTGAGAACAACAAGCTATGGTTTGTAAAGATCAGTTAACTTTTACAAAAGTCACGGGTATCCTTATATTAGTTTATCATCCTTGAAGAGTCTCCTACTGGTAATGAGCTGAACTCAGGGCAATATAGTAGGTATTATATAAAAACATGATCTCAGAATGAATATTCTAGTTATAAAACTTAAATTCAGTAATATAGAGAATTATTTTGGAGATACTAGTGAAAATATAATCTTTTTTATTGTGCAATAAAACATGTTGAAAGTCCTATCACAATTACTTATATATTTGTGAATAGCCTAAATGATGCCTTTGAACATCACTTATTAGTAGGCTACACTCAACTTAGTTTTGAAAATTATGTCTGATAAATGATGTCATTCTGTTTTTCTCTTAAGTTGTTCATAGTGTAACTTCCCTTGGAATGGTAGCCACTTCCTGCCTAATGGTATCTTTAAGCTCTTGCATAGTGAAATGAATTTGTATGATTGATTACTGATTGATACTGTTTGAATGAGTTTGTACTGATTAATTGATTATATGTTCACTACATCTAGGGTTTAATTTTTGGGTTTTTTCTAGAGGGAGAGTAAGTAAATCTAATTTTCTATTAAAAAAATGGAAAAAATTATGGTAAAAATACAAAACTAAAAGCTTTAAAATTACTCTTAAAAAGAGTTTTAAAGAATTTAAATTCAATTTTTTTCCGGGGGAGGACCCCCTGACCCCCCTCCACCCTACGCTACCGCCGCCATAATAGAACCTGTAATTTTACAAGTCAAGCACTGACTACATCAATAATCTTTTAAACAAAAAGAATTATACAAATGATTCACTATCTACTCCATTTTGTGACAGTTTCATATCATTAAATCATGATTGTATCTCATTCGAAACTTTGTCAAATTCGAAGAATCCTATAAACCATTATTATTGAAACTATGTCTGCTTGATGCTAATATTTTGTGATCTTCCTACAAGTGATTAGCTGAAAGTAAAAAAAAACAAAAACAATTTATTTAGCAGATGCTTTTAATAATGCAATAATTGATGGAGACGCATTGAATTAATGGCAAAGTGAAATTTTATATATAAATAAAGGATCCTTTGAAGGACGTCTTTGATTTTCGTACATCAAAAATTCATTCGAAAAAATTGTTTTTTTATATGTAGACTGTTTAACGCGTTTTCACTCTTGGGAATTCTTCAAAGTTCCTCTTAATTATACTATTTTTTGGTTCCAATTGCTAATTGAACTTATATTGGGAGAGGACAGGTTACCGATAAAATGGGGGGGGGGTTTGAAGCAGTTGAAAATGGGGGGGGGAATTGCGCTTCTGTCCATGGGGGGGGGATGGGCACCTCTGCGATAGAGAATAAAATGATAGTTATAAAAAATCCGCAGTTAAGAGAAACTCGTAAGTTATTCATAATAATAACCCGATACTCAGCTTCATATCCACTGATAATATCATTATTATTGTTTCAATAATAATTTTATTGTTTTTTGTTTTTTCTTGTATCAACACGATATATATGTTTTTATTAGCTAAGAAGGCATACGTTTCAATAAAAATAATTAGCTAAACTACCACGAGTTATTGAACCATGTTGTGGATGATTTCTACATATTATTCTATTTAGTTTAATCAATGCTTTCTTGGATGCTTCAACTATAAATCTTTGTTTGAAGATAGTTGGATCAGATTCAGAGAATATAGAATAGATAATATCTGTTATGTATACATGTAATATATTTTTAATGTCAGAAATATTGAAGGCTATAATTTAGTAGCATTGCTATTATCAAGCTTCTATTATCATTGTCCAGTGACTACTGCATTTTGGAATAGTTTCCAATATCAGCAGCCCCTATTTAATTCTGTGTCGCGGAGCCAAATTCTCCCCCTTAGTACAAATGTATTCCGCACAATAAATTCAGCCTTCTTTCTATTGGCAAACTCCAACTCTATTCCCGAGTTGGAGCAAGGGAACAGGTATCGTAGGCGAGCTGGAACTTTGTCAGGCAGGCTCTAAGTATTTTTAAAGGCTTCCATGGTTGTTATGCAAAAGGCTTGCGACGCAGGGCTTTGGTCGCCATGGCAACGGGAAACGCCGGTTTTAATCCATCCTGTGTACGGGGAAAAATCGAACACCTCTTCATCGTCGCACAGGGTGAATACGCTCTCCCCTCCTCCTCTCCCACCTTGTGACGTCACCCCAGTCGCCTCCAGCCAATTAAAACTTGCAAACCAGTTTCACGGACACACGAGCCCGGAACTAAATTCACATTAAAACACCGTCTCCATCTTCCCACCCTCGTCTTCGAAACAAGTTGGCCTTTGCACTTTGTCTGCATACTCGCTCCTTTGCAAAACTCACTCACTAAGTTACTCTGCACTAACTACACAGCACTCCACCAACTACAAATAGACATTACTGAAATAAACTCGCTACTTTATTCACTGATTGCTATGTCGGGTGAAGTACGGTGGTGACATCCAAGTAACCTCTCTTTGATAATCTATCAAAGCTCCATTAATCATCCATATTTAATAAATATTATTATTATTATTATTATTATTATTATTATTATTATTATTATTATTATTATTATTATTATTATTATTATTTATTTATTCACATTCAACATGGTTACAATGATACAGGCAAATGCCAGGTATAAGTTACTCAAACTACTCAAATTATATTACATGCTATTGCTGTGAGAGAAATTTTCTAACAATATGGCAAGTGTCTAAAATCACAGCTTTTGAATTTTTGCAATGAGATACTCAAGACCAAGCTCTTTTAAACATGTTTTCAAGAATTTTGGAACCACTCCTGTATTCGAAATCACCACTGGTACCACTCTCACACTCTGCAGATGATAGAGCTCCCTCATTTCTTCAGCCAGGGCTGCGTACTTGTTAATCTTCTGGGCATGCATTGTCCTCATATTATGGTTGAGGGGGATCGCCACATCGACCAGGAAGGCAATTCTCTCCTGTTTATCCATGACCATTATATCAGGACGATTTGCGGTGATGGTGTGGTCTGTTCGTATTGCCCTGTCCCAATACAACTTTGCCCTTTCATTGTCATGCACAAGCGCTGGCTGGTATTCGTAATAGGGGCACTCCTCCTCAAGAAAACCAAATTGTAGGGCAATTCTTTGGTGAATTATCCTTGCCACATCATTATGGCGTTTTGTATACTCCACCCTACAAGGGAAGAGCACCCACCAATAACATGATCAATTGTTTCAGGTGCTATTCTACACCTTCGGCACCTATCATCTAAGCCATTTTCTTTCAGGATGCGTTTTCTATAAGACTTTGTGGCAATAACTTTATCTTGGATTGCAATGGCAAACCCCTCTGTCTCGGGGAACAACGACCCATACTGCAACCACAAATTGGATGAACAACAGTCTATGTACTCTTGACTGAGCATCTGGGCATGTGCACCATGTAGTTCTTTTTGCTTCCATGTCTCAATCTTTTGTTCAATTGTCACTACTTCATACAGAGGAGTATATCCATTCTCAGCCAACTTCAAAGGAGTGCACCCTCCACATCATTACTCATCATTATTCTGTAGAGCAGTAAGTCTGCCTTGGATAGGAAATACTGCCTCAACCTCTGAACAGCACTATTGTGCCTGCTCTTAATGTCAATTATTCCTCTCCCACCCATGATCCTGGGTAATGTGACACGTTCCACTGCTGACTTTGGGTGGTGTGACCTATACTTTGTCATTGATACTCGCACCCTCCGCTCTATCTCTTCCAGGTCTGTCTTTGACCATTTTACGACACCAAATGAGTAAGTAATAGTGGGTGCTGCCCATGTATTGATGGCTTTCACAATTTTTCCCCCATCCAACTTTGTCTTCAGTATCTTTGCCACTCGACCCAAGAATTTAGATTTTAGACAATCTTTCACTTTTGTATGAGATATCCCTCTCAACTGCATGAATCCCAAGTACTTGTAGGTCTCATGACTCTCTAAACATTCAATCATTTCTCCTTCTCCAACCTCAAAACCATCTGAATGCTCCAGCCCACCCCTCACTAGTCCTACTGATTTGCACTTGTCCAGGCCAAAGCTCATTTTCACATCATTGCTGAATTGCTGTGTACTTTCTAGCAAGGATTGCATGTGTTGTCTAGACCCTGCATACAATTTCAAATCATCCATGTACAGCCTATGTGACACTCTAATCACGTCATTTCCATCAGTCAACTTGAACCCTCTCTCACTGTCATTGAGAATCCGACTTAAAGGGTTCAAACACAGGCAGAACCAGAGAGGACTCAAAGAATCTCCTTGGAAAATGCCTTTTCTTATTTTAATGGAGCATGCCCTGATATGTTGAGTTGGAGTATTGCAGTGGACAACTACTTCCCACTTTGGCATAACACATTCTAGAAACTTTACTATTACTGGATCACATTTGTATACCTTGAGAATTTCAAGTAGATAGGTATGAGGTACTGAGTCATATGCTTTCTTGTAATCAATGTATGCCATTTGTAAGTTCGCTGCTTTTTGATTGCATTATTCACAATAATTGAATCAAATATCACTTTGAATCCTTGCAACCTTGACTGAATCTCTCACATCCTTTCTGTTCTTCTGCAATTACATTATTCTGCACACAATGACTATAAATTCTCTCTTTTATAATGGTTGTAGAATCTTATATAGAGTGGACAGGCATGTTACAGGTCTGTACTTAGAAGGATCAGTTGACCTTTCCCCTTTTGGAAGAAGGAATGTGTTTCCCCTGAAAAGCCACATTGGTGCTGTTGTAGGTTGGAGCAATACGTATGAGAAGGCTCTTGCAATTGCTACATGTGATGTAGTGAACTTTTTGTACCAATAATTATGCACTGCATCTGGTCCAGGTGCTTTCCAACCATGTGTTCCTTGAATTGCCATTTCAACTTCTTCCACAGATATATCACCACCTCTCATCACATCCACATCTTGACTTAACTGTCTTTCTCTTCTCAACCAGCCTGCCTGCCTGTCATGTACAACTGGATTTTCCCATATATCAGTCCAAATTCAGTAATTGCCTCCACTGTTGGTCTTACCTCACCATCATTTGCAATTGGATTCTCCAACTTCTGATAAAACATTCGTTGATCTTGAGTAAACATTCTATTTTGTATCTTTCTCTTATTACTCTCTTTGTACCTCCTTAGTCTCTTGGCATACACAGCTAGCTTTTGCACCCTCAAATCAATTATATCTGCTAGCATATCTCTGTCAACAAACTCAAGATCTTGAATTGGTGATATGATTCTCTGAACATGTCTTATTAACCTTGTTGACCGATTTCCCATCTTATATTGAGTGAGTTGGCCTAGTTCCCTGCGTAGCATTCCTATCTTTTTATTTAACCTCTTTTTCCCAAAGTGGTACTGTTTTCTGATTTCTCCTCCTATTATCATTACTTAATAATTTTTGTCCAAGAGTTTTAGCAGTAGCATTGGCTGCACAATATACAGCAAGCTGTACATGATCTAGATCGATTGCATCAGCCAAAGTATTTGTCAACACATTAGAATTGAGATAATTTGTTATAACATTTAATTTTTTTGAATTATGCAACTTTGGGATCTTTGGCCTCAAGGAAGGGTCTGATCCATACCAATCATTCATTGCTTGATAGTAATTTGTCTCTGCTCTCCTACAGAGAATATCATAAATACCAAGCTGTTGTTCCTCCTCAACATCATTATTGACAAGCTGCTGGTATTCAATATCCATTTGTGCAATATCCAACTCACCTTCATTATCATAAATACCAAGCTGTTCTTGCTCAATGTTTGCCTGCTCCACATATTCTATGTGAGCATCTCTATCATCTGCACCTATCGGTTCCACCTCAACATCATTATTGTCAAGCTGCTGGTATTCAGTATCCATTTGTGCAATATCCAACTCACCTTCATTATCATAAATACCAAGCTGTTGTTGCTCAATGTTTGCCTGCTCCACATATTCTATGTGAGCATCTCTATCATCTGCACCTATCGGTTCCACCTCAAAATCATTATTATCAAGCTGCTGGTATTCAATATCCATTTGTGCAATATCCAACTCACCTTCATTATCATAAATACCAAGCTGTTGTTGCTCAATGTTTGCCTGCTCCACATTTTCTATGTGAGGATCTCTGTCATCTGCACCCATGGGTTCCACCTGATCATCATTATTGAAAAGCTCTTGGTATTCAATATCCCCTTGTGCAATATTCAACTCACCTTCTCTTTGTAATAATCTGTTAACCTCACTCTTGATTCTCTCAATTTCTAGATCTGTCAGTAGGCCTCTCACAGTAATTGCTCTTTTCCTATCAGCCAAATTTTGTTGGTTCAATCTTGGAGTAAGTTCAGGAAATTTTCTAAGAATTTTGTAACATTCTTGGTCTCACCTCATTCATATCTGTTTCCATTTTTGTTACATTATAGTATAGGCAGAATGACTTCATTATTCATTTCATTGGTCCATTTTATACGCCTCCTTGGCAATCCAGCAGCAGTGGTTGCAGGCTGAGCAGCCTGCAAAACATCTGCTACTGGTGCAATCTGATTATTGCCATCTTCATTGTTTGGTTGAGATATCTCATCTTCAACCATTTGTTGTATTTGGTTATTTTCTGTCTCTCTGTTTGGGTTGGGATGGGTTGATTCCAGAATGATTTGTGCTTGCTCTTTCAGATTTTCTCTTATATTTATTGGAATACGATTATTTCTGTGTATAGTTCTTATTTGATCAGCTAGACGTTGTTCTGTTAAAAATTGAAGTTGTGGGTGAGTTTCTAAAAATTTATTTCTTAATGCTGCTCGATATCGTACCTTATTAATTTCGTTGTTTGTTACTACGTAATAGCAAAGCAACAGCTCTCTATTTATCTCATCTGACCATCGCAATCTTTGCCTTGGAATGCCTGCTCTAGTGGTTGGTGGACGTAAGTCCAGCAAAACATCTGGAGCAACAGGTCTAGGAATTTGTAGTTGAATAGGCCTTTCCATTGAATTGGTTGCTATGGTTTCTCTTTGCAAATTGTATTTATGTAGTAGTTAACCTTAAATATGGATTTGTAAAATTAGTGACACAGTTAAAATATTATAGCTTGAAAATTGAACGATTTGAATTTACACTTCACTTCAACACACATTATTTTTCACAATTCAACTTTTTGATTAGTAAAATTAAAGCTTAAAATTCCAAAACATACATTAATTACGGATCACCAAAATCACTGGATCCATCTTGCACCAGAGCAGATGTTATTCTTATTATTATTATTATTATTATTATTATTATTATTATTATTATTATTATTATTATTATTATTATTATTATTATTATTATTATTATTATTATTATTATTATTATTATATTATTTATTCAACTGCAATTTATTGATACTAACTGTTGCATGACAGCATATACTATTTTTCCGAATGCAAAGTATGATTGTAGATTTGCATATTCACACTTTTTTCCTCAATAAAAATACAATAATGAACATAAGTTGTGAATACATTTCAAATCAAATCAAATAAGTTTTTATTTTGGATCACAAAAAAGTAATAGATTTTCTTCTCCAACAAAACAACTTTATATTATCAATAATTACGAAAAATAAATAATATTAGAAGAAAAAAAACTCATAATTGCCATTATAATTGGTAACGATCAAAATAAAATCTCTACTAGCCAAAAAAAAACAATCTTTTTGTCTGCTAGTGGGAAAAATGGGAATTTGTTCGGGATATTTGCATTCTATTCGTAAGATTGATTGACTGGGCTATTGAAGTACGCTGAACGAATGAGAGAATGTAATTTGCAAGAATGGAACAAAAAACGAATAATATTATGAACGATACTACTTTGATATTCTAGGAAATAATGTCGAATTTTATTGGATTCAAGCTAGAAGGGGTAGTATCAAGTATCAAGTATCAAAGTAACAAAGTATCAAGCTTGTAGAATGTATCAAGTCAAGTAGCATAATAGGAATTTATTTTTTTGAATAGTTTCATAAGATTTTTTCCGCTTGCTTTTGAATCAATTATGAGAAGTCAAAGAATTATTTTGGCTACCTTATTTCATGATGATCATCAATCAGAAATAAGAAATTTTTTATTTGCGAAATTACAATAAAATTGGATTTGGCGTCACATGGGTTTGCAAAAGCCTGTGCGTGACACAAAATTAATCATCTCCATTTTTTGTTAATCCTCCTCCAATTATTAATCATCTCCATTCTTGATGGTAGTCTAAATCAGCTTCACTATTGAGTTCTCTAGTTATCAATCAGAAATAAGAAGTACAATAGAATTCGAAGAAGTGAGGACTATCTTTCCAATCCAGATCCAGATCCACGAATATGCTATTTTTCTGGGGAGATTTGATTGCTCACTGCGGTATCCGTGAAGACGCACTGGCTCAATAGCTGGCATTGCGGCGGATTATGATGTAGAACTGCAGCACCAGGTGCACAACTTGAATAAGCTTTTGTTTACCTGTGCGTTTCTTTGCTGAGCTCAACACAATTCCAGCCAACACCTGAGACACGCGTCTCCCTGAAAAATCACTCACATGCACAATTCAACCTTACTTCGGTGGTTGTATTCAGACATGATGAAAACCCGTCCTGTTATAATGCTTCGCTATGGAATTAAATCATCGCGACTGACAGACAGACAGGATGCCGCTATTATTTGAAAATGTGCTCTCACGGATGTAGTGTGCACTGCTCTATCCTGAGATTTGTTTGCACTTGGCATGAACCAACATTGTACTAAGGACTAGATTTGCACATTCAGTTCACATACTGTAACATCTTATGTATTTGAAATTCAGAACACAAGCTCTGATTGAAAATGGAGGAATTTTAAACAAAGAACAGTAGAAGTCCGGCTATTCAAGTTCCGATAACCGTGACAATTTTTAAGAGCGTAAAAATTTAATTCATTCAACAAGATTTGGACTACTTTTCGATGAAGAACTATAAATGGAAACAAATTTTAATTATGAATGTAATTGTAAGAAATGTATATCATTTTATTTCATCACAAACACAAATTACTTCCACTGTGTTAATGAATATTGTAGTAGGCTATTCAGATTCAATGTGATCTATTATTAATTCAAAACCTCTCTCCTTCACCTCCGTTTAAACCGAATTTTTCCTTATTCGAGCTGGTCCCGGTCCCGTTTAGCTCAATAATCAGACTTCTACTGAATTACAATCAGAAAAAATAAGTGGGTCCTTCAAAGCAACAAAGTTTTCGAGGTATTTCCAAGTCTTTCTTCCTCAAGAAAATATTTGAATGAAATTTCAAAATACACTAAATTTTCATTTATGAAAATATACTATTGTCAAATAAACTGCACACATATACAATTATTTCACTGTGAAGAAATATTTGCATGACTTCCAACTGATTCCAAAACTTTCAATGGGATTAATCAGTGATAATATACAGTAGTTCATAATAATAATTGTAATGAATGACAAACTTGGCTTGGAATCTGCCTTGTAGGAGGAGGCTTTTTGAAAGCCATGCAGATTATAATTCACGTACTCAAAATATCATCTTTGTACAAAGGATATTATCATAATTCCAACTCAAAGCAAGTTGACAACAATGTGTTTGTTTTTCCTGTCACCGTTCGCCCACAAACAGAACAACAATTTCATAAACAACATCAAGTCAGCCTCGGAAGTTGGGATTCTAAATATATTCAACATAATATTACATATCTGACATGAGATTCCCTACGTCCGGATGTTACTAAATTTTCATAGCCCAATGATCATGACGTCATTCAAACAAGGTTTAATTGATAAAATACATAGAGGAAACTGGAAACGCGGTTGAATCAGTTAACTAAACTTTAGAATTTCTACATTCACATTTTTCATGATTTCAATCTTCTCACGTCCTTACAATAAACTGAGAAAATTATTTTATCTCAACAGCACATCTTTTCACAGTTATATCCTCTCTGACCAGGAGCTTCAAAAATGGTTGGAGCTACCTATATAACAAAGATAATTCAACATTTTCATGGAACATTGGAAAAGCACTGAATATTTCGTTTCTCTCATAACTCTGAACTCAATTCAACAATGGAAGTTTGTCGTTTTGTGAGAGGAAGAAAAATACGAAGATGATAATGAGAAAGACATTGCTAACATCTCAAATATACAAAGGAGTGACAGTAAGAAAATTTCAAATAGATTAGACTACACTCATTTGAAATGGAAGGTATCACTTGAGAATTTAATTTTGCGAAAAAGGGGACGACTATGGCTGCCTGGTTCAATTGCACTTTGAGATGTAAATAGCGCTTGGGCCGACTGCCTGGAGTGGAGCAGAGCGGAGCGGAGCAGGGCATGACGAGCAGGAGCCCACCCTGGCCACGAATCGAGAGAGCACTGCGCTGCGCTGCGCCCCCAAACAGTTTATTACATTTCGCTCCAACCGTCCAACCGAGCTGTATTCAGTGACACAAGGCTGAGGCAACGCTAGGATAAGGTTTATTGCTTTTTTGTCAGATATTAAAAATTGATTAACGCTTACATAGATTCATCTCTTCTGGCGCTGCGCTGCGGGCCAGAGTGCGTTTAATAAACTGTCGCTCTGTTTGCTCTGTCCACTCGCTGAGTGCTCTCGAAAAAATACTACGCCGAAATGGACCTGTATCAACACAACCACACGGCTCTTTGCTCCCGATAAAAGGATACCGCTGCCGAAAACTGAAAACTACCATCAAGTCACTCTCTGTCAGTGAATCCGGCATCAGCTTTTTCCAGGTCATGTGTGCCCTGTGCACTTTACCAACAACACGGCAACTGCGAGTTTCGCTAATGAATAACAATTTTGTATCAGAGCAGAACATGCACATACTATGATAACCGTGGAGATTTTCCAACTGGAAGTAATTATGTTTCTAAATGATTCAGTGTGCTTATCCATTTCCTTATTATCACAATAATTTAGCATGTTACTGACTAATCAATAAGTTTCGTTTGTTCTTTTGTTCTCATCCTTCTTGAACTGTTGATCGTATGGTAAATTTACGTTGACAATAAAACTCACGACTTTGTTGCTTGTCGAACGTGTGTCTGGGCACTGAGACACATCTGTAGCGTATAAGGGGTACATACCTAGGTAGGTATATAGTATATAGAGCTTCAATCCTTAATGATATGACCTCATAGGCTATACCGAAATGAATTTTCTTGAAGGTTGTAATGAGAAGAGTAAAAGCAGTGTCAACCATTCTTCCAATAGTTTGTGTAACTTAATAGTAGCATATTGTTATCTTGAATAAATACGAATACTATCAATTGTTCCAAATACAGTACTTTACTTCAGAACCTTTATTGAAGAACTCCACTTTCCTGACATGTATCACACATGAAATCCATTCTACTGTGTGATGTACAAAACTTACTCCAAGTTTCGCTCAAGAGTTGAAATTAATCATTCATCGTTGGAAGAGCGAGTGAGTGAAGGGTAAGAGTGGAAGGTGAGAGATGTGACCCAGAACTTGGAAGGCCGTCGCCAGTTTAATTGACATGGCCGCAAACAGAGCACACACTGACTGAATCAGCCAAGGAAAGTTCGACAAGTGTCATCGCCGAGCGGAGACGAGTTGAGTAAAGTAGCAGAGCGAGGAGGCGAGTCTGGCTGGCTGCAGACTTGTTGAACGTTGTCACAAAGACGACTGTCAAAACCAGGCGCAACTCAATTACATGACAAACAATAACAAGTACAGTCTCCGCCATAACACTCTTCTCTCCTCTACACCCGTTTGGCTCCAAAGTAATCTTATCTGTTTCAAAATCATTATCAGGGACTCACATCAACTGCCGTGCCAGCAACAAAACTCTTTCATGCTCCACCACCCTTCCCGCTGTTCTAACCAAACAAGCATCGGACCCCTTTTTCTGCTCACAAGAAACCAGAACAAAAACGTTCACCTGAATTGGCTCTTTATTAAAGTGAACCGAACTTTGCTTGTTGTTACTCTCACTTTCTGAGAATTTTCTCTCCAAGAAGCCCTAAAACTCAAAATCTCAACCTTTGATCTCTACCAATTTTATCGTTAGAAAAATACGATCCAGCGTGTGAATGAAACATTGGAGCCTCAAGGCTTCCATGATACTCATCAAAATGTTATAGAAAGTTATTTGAAGTAGAAATAATAATTTCTGATTCTCATATTTCTTTCAAAGGAAAAATGCTGCTCAAGAGATGTCTCTCGGTTAATCTGAAAGCATAAGAACTTCAAAGGTATCAGAACTCATTATAACTTTTTCAAAGACGCGCATGAAAAGAAGAAAAGCTCCTGGAGAATACTCATTCAAGTCTGCTTAAAGTTTGGAGCCTGGTTTTTCTTATACTTTTTGAATGACGCAATCTATTGGGTGCTCGTTGAAAGTGATAATATGATTATACTTGAACAATTTTTAATTTCCTCAGTTGTCACACTATTAAATTAATCAACGATGCTAATGAGATGATAACGTTGAGGGAACTAAACTATCAGAAGTTTACTTTATTGAATTTAAGTGTAGTTCACTCTCTCCAAGCACTGTTCTAGAGAATTGCAAGCATTGTTCTAGAGGAATACTCGTTAAATTATTATAAATAAAAAACTTATTCATAGACTTTTTCATTCTATTCAAGATTCATGAAATTTTTATGAGTTCTGTAGTGGAGAACAACTTTTTATCGAGAAGCATCAACTCATTTAAAGAAAATTTAAAACAGTATTCTACTCTAATCAAGTTGGTGTACAGATGATAATAGTGGACTTATTTTTTGGAAATCAAGGTCCAGGAGATTTCTCCTAGAAGAGAAAACAAATTCGTTTAGTGATCGGTTAACAAGTGGAATCAAGTAGAGAAAGAAGAATTTCGATCACTGATAATTGATTATATATATTTTCGAAGAATCAATTCATTCCATGATGATCATGTAATGCTAACAATAAAAGTAAACAACTAGTTTCAATAATAAATTAATGCTGTCATGATGAATCATGCAATCATGAGTTTCAAAAGAAGCTCTTGAAATTAATATTAAAATAATCTAACTCTTGAAATAATATTGTGCTCATAGAGAGAATTTTATCATCCTTTCTTTAGTTAATTTGGTATGGAATCTAACAAGACAACTGAAATTAATGAAATAATGAATATTCTTTATTTTTCGAAATGACAGTGTAACTTTAATCAAATTCACCATGTGATAGAACCTTCAAAAAATACGTGAATCATTTCGACGCGATTCAAATTTGAATCTATCTTATCTGCTAGGCTAAAAAGCGTGGCATGTGTGACTGGAGGTTTTATCGAAGGCTGTACTTGGTGGGGAATGGGGACTGTACTTACTGTGATCTTGATTGCGCTTCCCTCGGATCAAAGTCTATCAAACTCCCTTTACTTCTCCTTTTCGTCACTCAAACCTGCACTTCATCATCATTCTCCCTCTTTTAAACTTCTCTCTTCTCTAACCGCTTCATTTAACTACTGGTCTTCTTTGTTCTCATTTTCCAGGGTGTGTTCCCCATATTCCCCACACCAATGCTCCATACTGCAATTTTCAGATTTTCTCTTTGATTTTTCTGCATCATAATCAATACACCTTCGTCTTGCTCTTTTTTCGCTGGTCGTTCTATTTCGTTTATAATTTTCATATTTCCTTGCAATCATGATCTTCACCCCTTCTTTTCATCCTCCTTCCCCTTCTCTATTCGTACCAAAGAAGAGCGAGCCTTCCTTTCAATCACTTCCCCAACCTAATAGCAAAAGCCCTTTATGGCAATTTGGTTATTCATGTAAAAATAACCTGCCAAGATTGAGGTATCCGAGAAAGATTGATATCGGCCTTGTGCTTCCCCAATCTCCATCTTTCCTGGGAAGCCCTAAGTAGCGCGCAAAAATTAAAGTGAGGGGAGAAAATAGCTAAAAGACTGTTAGTGGGTAACTCACTTCGTCGATAGCTATTTACGTCACCGTCAGAAGCCAGTTGCTTTTGCCGTCATCTCTTCTCACAACCCGGTGCAGAAAATTTTGTAGTTAGATCATTGCAAAGAATATCAAATAAAAAAATCAATGCTTATATTCTATATTAAAAATTGACTTTTGATCCTAAAACTGATAAGAGTAGGGTAAATATGAGTCAGTAGTTCGTAGACAATTATCCTTCATATTATGGCTCTTTTTAAAATATGGATGAGTTATTCAGCCATTAATTGGTTTATAGAAATTTATACGTTAGGTTTAGATTTTGAATCATAATTCCATTCTTCATTATACTGTATTATATTAGATTATATCAAATGAAGAAAATTTATTCTATATCTTGACTGTTTTTACATGAACAAGTAAGTAAAAACTTTTCAAAACACACTTATTGGTGAGAACGTTTCGCTCAATCAATCAGTATTAGTAAGAAGATGTCGAAAGAACAAGATCAAACAATAGCTACTCGAATAAAATTGTAAATAAATCAAGTTTCAAGTCATACGTCTTTCATATATTATACTAGCCGGCAGGCTCGCTTCGCTCGCCTTCTTCGTCTAGCCAGGGGGGCTCTGCCCCCTAGACCCCCGACAGTATAGGCAGTATAAGTGAGTCAAACAGCAAAACCTCTGTCAGTGACAACTGAGACAAACAGGCTCGCTTCGCTCGCTTCCCTTCCGTTCAGAAGGGATTCGAAATTTATTTCAGCATTTCTACACCTGATCTGGACCTGTTCACCTAATTTCAACATTTTCTGCCAATTTGTTCTAGAAAAATCTAAGAAAAACTCCGAAAATTCCAAAAAATAGTGAAACGCTATTATTAAGTGTAACCTTGGAAAGTATATCGGAAGTATATATAGTTTGAAACTTGATTCAATGATTCAAACTTGATCTTCCAAATTAGTTCATCTAGAATCTCGCTGAACCATTGAATTTACAGTTAATAATAATAATATAATATTCGTGTGACCTGGCTGGCTCAGGTCTGGTGTCAGAGTTTCCAGGTCGCTCCTGATCAATTTCAGGGCCTCTGACATGACTTAACGACTGTTTTTAGGCAGCCGGGACCGACGGCTTAACGTGTCCATCCGAAACACGGGAGAGTGGCCTGAGAAAAATTCCTGGTTTGACCTGGGTTTGAACCCGGGACCTTTGGGTTGCAACGCCAGCGCTCTACCCACTCAGCTACGCCACCCCCGATTTACAGTTAGGATTGGTCGTATCAAGGCGGAAGATATGCAACCCGCAACACATCTACAATTTTGAAAACCTGATTACTGGCGTAATCTTGAACGGATTGCAAAAATATTTTAACACAACATTTCTAGACCTTATCTGAACCTGCCCATCAAATATCAACATTTTCTACCGATTGGTTCTCGAAAAAATTAAGAAAACGTTGAAAAACTATAGAAAAACTAAAATATTTGGCGTATCCTTGAAAAGTTTTTAAAATCCGTTCTTAGCGCGCGTCTAAACGTCCAACTGAACATGCCTGCCAAATTTGAACGCATTCGGTTCAGTGGATGTTTAGTTCTGGTGATGAATGAATGAATGAATGAATCAGTCAGTCAGTCAGTCAGTGCCATTTCGCTTTTATAGATATAGATAGATAGATAGTGGGAAAAATAAATACATTTACACCGAAATTTTCAAGTTGTGAGGAAGCAAAACTTGCAAGTCGAATGTGTACTAGAGGACACTGTCAATATGAATCTAAATATCACCTAGCTTATCCAGGCGTCTCCACATAACTGTGAAACTTTTCAAACGTAGAACTTTATCGAGCTTGAATGTCTGTAGTTTATGGTCGACATAGGAGCTGCGACTCAAAAGTTACACAAGTCTGCCGAGAAAATTATGCAACTTAGTTTGGCGGGGCTCTGCTCCGTCGCCTTCATTTCAAAACTTCTGCAGATTTTTCCCATCTCTCAACTTGTGTATCTCTCAAGTATATGCTCTACAAATCTTAATGGTTCTGATTACCTCAACTCAAATCGCATCTTGAAATTAGCAGCAGAGTTTTTCGCTAGAGATAGCTGATCTACAACAATTTAATAACCATGACATTGGCACGAACTGGAATAATCGCTCTTCGTTGTATCAGCTTCATCTAGCTTACTTGAATTGAGATCCAATCTTATCAACAATTCTAAAAAGTATAGCTCCGCCCCACTTTTTTGAGAGGTTTTATGACTTTTATATCTCAAACAGAATGGTCCCGTCCACCTATTCGTCATATATGTTGGTATTTTCGTCCAAATTCATACTCTACTTCAAAATTATTTAATAGTTTGATGTTTTTTCCGACTTATACTCTATCTTATACTTTTTGCTCAAATTCGGGAATTTTATCAAATAGAGAATGGTGCATCTGATGAAATCATCAAAGCTCCATCACATTGTTCCACATTATTTGCAACAAAACATGTATGTTACAAGAAAAAAACTGAGAGCGATAGTCAGACATCATAAATGTTTGTGTTGAATTGGCAAGAGATTGTCTCGAGTCTTGCAAGGGAAAAGTGCTGGTCTTGAGATGGATTGAAAGAAAAATTGTAGAAGTGTTGAGATAGCAATCTGAAGACAAGTAGGCTACTTCAATGCAGCTGTGGCAGAAGCTTTCCTTATAGACATGCAATGGAATAAGTGCAAAGCTGACTGAAAGCCTAGTCTCAGCGTTGCAGCAGCCAAGCTATGCTGCCAGCTCCCCTGTGAGGTAACCGAGCTGAAAATTGCATCGCCCCCACTTGACCTTCTGACACTTGAATAATTCTATTATACGCTGCATTACACTGAATGATCTTCCACACCATAATCGCACTTGCTTTGATCATTCATCTATTTCTAGCCATCGATGTTCAATTAGCTCAAACAATACATAAATGACCGCTTAGATTTAGACCTGAGTCTGATAGAATCAAAAAAGTACGTCTATCTCCTGAAATTCTGAGTAGAAAAATTATCATACTGTTATAATTACATAAATCTATATTCATCCTAACGATAATATTCAAAGTCACGCGAATGGAATGTGAATTGGAAGGAGATAATTTGACAAGTAAAAATAATATTTTTCTACTGGATTTTCCATAAAGAATAAAGTTATAGTATTTGTCATATAGGTATCATCTTCGATGAAATGAAATATGAAATGTGGAGTTTTTATCTTGTTGACATCAATGAGAAAAATAATAATGATAATAATTTTCTTGTCTATTGCAGGTGAGGATTTAAGCAGCCATTAATAATCGAAAGTTAACAGTGAGTCAACCTTTATCATATTAATTTGTCAACTTTTCTACTTTGAAAGTATTTTATCGTGAATTGAAATATTTTAATAGAGATTTCTGATTGGAGTATTGTTTTACCTATCTACTTACCAAGCAAAAACTTCAATAGATATTTTGCAATTACATAGGAGACCGAGCATGACTTTTTCAATACTACTAACAGTCTAAATACTAATAAATGAATTCTGAAATGATTGACGTTCCACGGAAAATTGGGAAACAAAATGGCAAGTTTCTATTAGGCAAGTTCTCAATAGAAAATATTCGATTCCAGTTTGAATCATTTTGAGAGTCTGATGATATTTCAATTAAAAATTGTTTCAACGTTAATTTAAATGTTTTTCTGCTTTAAAAACTCGTTATTTAATCTATTGATAAGCTTATTAATAGAACATGAGAAATAATTTTGCGATTATTGGGATTAAAATCGGATAGCTTACGATGAGCGATTGTATACTCCAATGAATCCAATCGATGAACTCCAATTGTATAGTAATTGATAAAAGCTGGAATAATAATCAGAGTCTCTATACGTGTTATCCTATGAGCAGCAATCTCTTATCAGTTTTTTTTAGTTGGAAGTTTGGCTGAGAATATTAATGCATTATAGTTTAATTTCGATAAAAACTAAAAACCCTCTTATAATCGTCATACATCAATGTCATTCACATTTTCTATAATGTGAATTGGTGATAAAGAATAATAAGGATGCGTTATCAAACACACGATGAAAATAATTTTATTGTTAAAAAATAATATAATAATCACAAAAACGCATTGGAAATTAACTCCTACAACAAAAAGCTCTTTTTTATAAGAAAAATCTACGAAATGAGATTTAGTAAATGAGCATTACTAATATTCTTTTCATAGTCGATTGACTCATGCTATTTTCTATCAAGTTTTATAAAGTTGATGAGTCGATTCTGATTATTTTTATTCGAAACTAATGTTTTTAGTTTGTGAACTCAAAAGAGTTACTTTTCATCACCGCTATGAATATCATTTATTAGGATTAGAATTTTCAAGGGATTTTGCAGTGAGCATTCAATGGCTGGTTTCTGAACAAATAAGCGGATTCACTCCACCTTTATAATTTTTGTGGAGTTCAGTGGAATACGACCCGTGAATAGGTACTCCAAGTTAAACTTTGTGATCGTTGCTAACGATCACATTATTAAGTTGAGGTCTTATCAGGACGGCTTGGACGATCTCTGAAAGGAATCTCATAAGCAGCTTTGCCTAAATACAGTGTATAAACAAATCGAGGATTCCGGAATATTTTCAGTTTCTCGTCTGTTGTTCATTTTTGATCTCCTTGAGGGCAAAGGCTTTGAGGGTGGCAGGCAACGGCAGGCAAGATACAAAAGATGGGATGCACGGCCTTTGATCTGGTTATGCGGGTTTGGGGTTTCTTGTCCAGGGGGTGACGGGTGGCGACATTCTCTGCAAAAGGCATCGACATCAGCTCGGGGACATCTTCTGTGCTCGACAGTGCATAGACCCCTTTTGCCCAACTCTTCCCATTTGCAAGCAAATTCATTTCGGCTCTGCCTCCAAGACAATGCCACATCAATAATGATAGTCGAGTCATTCCTGTGAATACTTTCGGAACTGAATTTTCTCTTCAATGTTTGGATAGCTTCCTTGCTTCCTTTACTGTCTGGCAGAATGGGATTGGTCAGGTCACCCAATAAACATATCCTACAAACGTGGTCAGTCATACAAACGTGCGAAAAGAAATTGACTGTTAGTCACCCCAACAATAAGGGTTTCACTGAATGTCATTTCAGTATCAACCGATATTTTTATAATAATTAGGTATGAAATACGAGAACGTTTTGATTCTTAAATTCACCAATAGTGGATTAAATCTATTCAAGCTTATTCAAACTCTGTTATCTCGAATTGATTATGATTGAGAGGAAAGAATAATAGAAATTAATAGGAAGGAATAAAGAAGAATGGTCTTCTTTCTTACAAATTGAGCCGATATTTGAGGGTATTCAGTTATTTGTTTCAAATCTCCGTGTGCAGATGTAGATTCTCATGATTCAAACTTCAAGGAAAAAAGTATGAGAACTTAGCACTGTTCAATTGACTTGAATTTTTTTAAAATATGAGGCCAACATATCTCACAGGGATAAAATAGTTCCAGGCAATAATTATTCATAAATTCATAAAATCCAATTTTTTATTCACTTCAAGTATAATTTCCACATATTGAAGGAAAAATACACTATATCTCCTTACAATTCGGTATCATTGAAACATTCAAGTGAACAGTAAATTTTACTGCGGTTGTCTTTTATAACAGAGGAGCAATCATCATTGTTTGATGAGATCCAATGCTTTTTGCAAGATTGGTATCTGAGGCAATTATCAATGTGAAGAAGATAGTGGAAAGCCTCATCAGTGAAAATTATTTGGTCGCTTCTGTTGTGCTGCTCTTTTGAAAATGAACCCTTGAATTGGAAAGAAGAAAAATTTTTTCACGGAGCTCCCCTCGCCCGCTCTCGTTCGCACCCCAACGATATAATAATATTAAATTATAAGCTTATAACAGATATGGAGACAATGAAGGACTCGTCACCCTCTTGAATAGAGGGTGGGCGGTATTTTTAATTTAGAGGGAAACCGATAGAATGACTCTCCCGAGACACTTTTCTATTCACACCTCCTGAGTTATTGTTAGGTATGCTGCCAGCATCGAATATGATCGCTGAATTATTCAAATTCGTTTCTTCCGTTCCTCAAACGAAAATGAATTTTTGAGAGTGAATGTTTGGGGGAAATTGAATTTATGGTCTGGTCCACATCAGATACTGTGCTATGGCAATAATTCTATTTCCAAGGATAGGAGACGGGCAGTGTGTCACCAGTGACATCAATGAGTCCAAAATAAACTTTGTGTCACAACTGTCATCAGTTGAATATTATAGAGCTTTCTAGTGCTTTTATGTCATTTCTATAATAGAAAAAGGAAAACTGATTCAATCTTTTCTTAAGAATTCCAGTCTCTAATAGAATTTTCAAATAGCATTTGAGGTCATTTACCAAGAAAAAATTATTCACATTGGAATGAAAAGTCCAAAGCCCACGTTTACATGTACATAATTACATGTTCAGTACTCAACTGAGAAAGAACTAACATTTTTACAATGGTCATTAATATTGTCATCCTTAGTGTATTCTGACTATAAATCTTCAATATTCAACTTACTACTTACAAGCTTGTTATTGAATTAATAATCTACTTATCGCTTAATCCTTCTATTAAAATCCCCTGATAACAAGCTGTTATCCGCAATTACTGGTAATAAATTTAACAGTATTTCTAATTCAATTTTCAAGTAGCTTCTGGAGCTATTCACCAAGACAGAAATACGCATTTGAATATAAAATATCATCTTTATGTTCTATATTGTTTGGTAGACAATCTATACATAGTCATTCATTTCGTCAATTTTCCCATAATATGAACTACTCATGGTACGCTATTCTATGAACTCTTTGGTTTATCGGGTAAGCATATTCTTCTTTATTTGAGTATACAACTCTCCTCCCTTTCTTGTTGATCTCAAATAGAGTCCATGTTCAACTGATTTTCTCCCATTATTTGTTTACAACGTGACCGTAATAAAGTTATACCCTTCAGAATGTTTATGTGCTCCCCAGACTTTATTTAGGCTACAATACTGATTTTTATTGAGTGAGGAAAATCAGAAAGTGGATTCGACGAAATAAATCATCGGCCGTTTTCGATTATGACAGCTGCAGGCTGGAATTTGTGGCCTGCGAGAGTGTTATCTTGCGCCAACACTTTGGAGCGATATTTATGACGGATATCTTTAATCTGTGCTAAGCCGGCAGATAGCAATATCCAGCACGTGGTTTGCTCCACCAAATTATTATCGAACGTGCTCTTTCTCACCAAGTGCCTTCAGCCACTAATTCAAAAAGAGAATATAATCACGACTGGCTGGGTGGCCATGGCCAACTAATCACCTATGAATCTTCACAAGTGATTCTCAGGTATCATTCATAAAAATAGATTTTAATTTAGAAATAGGCTACGTATTTTTGTGTAGAGGAATGAAGTATGATAAAGTATGAATTCAAGTACGTATAATACAAGTGAAAAGAAGTACCGTAGGCATCATTAGAAGCTACTGGTCACAAAAATAGGAGCGATTCAGACTATTGTGAATCCACACATAGAGGTAATAGAGGATAATCTCACATAGAATATTGAATTATTGAATTGTTCTAACGAAAATCTTGATCGAAATTTCATATTCTACCCTCCATTTATACATACTGTATCTGTGTTGTTGGAATACTCTGAAATATTAAAATTTCTTGAACTTCCCTCTCTCTGATCGTCCATGACTTGATGATGGAGTTTCCTAAACCCTGTTGTAATTGAAGTAAAAAATCTTGAGATAATATAACTGTGAGAGGTTAAACATACAGACACCACGGAAAAAGGATGTTGAAAACAAATAGCCACATGACGTTCCTCATTTTTGTCTACGAAATGAATTGGTTTTCACATGAATTAAATTCTGGTTTACAGATGGATTAGTACCCATGGAATAAGGAGAACTTTTTAATTTAATTTTGAGGAGTGAAACTATTCTCATGTGTCTCAATCTGTACTTGAACCAGAAATATAATACCATTAAATTATTCCCAGTCATCAGTAGTCGAAATGCTATAGCGTAAAACCAACAGGAATGCGTAATCCCTTTTCAACAGCTCTAAATCACTTTTCAAATTAATTAAGAGCAATGGATTTGAGAATAATATTATTGTTCTCGCAATACTCCTCCTTGTAAACCAATCACATAACCACCGATTCTGATTGGAAAAGAATTGGGGAGAATGATTTGACAAATTAAAAAAATTATTTGAAATTCAGGTACTTGTTATTGGATAACAAAATTATTTCCTGCCATGGAACTCTATCGGAAAATACTATTATTGAACATTTCTATTGTGAAGAGCTATCTGTCTATCCGTCCATCTCCCGAACATGTGTGTGGGTTTTTGGCAATGTTCATGTGTGTGTGGCACATTTCCCCTTTTCACTGTGAGGGGATTCGTTGTCCCTTGTGTCTGAATTGCACTGGTAGCAACAACAGTAGCAGCAGCAACAGCAGCAGCAGCAGCAGCCAAGCAACAGGGGACCGAGGTGATAATCAGAAAACGGGCACTCAATCGCTTCCGATAAGTCTGCGAGTGACAGCCAAGACAAAAACAGTGACAACGTAATTCCAACAGCCTGATTGATATTCTCTCAGCGTTTGATTAAACGTTTGGAATTTAGAAGACAAAGGACGTGTGAGAGTGAAATCCCCCAATTCAAATGGGTGCTCGGTCTCTACTTTTCGTCATCAACTCGCAAAGAGAGCTCATAAAATCGTTGACACTGCTTATTAAAGCAATCAGTAGTGCTAAGAGCCTGCAATTTAAAACAAACCAGTGATCGGATAAAGCAATGGTTGTGTTTTAGACATGTACATTGAGTTGTGAGGGGAAATGGATTCAGAGAGAAATTGTCATATTATTCGATAAAAATAGAGACTGGTGTCAATTGATGGAATCCCAGAGAAAATAACAATAATTCTTCATATTGGAAAAAAAGATTTATCAGACTGCAGTAAACCAAGCAAAATGAGTTTTATATTGTGTTCAATTTATCACTCAATAACTCAATTATAGTACTTTGATCAATAGCCTACAAGCAATTTGCTTGAGTATGAAAAATTTCTCTTAGTGACTTATTTCTCGTCTCTGAACTCTCAATCTTGTTTATTAACAGATTTCTATGTAGAGTATTTCATCCATCAATTCATGAGTAATCTTGAAAATCTGTTAATAAATAACTCTATCACCGTATTATATTACAAAAATGGTAATTAACTGTGTTTGTGACATATTTACATAATTGTGACATAATTAACTGTGACAGTTAACATTCAATTATGATAATTTTTAGGCAACTTTGATTAATACTTATCAACTTTCAACAATCGATAATATTAATATTGTTACTCCATCAGTCAATTTCAGTTATAAAATTTTGGTTACGAAGCTAATATTTATTTGGAATAACAGAGAGTTGGACACTTGACAGATTTCAAAATATAGGTTTATTTCAAATAGCCTAGTGCACCTAGGCTACTATAGACTAATAATAAATGAAGTAATAGTGGGTTACTGCAGAAACTGGCCAAGGTACTGGTTTACTTATTCAACCTATAAGCTGGAAATACATTATTAATATGCTTGTCTACTGGGCCCATCAGAATGGAATTCAGAAGAGAAATCAATATCTGAACACATTCTCCTGCCTTTAAAGATGATTGAGTTTCAATTTTTAACGATTAATTGAAAACTCCGGACATCGGACTTATCGTGGAATACTTTCTGATTGCTATGCATTCAATAGTAGGCTATGGTAGAATCGTGACTAATAATATTAGTCTCAAACTATCCAGAGGAATGAATTTATTTCTCACATTCCTATCACTGTATTACCGCAGTTGATATCAAATAGGCCACAGCACAGATTAAAAAAAATTCCTTTTCTGTGACCGCAGTTTGATAAAATCAGATTGAACTTGATTAGTTAAAAATATAATAAAATCATCAATGTGTATTGTGGCCGCTTGATTGAAAATTTTATCTTATTAATAAAAAACTAAATCTTATTAAAATTTGATTGAAGGAACAGCAAAAATCGATTCTAATATAAATAATGTAATATTATTTGTATTTATATTGGCAATAAAGATTACACGGATTATTCCATAATTTAAAAATGGTGTAAAAAATTGCATTTGGACATTAATTTTCATTTGCCAAGTATATTTTCAACTCGGTCAGTGATATTTCGTACTTGTAAAAACTTGCATATAAATAAACTCACTTGTTACTCGAAAGTCGAAAGAGTTTCATTAGAACATTCGATTATCTAGTTAATCTATAACAGTGATTATCCAAATTTATTTTTTGATTGAAGATCATGCAATAGGCAGTTAATATTCTTATTTGAAAAAAAACCCTATTCAAAAGTGTTATTTTTATGAAATGTTTATATTTATCAGGGAATAGGATGTTTAAGGAAAGAGAAATAAGGAACTGCATGAAATTACAGCATGTGCTTGAAACTTCTATTCTTTATTACATCTTTCTTGTAGAATCATTATTCTCCTGTTTTCATAAGTTCCCCTTTTTTCCACAAATCTTTTATGGTACACCCTATCATAATTACTTCAGAAGTATCCAAAAATAATAAGCCGGGCCTTTGTAGTTGGCCGTCATTCTGATGATGGCAGCTTATTGTCGAGTGTCGAGGACAATAATTTGAATGCAATATTGCTGAATAGACGTTGAAATGCATTAGCACGTGGGCCATGAATAGCATTAGGAGTGTCCAGGTTATTATTTATCAGCGGGATGACATCTTGCGGTGAAGGATGCCTGCGAAGGCGGTTATTCTATAAGAGGAGGAATATGAGGGGGAGCACATCACAAAGGCCCAAAGTATGATGAGAGGAGAGAGGGACAGTTTCATCCTTATCAAAGGGGAGCAACAGCTACCCTCGCGCGAATCACGTACTTTGGCCCCAGTTCTGTAGTACTGCAGTGCGTTGAGGGGAACGCTCTATAAGGAGGTTAGAGAGACGCACTTTTCGTTTCGTTCGGAATTAAAACGCTACCGATGACAACAACCAAGTCTCGACGGGTCTTCCTCCGACCGGACAACTTCTGCGCTATTATGCGCTTAATGAGCGAAAAAACTTTCTCGTCGTATCGATTTTGGATCATCACAACAAAGCCCTGTTCGTCCCCTCTCACTTGAACTCTCCAAAAGCCACACAATCTCCTCTTCGCCGTCTGCAATCACCGACTTAGCAAGCCATTGTCAGCGCCCCAACTATTCACGCCACCTCGCCGTGTTGTCAAACACTAGAAAATCGCATCGAGCCTGTCATTGACAGAATCGCGTTCTCAGACAATACGCCGACTTAATTATAACTGTCGGACGGTTTTTGTTCGTCATGCTCTAAATAGAGACACGTCACTATCATCCATATCGTGCCCGAATTAACCGCTCAAACACTATGACGTGTGACATAGTCGCTTAAACTTTCGACATTCTCCAAAAGTTTAGTTTCGTGTGACACCAACAAAAGTAACAGCATCAGAACAGGTGGAATTTGAAAAGCTTGTTTTCAAAATCGCGTCAAAGTATTCAAATAATTTTGTGTACAGATTTAAATTCATCTCTCAACTTTATTAATTTATTTCCATCTCTCAACAATGAAGGCTGCTGTAATATTTTCGTGAATAGACTACTGTACTGATATATTGAACTTAACTCAACAATAAATTTTACTGATTCTCTCCCATATTATAGTGGAATAATGATAAAGAAAGTTATAAATTGCGAGTGAAATTGTAGTAAGGTTCAATCCTGGGTTATCGACTTATATTTGAAATCAATGAATTGTACATTAATTGATTCTATTAAACTCATTGACTAACAATTTCCATATTTCAATATTTATTCCAAGGAATTCTATCTAAAGTAAGAATATTACACCAAGAGCTTCTGTCATTTTCAATTACATTGTAATTGATCATACTGCAACCAATACTGCAACCATACTGCTCGTACTCACGAAACAGGTGAAGTGCCCGTATCTTTTACTGTACAGCACTTCACCTGTTTCGTGGACACGAGCCGCCAGTGACTGCAACCAATCATATCTACAATATCATAAACCCCTCAAAATTCATTTATAATATTTAATTTCAATTAATAATTTTAAGTTACATTAATTTTTTTAATGGATAAATTAATACTTCAACATCTTACCTTTATTTATTACAACATTTCTATTGAGATTTCTATCACTACTTTATACAAAATCAATCATCTACTATACTAGTGACTAGCTATAGACTTCGAATATCATAAACTTTATTTCTTTCTATGACACAGAATGAATCAATTACATACAGATATTTTCATCTGTATGAGCTCTGTAGAGAGCTGGATAGCACTCTAGAAAATGTGAGACGCAGATCTCTACTACAAATTCCAGGTAATCTCCACATGAATACAGTCGAAAGGGTTGTTTCCCGAGCTGCGATCACTACACAGCCGATAACAACAAAACGACGCGAGATGAATCAGACCTGGTACTCCCATGGGTGGTGGGGAGTGGAGGGTGGCAAGTAGGATGTCCTAGGGGACAGTGGGGACAAAAATCACATTTACAGTAAATAACAACAGTAAACTGTATAAATATTGAAAGATCCCCTTCCATCTCCCTCTCCTCACACGCGATAACGATAAGAATACTGCAATGTTGTCAGCACTTCACTGGGAGGTGTGGGCTGGGGGCTGGAAGAAGTGTAATTGGATTTTACTGTTGTGAGTGGATTGGATTGAAATTACAACGTTTAGCACGCGTGGATCTGTTTTTTAGCTGCTCATGCAAGGCTTCATCAAGTTTCCAATTGCATTCGTCTCAAATGAACTGTTAATAAGTGATGCCACGTAGTCCGCCATCGAATAATAGACTACTGTCCTGTCATTTTGTCACAGTAGCCTACTTGAATGATGAGTGGTTTTTCAAACTCATGAAATTCCAAGTCTCACAGTATGATTATTATATTTGTTGTGATCATTTTCCTTTAGTCCCTTATCAAATACCATGAGCTCAATTTTCAATCTCGTAGAGAACTATAGTTAATTTTTCAAACGTAACTTTAAAAATTATGTGTTGATCAATAATACAAGAATGATGTAATACTTATTTTCTATTAGGGCTACTGTATTTATTGAAACTTTAGAATAATTCAAATCAAAGTACCCTATTTTTAAATATTTTCATTTTTCACAACATGTTTCGGCGTTCTAGAAGTTTTGTTTTTGTCGTTCCTGGGATATTATGAGTCCAATATCAAAACTTTTGCTTTTTTCATGTTTTCTAATATTTTTGATAGTTTAATACTAAAATATTGTATGATTGTTCAAAATTATTTCTCTATTAATGAATTATTTCCCTCCCACCCATTACCATCGGAACAAGTAAGAACGAGTAATATAAAATATATTACTACTATAAATACCCACACCTGCCACACCATACCTGTAGTAGTCAACAATACTTGTTGATAGACTACTTTAATAATTTTGCAAACCAGTTCGCCCCCTAGTAACTTGTTTTTCTCTCAAAAAGCTGTGATTATCTCTCGCTACTGTCAAGTGACCGTAATTTTCTTATTTGGCCTTCTATAATATTTCAGGCAATGAATGGAATACATAATTCAATATTGTCTCAAATGTTTGAAAATTTCGTATTTAGAAATTCAGAAAGTTTTTCCCTTGCGTAGAATGATACCCAAATTTTGTCAGGTTTCATGAATTTTCAACCAAGAAGAGTTAATAATATTTTATTACATCCTTGCCTGGCCCCATTACAAAGGTTACTAGACATTAGTAGCTATAGAAATCACAATCAGGGATTTCCTTGCTTTGTATAAATTTGAGATTATATCCATAACGCACAGTGACATGCCATCTGTTTTAATTTGCTCAGCTGGATATCAAAATCGTTATGATAATAAGTGCGGGTCGGCGGCTTGCCATCCCTTTTGGTGATGTTTCAAGCCAGACACAAAAAATTGTAACCGGATCCTTTTATAGGAAAATAAAAACAGCCCCCGGACCTGTTTACCCGAGGTGTAAAGGGCAGTTTCAAGGATCGCAAGTGCTTTACAACGTTTGTGATAAGTAAACATAGCAGATGGAATAGGAATTGAGGCAATGATGGGTGTACACGCCCTGCCGACTGCGCATGCGCACAACTCACAAAGGGCTGATACGAGCAGAGCACTCAGTCGCTTGAGAAACGTCGAAGGGTGCATACCACCCTTATAAGCCGCCCTTGCTGCTATCCTTCGTTCTAGCTACTACTTTCTCTCATTCAGTGCTAAGTGAAAACGTTCCGTTCGGATACTATGTGATTGTCCATGAGCTTCAGGGTGTCGTAACTCTTTCAAATATTCCTAATATCTCTCCAGACATTCCCAAATTTCATAGTAACGTAGGGTTTTTCCAGTATTTGTGATTAACCCGTATATTCAGTGAGAATCATTCCATGTATCTTACACTCAGTTTGTCAGCGTGACTCGACTATACAATATTATTCTCATAAAAAGCGTTTCAAAGTAGTTAATAATTAGTGACGATCTATAATGAAGTGCTACAATATTTTGCTGAAGCGTAACTGATAAGGAACACATCAACTTCCTTTATCACAAATAACTTGGTACTTCCGTGTTGAATTAAATCCCAAACATTACTTCTATGAATAAAGCTACAGTATAATTTTATTTATAATGATGTCTTAAAAACACTTGAAGCATTACTTGAGGCATTGCTAGATTTCCAATAGACCCTTTATTCTGGATTGAATTTATAAAGCTCAGATTTTCTGTCACCAAGTACCTGAGAAACAAAGAGTATTAGATTTTAAATTCCTAATCATCCAGTTCTGGAAAGGGTATGCTAGGAAAAAAGCAAGTATTCTCGTTTTGTTCCCGTGAACAATATTGAATTAATTGATATGATCTCAATTTTGGGAGAACAGCTATCTCTAACCTCTCACTGTATTGATCAGTCTCATTGTGACTCGTGCAGCTTTTAAACAACTTTCTTTTCTGATACAACCCTCTCATGGAGAGTTGAACCCACTGATACTATACAGAATGCATTCTAGTTTGTGTGGCTGAAACTGTTTGTAGGTCGTGAGCAAATTCATATGGTGAACAATTTCTTAATAATGGTAATCTTGTTGATAATGATTAAATTCAGGGGATATTACACAAGCAACGTTCAGTCACTTATGTGTTGAATAAAACTGCATTATCGAAATCTTATACCAAATCCTCGGTTTTCACACGGTTCATACTAACTTTTTCCTGGTTTTACATTAATATTTTCATGTAATATTGTTTACTTCTTATACTCTGATATAGTGATTTGCTCTATGAAAATCTGAATAGTCATGAGTTCAATCACAGAACTGGAAATTCCTTCTCCCCCAAGTGCTGGTATAAATCCATTCTTAGTTTTGACAGGTAAATAAACTCTAGAGTATTTCGTAGAACTTTCTATAATGGAAATGTACGCGGTCACGTGATGTTAATATCTGATTGGAGGCTCTGAAAGTGGTCGAGGGACTTTGGAAAGACTGAAATCATGTATCCTCACCATTATTCTGAACCTGAAGATGTCTACACACCACCTCTACCCAGGCGAAACACACAAAGGTAATTATAGAAGTGATGTATGAATGTTCTTGAGAAAAAATATTCCATGTCATAACATTCGTTTTCTAATTAAATAATAGCGCAGCTTCAATTCTTAGTTGATCAACTTTGGCATGACATACTGTATCTTGGAATGATTATGAATGATCACTCCGTTTTGGTAGAGATTGAAATGTTATCTTTTCAGGTTCACTTGTTTGCGTTGAGGTTTTAGTCAATTGTATCCCATCAGATGAAACTATGTCAGTTTGTGAATTGGCCACATTTAAACAATATTTCCGAGAACTTCTGAATGAAGATCATTCATAATAATAGGCCTACTGTTCGTTTTACCATTATCTCCTTTCAGAAGTATATATAAGCATGACAAAACCTTATACTAATTCAATGAGGGGTCATTTTATGCATAAAGAATCAATGATTGTTGGATAAAAATTTAGAATATTGTTCAAATTAATACCAAGAGAGGAAATATACATTGTATTTAACTTTGACTTTGTTTTGTTACTTTGTTTTTATTACTTTTTCGTTTTATAGAATTAATTTTAGCTATTGATTACTGATAAAATATCTCTGAAGTTAATGCTGGTCATCTGGACATTCCACTGATTTAAATCATAGTCGAAAGTTGGATTATTTGGTCCCACTCTATATTAACATCAATCTATTAATTCGAAATTCACATGGAATACAAGATTATCCTTCAAAAGTTTCTCTTCCACTCAATTTATCCACTGCTTGTTATTTCAGTCTCAACTTCCAATAATATTCAAACATTAACTATTCAAATCTCAATTACTTCACCTCTGAATCAGTAATTTTAGGCCTGATCAACATATATACAAGACATTTAATCCCTGTTTCGACTACTGTGGTCCCAATACAATATGGTTAGTGATGGAGAGAACGAAGGTTGGACCTATATAAATTTTATTGCTCTTTGAATAGGTTGAAGCGTAACGGCTATAAAGACTATGATGAAGGTTTATAGTAATATAACTCGTTACGTCTTCTTGCTCTACTGGCGATGTTTCTCTTGTCACAGTGAGTTAAACATTTAATGTTTCCGAAACGGAAATGAGATCTAAATGGTGCTATCAAATGCGTAATGGAAGGAGTTGCTACTAGAGCTGAAATACACATACACTTGGATTAATAGAATATTTGAATTGAGCTTGGAACGTATTTTCTCATCAAACCAGGGTACTGTTTTCAAATTTATTCAATCACAGGTTTAATAAAGGACCTTCACTTTAAATGCATCATATTTCTTGAAGCATAGGTGTAAATCAAATACCTATTTTGAATATACTGTAATAAGAAGCTGTTATTACCCCCACGGATTTATCATGAATAGATTCAGGCTACAGGATCCAATACAATGCTATTATTGAATGATGATCACTAAACATTTGATGAGGGAATTTCGAAATACCAAATTAATGGCACTTTGAATCACCTGCACTTTTTAATATCGAAAAAATATTCCCTACCGTCTAAAATACTTGTTTAAGGTCCGTCTGGAATTGTTAAAAAGTGCTGTTTAAGAGAACTTTTTGCAACAATTTTCCACCTCGCAGTATTTCATGAAGAAAAGTTCCACGCATTTTTTCGAGCTTTGTACGTGAGTATGAAGATAACTCTTGTGCTGTTGGTGTTGAGGCAGGGAGTTGAAAATATCCAACTTTAATTGCGATCGTGCGTGCTTAGAAAAGCATAGCAGAACGCATGTCCAATTGTAAAATGCTTTCTTTTGATTAAGAACAGAACGTATTTCAGAAGTTTCGAGTTTTTAAATATAGTACAGATTGAACTTCCAACAATAAGAATGCTTTCCGTTCAGTAAAACGTGTCATATGCACTCGAGGATGATAAATAGAGCTTTAATTCAGAATTCTTATCTCATTTCCTGCACCCTCTGCAAGAGATACATAAATCAACCCCTTACCAGTGCCAGCCTAGTTTGATAATAATTACCCCTCATCCTCTTTGTGTTACTGTTTCTCAACAAAATTTCAGTTTTAAGATTTAACTGCTTTCTTGAGAAATGACTAAGAAAAACTAAGAAAAATTCGGGTACATTTGGAAACATTCCCTAATTTTAAATACAATAACTTGAATTTTGGAAACATTCCCCTACTTTTAAATACAATAACTTACTAACCTACTTAATCATACAATAACTTGTATGATTATTTTTAAAGAGAAGATATATTTTGCACACTATTTACCAGAGATAGTCTACAACAGACTGTAAGGATAAAAGTATAATAATTGATAGTAAAATACCGTTGCCAATGCATCAAATTTCAAAAATGCATAGCTTATTGTATCATTGATGGAGGGCTACAGGAGAGAGACCTGTAAGTGGTTGGAGGTCAACGGTTCCTCTACGAATGACAATAAGACTCAAACTCTTATTTGTGGCCTAAAGCATAGAGCTGACGTACAACAGTCTGTTGAAGAAATTTCATTTTAAGTTTCTTGGCGTTTACATAGACCAAAAGTTGACATGGGAGCCTAATTGTAGAAATCTTTGCAGCAAGCTCTCAAAGGCTATTTACCTAATAAGACGTCTTAAGAATCAACTGTCAAATGATTATTTACGTATGGCATATTCAAGTTTATTTCACAGTCTTTTGTCATATGGTATCCTACACTGGGGTGAAAGTAGTCATACTTCTGGGGTTCTTCTTCTCCAGAAAAAAGTTGTGAGGATTAATAATGGGGGCCGCATTTAGAGAACATTGTAAACCGTTATTTGTTTCTCTTGGTGTGCTAACGGTTTACATCCAATACATTAATGTTTTTGCCCAGCATATACAGAAAAATAAGACCATAATGACCACAAGAGGTATGTTTCACTCATATAACACCCGCCAAAGACAACAACTCGAAAATCAACATACACGTTTAACAAGAATACAAAGGTCCCATCGCGTCTTAGGTATTAAAATCTATAATAGGTTGCCAGGGTCAATTAAAAATCATCCTCACTCTTTGTTCGGCAAATCTCTATTTAATATACTGCGTGCAAACCCTTTCTATTCTTTGGAGGAGTTTTTCACACATTATTTTTAATTGTGTTGATAATATTTACAGACGTTGGGAGTTGAGTTGTGGCAGCCGAAGCGATAGGACGTGTTTTGTTGAAGCTCCGGTCGTCTTATCAGTTTGTTGTTTTCGTTGTGAAATAGCTTGAAAGTTTGTGATTCTAACCTTTTTCTGTGAAATTTTATTCGTCTTTTTGTAAGATCGCTTATAAATATTCTGAATAACGGTGTTATGAGCAAGCAGATTGAAAAATACTTTAAGCCTACGGCAGCATCAACATCTGGGAAGCGTGAACGTCCACAGAGTTCTCCGGAAACACCGACAAGTAAGAAAAAAACTATCGTATCTGTGAATTCAAGTGAAATGAATAGTAATGACTTTAAAAAATTTCTTGAGGACTTTGAAAGCCGTGTTTTCAGTAATTTTAACACAAAGTTCGAAAAATTGGCCACGAAAGAGGACTCAGAAGCAATAAAAAATTCAATAGAAAATTTGTTGGAAGAGAATAGAAAATTAAAAATGCAAGTGGAAAACCTCGCCACCGCGAATAGAGACTTACAAAGGCGTATTGTTGGGTTGGAAGACAGAAGCCGCCGCAACAATTTAATATTCAAAGGACTTAAATACGATGTGAATGTATCGAATCCGGTTACAGTGGTGAAGAACTTTTGTGTAGATTATTTGAATGCTAGACCGGACCTATGGGTTAATAGAGCACATTCCTTGGGAAAGAGGAGGAATGGGGGGCCCCTTATTGCTCATTTTCCAGATGACGCGGATATTAATCATTTTATGAAAAACGCTAAAAATCTCAAGGGGACCAATTTCTTCGTACACAGAGACTTTTCATTGGAGACTAGGCGGGTAAGATCACGGCTTTTCGCGATGAAAAAAGAAATATTAAGAATAGTGCAACCTGAGCAGAAAGTAAAAGTGCAGCATGACCGACTGGTCGTTGGTAACGCGACGTTTCGATGGGATGAGACTGAAGGACTGAAATTCGGGACCCAGAGCGGCGAGGAAAAGCTTCAACAAGTATTGGGATGTGATAAAGAGACGGTCAACGAATTACTACGCAGATCAGCGAATGCAGAGCAGACGAATCCAGTACAAACAAGAGAGTCTACGGAGAGAGAAGAGGAGATCTGAGGTGAAGCCGTCAGCCAGGTCAAAGAGCTTCACAATAAATTTAATATAATTGTATACAATGTAGCGGGGTTGAAGGGTAAGAGTTTTTCAGAATTATTTAATTTTTTAAGAGAGTATGAGTGTTTTGTTTTGTTAGAAACTTTCGTAGAGGAGGGAGAACAAATTATTTTTGAAACGTTTTTGCAAGGTTATACCTTTTCATGGGATTTCGCTATAAGAGAGTCCAAATTTGGTAGAGCTAAGAAAGGACAATTGATAGCTATTAGGGACGAGTGGAAGGGAAAAATAAGAATAGAAAACACGAATGGGAGGAATGTTTTATTTATGTTAGACAATAATTTATACATAGTTCCAGTCTATCTGAGCGGAGGTCTGGAGAGAGACTGGGAATTGGATTATTGTATGTTATATGATTTTCTGTTCTCTTTAGATGACACCGGAAATATGATTGTTGTGGGAGATTTAAATGGGCGAGTTGGAGAAGGGCAGAGCTTGCCCAAACAAGTCGCATTGAATAAGACCTGCATTGCGTACGAACGGCAGTCTAAAGATACTGTAATCAATAGGAAAGGAAGAAAAATAATAAACCTTTGTGAGGAGTTTAATTTTGTTATTTTAAATGGTAGGGCCATGGGAGATGAATCTGGGGAGTTCACATTTGTTAATAATAGAGGAGCGTCAGTTATTGATTTGTGTTGTGTTAGCTTAGATATTATAGATTCAATTGAAAATTTTGAAGTGAAGGCTGAAAACTTTTCAGATCATTTTCCTATATGTATGTCTATCAAGTGTGAAAGTAGTGCAGAAGTTACAGATAACTGTTTAGTACCAATTGCTCCAAAACTTACCTGGAATAGTATAAATGGAAATAGCTTTGTGGATAAATTAGCGGAGAGGTGTAGGAATTTTTCTCATTTACCAGATGATATAAATGATGCATGTACTATATTGAAGGAGTTAATATATGACACCACCAATTTCAAAAATGAGCCGAAACTTTTGACTAATAAGTTCAAGAAAAGTATTTGGTACGATGGAGAATGCGAAACAGCCAGGAAAAGAATGTTTGCTTTCTTAAAAATATTTAGACAACGTAACTCCATCTTAGTTAAAAATGACTATTTAGAGGCTGTGAAAGACTACAAAGCAATATGTAAGAGGAAAAAAGATACTTATTGGGAGGGAATGAAAACAAAATTGAAATCAGTTAGGGATTCGAAACATTTTTGGGAACTAGTGCGTCAATTTAGAGGGAAAAACGAAATGAAAAATATTGATATAAAACCAGAAGAATGGGTATTCCATTTTAGAAAATTATACTCGCTTACTCAAGTTCATGGCCTAACATTGTATGCAGAACCCTTCATTACAAATGAGTTGTTGGACAATACCATAGATATCAATGAGATCAAGTTATCACTCAAAAAGTTACGCAATGGGAAGGCCCCAGGGGAAGATCGTATATGTGGTGAGTTTTATAAAAATGTGCCTGCATCATACGTACAATTGATGAGTAGTCTTTTCAATAAGATTTTCGAATCAAGTAGAGCTCCAGAATCATTTAAAAAATCAATAGTCTTTCCATTGCACAAAAAAGGGGAAACGCGAGACCCGAAGAACTATAGGGCCATATCTTTTACCAATTCAATGTATAAAGTATTTGTGGGGTGTTTATTGAATAGATTAGAACAGTGGATAACGCAAAGAAAACTTATCAGAGAGAATCAAGCCGGTTTTAGAAGGGGATACTCATCAATAGATAATATTTATGTTCTGTATAACTTGATAAGATATTATCTGATGGTGAAAAATAAGAAGGTTTACTGTTTCTTTATCGATTTCAAGGCCGCGTTCGACTCTATTGATAGAGAAGCTTTATTCTACAGATTATTGGAAATAGGTGTATCAAATAAGTTTGTCCGGGTGATAAGAGCATTGTATGAAAAAGTGACTTCCGCTATATGGTGCAAGAATGGTCTTACAGAAGATATTGAGTTCGAGAAAGGCTTAAAACAAGGGTGCTTACTGTCCCCAATTCTGTTTTCTATCTTTACCCACGATATATGTGAATGTGTAGGAGGTGGGCTACGGATGGGAGATATTGAGATAAATGCACTCCTTTATGCTGACGATTTAGTAATATTCACTGATAGTATCCGCAAAATGCAGAGTATGATAGATAGATTAGAAGATTATTGTTGCCGGTGGAACTTGATATTGAATAGAGATAAATCAAAGATAATGGTTTTCAGAAGGGGTGGTAGATTAAGCAGGAGTGAGAATTGGAGATATGGGAAAGAACCGATAGACGTAGTTAACGAGTATAAATACCTCGGAGTCACTTTCACCTCTACGTTGTCTTTGACTAGCCATATTAAAAATAAAGTATCAATAGCAAAGTACGGTGTTAATAGTGTATGGAGGAGGCTGATTACAAACAATGATGTACCGGTATCGACTAAACGGCAGGTTTTTAGTTCAGTAAGTAAGGCAATAGTAACATATGCTGCCGAGGTATGGGGATATCAGCAGAAAGAGGAGTTAGAAAAATTGCATAGATTAAAGACTGCTCTGTTTGCCTGTGAATACACCGAACTATATTCTATATTTAGAGAGCGGAGAGAATAAAATATGGCTGGATACTCTGAAAATAAATTATAAATATATAGTTAAAGCGATAAACCTACCAGATTCTAGATTTGTGAGAAAAATAACAATATTAACATCCCAAAGTAGATGCGGTTGGGCTAAAGAATGGAGAATTTTATGTAGACAGTACAATGTAGATTGGGTAGACCCTGTAACTCAGCCTAATGAATGGATAGGTAGATGTAATATTATTATTGATAGAATACGCGACAAATTATCAGAAAATTGGTGGAACAACGCCGCAAATTCGCAGTTCCATTCCATTTATCATAGTCTTAGAATGTGTAACCCAGTAAAACCAGAATATATTAATGACAAACATAGTAGACGTTTCATCAGTATGATTTTCAAGGCAAGAGGTCCCTATTACCTCTGAATTTCAGGGTGGGTAGAGATGATAATAGTTATATTTGTTCGTTGTGCAATAGTAGGGAAGTGGAAGACACCTATCACTTCTTGGGTCGATGTAAAATCTTGGGTGAGTTCCGCATTAAATGGTTTGGTTGTTGGGTAATGGATGAGGTAGCAGTTCTCCAATACCTGAATGGTAAAGATTGGAAAAAGCTGGTTGGGTATGTGAATGAGGCACTGAAGTATCGTGATCTATTGGTAAGAGAATACAATTCCTGAAAGAAACAATTTTGTGATGATTATGAATTTATAAGAAGTAATATTTAACTTCATCATTAAAGTTAGTATTTAAGTTGTGCTGTACAATATGTAATGCAGGAACTAGGGTTCATGGTATAAATTTATCACTTTTTTTTTTTATTACGATTTATCGTGCGTTACAACCAACTCTGGCTGACGGCGTAAGCCATGCCATTTGAATTTTTGTTTTTATTGTGACAAGTGATTGAAAAGAGATGTGTCTTAAATCTATGCTATTAGTAGTACGTAACTTGTAAAGTATCTATGTATATTTTGATTGATCAAATAAATTCTTTATCTATCTATCTATCTATCTATCTATTTACAGACGTTGCCGATGACTGCACAGTCCAATTCTATCTATCTATCTTTCTATCTATCTTTCAATGAAAAAGCCATTAATACTCTACCTTGTTTCAATGGGTCGATCATTATTAATATTCTTACTCTTTGTTCAATAAATTGTACATGCAGTACTCTGAATGTGACCTAAATTGAATATGAGGAGTGGGTTCGTGTCATCAACCATTTTTAAATTGCATATCCAATAACAATAGAAAACACTCCCTCACTCTTAGAATACAATAACCTGCATGATTATTTTTGAAGAGAAGATGAATTTTGCACAATGTCACATTTAAAGGTTGCACCATTGAATCAATCAGCGTTTCTGGTGCAAACCATTTAAAATGTAAATGCATGAGTGGAATGTGAAAAATAACCTGGAGAAGTCACGATAATAATCCAGAGTCACGCAATTGTCACGAGTTCAACAGTCATACATCCACCCACACTCTTTCCAGAATCTAGGTTGTATGCTAAACAAGGCTTTAGAGCTTTGGAGAGAAAAAAGCAAATGGAATACTATTTTTGGATTCGCTTCCAATAGACCTATCTTTTTTATTGATGCATAATAACATAATTGTATAACAAGATCTGATAAAATACAAATTGAATGATAAAAATAAGAATAAATAAGTTCTGTCACAACAGAGAATAAGTAAACAGTTATACTATTCATACAATACTAATGATATTTCCTTTTTGAAATGTTTCCAAAGATCAGAAACATGTTGTGTTGGAATAAAAAATGTTTAAAGTGTACTGGGATTGATATTTTATTGAATGAAATACTAATGAATGATGTTTTTCAGATGATGTTGAGCAGCCCTTGTTATCTCATGATGGCAAGAGTGGCAATTTTGTTACATCAACAAAATAGAAAATGTAATTGTAAATGTAATATTTTTCTCTGTTCACTGATTTTTTTGGAACAAATTGAATTCCAAGATGTTTTTTTTGTAAAAACGCATTCCAAGCCCAGTCCAAAGAATAATAACAGCTATTTTATTGAGTTAACTCCAATCCCTCTATGGATTTGAATAAATCACTTACAAGAGCTCTTATATGAATTCCAACTGGTAGATTAGCAACTCCATAATTATGAGTAAAGGAAACTGAAATATGTAATAATTAAATCCGGGTATTCCAACTCATAATTGTCAACAGTTTCTTTATCAAAGTCTCGAGAAATGAACCTGACTTCCCTTCCAAAATTTTTAAAATGGACGTTTATTATAGTGGATCTGGGGGAATCTAAGTTCCAAAACAGCTAGTCATCATGATTTTTTTTGCTCGTGAAGCAGTTTAACGAAAAAATCCCATAGACTGTTGTTATTTATCGACAACAGCCGACTCCCCTTGGTAGGAAAATTAATAAGTACCGCCAGTAATGAGGCTTGTTACGTTCGAGATCCCCTTTTTTTAATAATGACTACAATGAGTGTCATTTTCCTAGCAATCAATCAGATTGAGTAAATCAGTTTTTCCCTCCAAACACTAACCTAGAGCTAGTTTTGCGGCATTAATAACCAGCTTTTCCTTATTTGTGATCTGTAATTAATTCTCAAGCTTTTGTACTGGCTGTGAGGTTAAGAAAAATTATTTGATTATCCTGAATGAATTTCATACATTTGTGGATTTATGAAATCATGTTCTTTAGTTATCTGTATTGCTCAGAAATTCATGTCTTTTTTAAATCATGACCCACATTATACTTATTTTCAATAATAATAATTTCAAGTTATATGAATGCACTCGTGTATGTGATAGTTTGGCTCAAGTACTATACTCTACCATTTCTCATCTCAATCATATTTCTCATTTCAATCATATTTCTAATATGGTTGAAAACCACACTAAATAAGACTAGTGTACTCCAATAATGTACTGTAGCCTACTGTAAAAACACTGTAGAATGAAGTCCTGTTATCAAGAATCTCATAGTTGGCCAATTCTATCATCATAAATGCATTTTAATTTGAACCTCTGCAAGTATTCATATCTATCACTTTCAATGTCCTACACTTCTGCATCCAGTGTGTCTAGCAGTCGGGAAAGTCGGGAATTAGTCTGGAAATGAAATAAGGTCGGGAAAAGTCGGGAATTATCCTGGAATTTGAAGTTGAGTCGGGAAAATTCATAGATTTTAGTTATTTTTCCGATTTTTTACAGTTGAGTCATTTTCATATTGGGCGGGCCTGAACTAGTGTTTGGTATTTTGCAAATATCGATGTTTCTGAACCGATATCCCATATTTTTGTCATTGATGGCCAGGCACTACAGCGAGCGTAGTGGGGAGACGGTTCAGTGTTTTTCTTCGTGAATTGGTGCCGAAGGTCGGATAAATTTCAGGCATGTGTTTCCTAGAGAATAAAATTTGGAAGAGATTGATACAACTCTGTATCATCAACCGTTCCCAAGTTACATTTTTTAAAACTCCATAATTTTCAAAGGAATTATTCCGTTACATTAATAGTTTGTAAATTTGAATTGAAAACACTTGCATCCGTATTTCAGAATCCCTCTCGGCTAAATTCATTTCTCTTCAATTTAAGACCAAATTTACACTTCTATGTTCGGTGGTTCATGTGCTACAGCGATTTTAGAAAACTCTTACACCCCCAAAACACCCTGAAATTACATTTTATCATACAAAAGACTAACTTGGAATAGGTATTGAGATTGGCTTATTATTCTATAATCATTATGGAGGACAAAAATCTCTACATTTTCAGGTCAAGAACATAACTCTCCCTTCAATAGTTACAAAGTTACAGATAAATTAAAAATAAGCATGATAAAATGTAATTTCAGGGATGAAAAAAGTCGGGAAAAAGTCTTGAATGTCATTCATGCAAATTGCTAGACACCCTGTGCATCTATTGTACATCTTATTCCTTTTTTTCTTTGTTCTTTTGGAGATTGATTATTTCTTCAAACTCTGTTTAATTGTAGATTTGAAAGTAGTCTATTTGTAAAATATAAGCATCATTCATGAAAAGCATCCTTGTTTATTGAATGAACTCAATCAGTTTCGATTACAAACTTCAACTTCATTTCATCAAAGTAGAACCGTATAATATTCAACTCATCATCTGTATTCAACTGATGAATAAAACGATTTCCTGGAATCGATCTGACCTTCACACGTTAAGCAAGACACAATTCGCAGCCACAATAAACAAGGGCCATTGCCCAAAAACCATGTGATTGTGAAGTTGTGAAGACTGCAGACTCCTACAACACTGCGCTTTGGGTCATTATTGATCAGCTGTGGTGACACCCCCTCCACTGAAGAGCGGTATAGTGGGGGGTTTATTCTGCCCCTCTTCGCTTTCACTTCTTCGCCAGGAAAATGTTTCCTGGTGACTGACTGGTTGGGGTGAAGGGTTGGTTGAGGGGGCTCGCCGTGTCTTTTGTTCATCCGCACCGCACAGTTGAGCATACTGATCAACTAACTGTTCTTCCACAATAAGCCACTTCAAGTATTACAACCGATATACGATTGAAAGCTCCTAATAAACAACTGTTCCGATTTCGATCTCCGAATAGAAAAAATCATTACTCCATCATTACCAGCTACCCTTTCAAGAGCTCCTACCCTCTACATTAAATGTTACAGATTATAGCAGAAAGCAATAGATTTCTGTTATTATGATCAATATTTTCATTTAATAATGAACTTTGAGGATGGGGTACTATTCAGTGGCACTAACTACTACTTCTTAATATTGTAGTAGAATTACAGCTGGCGCGAAAATATTTGACCGTTTCGACTGATCCTCGTGCGCTCTATCAGCTGATCTTGTCAACTGAAGCTGTTATTTAGATAGAACTAGATGATGCTTCTTTTTAATAAAGAGATGTATATGCTTCCCATAAGCTGTTAGTACGTTAAATCAAGTACAAGAGACAGACGAACCGCCTAACGTTTTGGCGTCAGCTGTAACTACTCATCGATATTATTCATATTTCTGTAGAACCTGAATTTCAGGGAAATCTTTTGAACTTCATTATTCTCCCACATAAATTTTACTAATTTTTTCCACTACATATTCTTGAAGGCAGATTTTCAATTATTTGATTGTGCAGCCAGTTGTCTGTTTTCCAAAGGCTGAACATTCCATCCAATGATCACTCACATTCCGTCGGACAACAGCAAGTGTATAAGTTGAGGAAGTTACCATTTTTATCGTTTGCCTTTGACATTCTGAATCAAACGGATGAGGGTAGTGCTCACAAACGAGTGGTGCATGTGTGTGTGTGTGCTTCATTCTATCCAGTACGGTCAGTGAGCAAAGCCGAATGCCAGGCGTTGGCAATTTTCGCAGGAGCGCAGATGGGTGAGATTTCGAAATTCATATTCAAAATGAAAAGGCCGCCACCGCCTCCACCTCCACCGCCGCCGCGGTGCTTGAGCTCGCTTCCGGCGTGGCTTCGATTTCTAGCGGTTAATTCTTTTTTTGCAGACGACGTCGACGGCGACGCCGGATGAAGCGGCGGAATATTAAACGGCTGCGTGACCGCTCCACTGATCAGCAGACCGCAGCATCTGCTCGATTCCCTTTCAAAAAGCAACAATAACCGTTTTATCCCATCTGTGCAGTCCGACTTCATAAACTCTATCACTGTACTGCACACCACTCCAACTCTACCGTCTCCATATATGCGCCGCCGTTACCATTATTCACACAGCCCTCTCTACAGTCTACACAGTCACGCCGCTGCTCCATCCAATTAATATCTATTGTTTTTGCAAGCTGATGCAAAACTTCCAGTCCCATTCAAACTGGCTACTGCTGCATGGGACAGGGTGTGTCAGGATTTACGAAAAAACTGACAGATAATGAGACGTGTAGTTATGTAGGGGAGGACTGTAGGAAAGTGCAATTAAATTCCTTATTCTAGGAAATCGAAGAGACTTTTTTGCTTTTATAGTGAGAGCTGAAAACTATAAAATGAATTATGAGTAATGTATCATGTTCAAATGACTTGTTGATTCAAAGATTGGTCTCATTATTTGAGATTTTGAAATATAGTTATCGGTAAATAAATTCTCAATTTGTGAGAAGAATCCTCCTATCATAAATTAAATTTCTATTCATATTTCATTGAAAAATACACTGGTGGATTAACTGGAAATTCTTTGAAATTCTCAACACGCATTTTTAAAATTCGAACGATTTGTGAAGGATACGATAGTCAATATAATCCAGCAATATTGGGTGACAGCCAATCATTTTATGTCGCAACTTATTTGCCAAGAATCTATCACTTACAGTGCGAAAGTGCCGCACAATGTTTCTCCTGTTCTCTTATATGGGTTGGGAAAATGGAGGGATTGAGGAGAACACTAAGAAATTCATGAACAGAAACGGTAAAAAACCGATGTTTTAAACAGAATCAACAAACAAAGGGAGATCAAAGCCAGGAAACTGCAATACTTCGCTCACATAGTGAGAAATAAAAATAATTAAGAATCTTTCAGCTTGCAGGGTTGAATCGAAGGAAAACGTTCAATGGGCCGACGTAAAGGAAAGCTCAAGGAACTTCATGAATGTAATGGCAGGAACATGGAAGAGCTTATCAGAGCGGCTGTATCAAGGCTCCAAATTGCTATGATGGTCGCCGATCTTCCATAGAAGAATGCGACTTCAAGAATAATAATGAACAATGAATGTAATAGAACAATTACTTTTTGATAATACAGTATTTTGTTCAAATTCTCAAATAATCGTCCGTTATAAGTTATACTTTGGGCTATGTTCAGCAGACCGCGGTTTTTAAATATTGAAGCAGCCACCTCCTTCACGTCTCTTGGTTGAAAATTCGGAAAGAATTGCGTGATAAGAGTCTGACCGTCTTTCAGAGAATAAAAAAGTGCCAAACTTAGGCACAGAACTTTTTTCCTGAAATAATGAATCGGTAGAAACCGAACGGAATACATCATGCATCAATCAATAATGTGCTCTTTGGAAACCAGCTTTCCGTAGCTAGAATTCATATTTCTTCATCAAAATACAGCAATTACCGCCGACTCGATTCTCGGTAAAAATAGAGTAATTAGATAAATGCCCTCTATTGTCACGAACTACTTGTCTAGAAAAGCGTGGCGCCTTCATTGCAATGTAACTAGTTATATGATTATACCAATTAATTGATTAAGGGAGCTGTCGAAGATGGAATCTAGTCAATAGTTTATGTGTGCTTGATAACGTTCTGAATTTATAATGTGTTAATTCTGTATTATAGCACGAATAGTCTGCTCAGCAGTCGTTTCTTTTCTCCATCACAAATATTGGAATTCTATTATTGATTGGGAAGAAATGATAGGAAAAATAACATCGCAATCTGACTATTGCGCCATGTTTAAATGATAAAAAAATTTTACTTGAACTATTTTCGATTCAGTGGACGGATATTTGTGATTTGAAGATTCTATACCATTGTAATGGTATCGTGAAGCCCATGTGAACATTTCTCAGGAAATTGAGTTTTCAATTTGATGGAAAACTTTTGGTCTCTCTCAAGAGTTTAATGGCTGACTTGTACATTGAAGTAGCTTACTTGTTTTATTTGTAAACTTACGTATTTTCCCATTTTATTCTTGTTTGAAATATATTATTCGGGTGCTGAGTCTTCAGATTGAATTTTTAAGGCTAATTACATATGTTAACAAAGCTGTTAAGTTAGGGATTGTAGCCTAAAGTTTTTGTTCTCAGCCAATTGAATTAGTAACGCTAGCAGGAAGCTGAAAAGGAAAAATCAAGGGACTAAAGAAGCTCAAAGGTTATTCAAGATAACGTGCTGGGTCAAGCGTTATCAGCAGACTGTCGAGGTTTGACGTTAATTTCCTTAACACATTAGCTCCACGACTCTAAACCCCAGCCCTTCTCAGTTCTCATAAACTACACACGCAAGAATCATGTCGTATTTTAATTCAATTCTGGGATTGGAAGAAATATTGGGTCTGTTACCCTCTATTCCAGTCAGCACTCATGATAAGTAAGACTAGAGACGCTAGTGAAACCTATTCTGACGTAATCCAGCAATTAACTGGATTTTTTTAATCCAGGATAGCAATTAGCATCATAAACGAAGACCGATAGCTGCGAAATCACCATAGAATCACCTATGAATACTTGAAGTACTTTATATCTAAGTTGGATTTAACTAGAATATTAGATAATATTAATTTAACTAAGATATTGATTGATTTATCACTGGATGCTTAAAACGTGATTGCAATCAGACCACATACTACATTCATGTTGTTCAGGTTTATGGTATGTTTCATTACGTTCCAAAGCTTTAAGAATGAATTTGACACTCCCCCATAATGTGGAGAAAATCTTGTCAACTCAATATCATTTTCTAAGTATGGATAATTTAAAATTGAGAACCAAACCATGCAAGAGAAAGTGAATGAAACTTGTCATTGTTTGTAAAAGGCCTCATTATTAAGTTTTCAATCGAACTATTATGTAAAATCGATTTACTATTAAGTAAAATCGAACTATTATGAGTTACGATAGTAATTATTTTGTATTTTCAGTTGAATTTGTATTCGAGTTGATAGCTCATTATTCAAGTTTTATAATGAGTCCTTCGCTAATTGAAGAACAAAATATGATTAGCATAATACAAATAAACAATTTCAGGCGGTTTGATTACATATCTGTAGATAGTGTGAGATTATTTTCTCTCTTTTTTTAATTTCAATCATTTCAATAGTAGTTATTCGGTGTTTCATTTCTCTGCTCATATCTTGATTTTCTTAATGTTATAACAGTTTGTATTTTTTTTGTTTATCTTTAAGAACATACTCATTTTACTACTCAAAAAAAAGTAATTTTATTTCTATTTTTATATTTTTGTGATCGATTTGGAAAGAATCTCTGTAATTTGTTGTTTAAATGGGTTTTTTCAGACCTGGCAAATGAGAATAAAATCAATCAATCAATCATGAATAACAATGACAGGCCTGAGAGGCTCGTGTAGGCTATAGTCTATGGAATTATAAAGGGAAAATTTCAAATTTCTAAATATACCATGGCATAATAAAGCTCTGATATTGGAAGTTTCCACATAGACCAATAAATTCGAGTTCGAATATGTTTCAAGTACATGTGGGACTTGCGAGGAGGAGAAAAAGTGTAATTTTTTTCGGAACTATTTCAACTGGTTTACAAACCTATCCATCCCACTAATATCCCTCTTCTATGGAAATAATTATACATATGGCTGATTGAATAGGATTCATCAGCCGTGAATGAGATTCAATTTATAATTAATTGAATAAATCCCCCAAAACAGGCGACCGAGCAAACAACCAAACGCTTTGAACGCGGCGAGGGCAGAACCAGAAAGGGTCGCTCTGAAATATCACAATATTGTTTAATTAATCCACAATTGCTAATTGGAATTCTCAGCAATTCAAAATTAATACAATTCCATTAAGAACGATTTTAATTCAATCTGTTTTTCCTAAAAGACAATCGATGAAAATATTGTTGAAAACAAAAGTTGAAAATATTTGAATTGCTCTTGGGTTGTTGTTTTGATAGTAAGAAATTCACCTATTTATTGATTTAAGGAATTACAATGAACTTATTGGACTGAAGCACAGACTATGAAGTCCAAACTGTTTTTTCCATATTTCTATTAATATTTAAAAACGGTAGAGGTTATCTTGATCGGTATAAAGTTATAAGTGATTCTTGGGACATTCTGTCTCGGCTGATAGGGTTTTTACTGAAACTATCTTTCACTTAAAAATTACTCTCAAATCTCTTGGAGTTGACCTGTAGATAATACATTGAGCTGCTGGAGTTTGGAATATTTAATCTTGTTCTTTTTCAATTTATTGAAAATATTCAATATTTAATTAGTTCTAAATATGCATAACTATAAACTCAATTAATGTATAAAATTTGTAGGTTGAAAGTCCAAGCAAAACCAAAAGATTCATAATAGGCCTACTCGTGTATCATTTGGGCATACAAAATTCAGTCTTTTCTTCCTCGTCGAAAATTAAACTTATTTTAAAGGGTATTATGATTCATTATTGAGTTATCAAGTATAACATTGTTTCAATTCAATATACAGGTGATGTTTAGATTACTGTTATATATTTATCTCAACTCATCATCGCTGTAGGGTAATTATCCATTTAAGTGACGTTTTCGTGAATCATTGTCTCTATATTGATAAGTGAGTGTGCTCCCATTCAGTTGCGCAGTCTCCACTTTGTTACAATGTACATAACGATTAATTAAATTCGCGGCTAGATTAAGCAGACGCTCGTTTTGAAGCGGAGCTGAGAGCATTACAGAGGAGTAGAATATTAATTAGGCTTGTGTGTAGTCCGGCCTCGGGCTAGGCACTCGAGAACTTCACTTTGTGTTTATATAGGCCTATTATAAATGTATCGTCATTGTTACTACAATAATGTACTGTTGAAGATTTCGAAGCTTTGAACGTTTGCTCGTATAATTCATGTTTTGTCATCAAATCTATTGGATTTCAGGCGTAATCATGTTAGGAGATAATAGATATTCCATCTTGCTCACTCCAGATCTTGACTTAATGTTCTGTCTCATTTCTCATGCTCACTTTAGGAACAATTAAACATAGTATGTTTCCTAGATTGATGATGAATTAATAGCTGATCTTGCTATTACAATACATTGTTATATGTTAAGAGATTAAATTAAAAACAACAGTATTTTTAATTTCAACACAACCTGTTTCGCTCTCCTAAGAGGCATTCTCAAGTGTACCTATTAACATAGAATAATAGAACTCTATTATAGAGTTTATAATAAAATTCCTAGGATCTTCTACGCTATTAGGAAAGCGAAAAGTGTTTAAAAATACTTAAAGTGTGAATTTCATCGATTGACATACTTTAATAGTACATACATTGTCTAGTAGCACTAGACAACAAATCAAACAATACATCGTTCTTCAATTTTATAGTTTCATCTGTGATAATATTACAGCATGTTATCTTATAGTACATAGGACTTGTGCTCACAAAAACTCGACTGATTCACTGTTGATATTGTAGAGTAGAGCCATTCCTTAATGGAATAAAAACAATAATAGTTTGATTTTGAATGAAAATATCAATTTGGTGAAAGATAGATCTTTAACATGTAATTTATTTCAGACACTGCTTTCTGTTCGAAGAATAACTCCAAAGTGATCAAAGAAGTTCTGAATTATCAATTGAACAATTTCCAAGATGCTACAGTATTATAAGAATAATGCGCGCAAATGGGAAATAGCCAACTTGTGAAATGCATTATTTTGCATATTACCTAGTTCATACTTTACTTGGCAACCACAGAAGAACATTACTGGGGGCTTGTTTGATGTTATGAATCCTATTCTCTGGGCTGGATGCATATGCAAATTATAATTTACAACATCCTAGGAAGCCTTTCAATGAGGATGCTTTCAGGTTGCTTCGTGTATATGAGCCTTTCTGTCATTATTGTGAGTGGTAGGATAAGTGGAAATGAACACAGCAACTCGTGTACAGCTGAGCCTGTACATTGTGTGTACTTTTACGATGTATTCTGCTACCATAATCTTGAGAATAAGAAGACTCGCATGGAAATTTGAGCGAATCATTTCTTGAGTAATCCGTAAAAATTCAGCGCGCGTAGGAGCGAGTGCGGTTTCTCTTTGTAGAGCGAATCTTCTCGTATTACTGCGCGAAATTTCTGTATAATTCTTCACCTTGTTGGTGGGGTCGACGCTCTCTTCTTAGAACTGCTGAAGCAAGGTGAGGCAAAGACGGAGGCAGCACAATCAAGCCTCTCTTCATATTCACCCACGAGTCCTGAATACGAAGTTGCGCTGTAAAAGACCGTCTCAAATAAGTAGATCTTGAGCTGTTGGTTCGCGGGGGGGGAGAGGGGTGGTTTAAGAGAAGAGATAAGGAGGAACGGGGTCGCGCCTCTGCAAAGAAGGGATGTTTCCATAGTAAACAGAGTAAGAAGGTGCCCTAGCAATGGCGAGGGGTGGACGGGATGTCCTTTCGGTCTCCTCTCCAGGAAATAATTCGTTTAGGCCCAGGTGCATCTCACACAGCGCCATCGCATTAAGTGTCCGCCGATTCCAGGCGTCTCTTCTCATTCTTATCCGACCATTCCTTCTTCGCATTCTCCTTCTTCCAGCACTTACGTAATTATTATTATCGTCATCGTCCTCGACTGTGAGAAATAGCTAATCCCTTCCTCTGCCGCTACCCTTTCACGGCCGCCGCCGATTAATTTCTTCTCCGCTCAGCCATCTGCGCGCAAGCGCTCACATAATCTCCGTAATAATTAAAACAAATCTCCGGCCAAAGTGTATTTCTTTACGGTCATGGTGGGCTCAACCATCTCTTTCTTACGATTCCGCTTCTCTTAATCATACTTCCGCTATTGTGTCCGGTAGCAATTTATATCTCTCCCCAATTCTATTTCTTTCCCTTCTTTCTCCCTCGCTCGCGTCTCTTGAGAGCCGCGGGAGGTATCTTCCAGCCGATAATAGGTTGAGGCAGAATAAATTATGGCCTATTCTCGTGAAAAGGAACTACTTTTCTTTTTAAGCTATCGGTTTAATAAGCTCAAAATTGTGAGCATGGAGGTAGAATTTTGTGTTCTAAATTTTTTTCTCATAAACTTCTCGTACAATATACAAAAGAATTTTCTTCTGGAAAATCATTACTCTACTATATGGTAGTTTGTACTATCTTTTTAAGATAGAAGCACATTCTTTGTTCAAAAATTACTCCTCGAATCATTTAATTTTTTAAACTCTCAGTATTATAGTCATTTGATTCTTCATTTTTGAAAACCTAATTTCATGCTTACTGTATAATAATTCATTAAACGATTCATACAAAAAGCATGTTATTTTGAACTCTGGAGAGTAGTTCCAAAGCATTGGATGGATTTAAAATGCTCAATTATCCAGCATTCTATAGCAATAAAAAGCTTTTCAACATCCAGGATTGGAATAACTACTATCAAGTTTTTCAACTATCCATCATTATGTCGGTTTCTCATATAAACTTTTCGTCAAAACCAACCAAATTAGAGAAATTCTTTCACAATCTGTGAGAATAAACTCATCCTATCTCATCGTTTTTCAATCGATTTCTCATTATTATTGTCCGTCCCAACTTTATTTTGTTTCAGGTTAATTTTTACTATGAACGTTTATCATGTTAGCTGGAGGATACCTCCGTTCTCAATCTGTTTAAATTACTGTATTTAAAATTCAGTCCACAATCTGCATAAAAGTTTTTAAATTTATTTCTTAATTGGAAATAAAATATAAAGAAGAGAAGAGGAGGATAATTTTGATACAATTCCTTCACAAACCACTATTTTTATTCGTTTTCATCTGCATTTGATTTCAACACCTGTATCTCCATTCATTCTCTTATTTATGTTTTCAATGATTGTTTCAGACTGGGAGGCGGTACGTTGGGAAGCAGTGGCGGCGGGTTAGCAGGCGGGGGCGGCGGCCAAGTGCCGGTAGCAATGCCGGTGTTCCCACTGCGGCCGCCGGCGTCCGCCCCCTCCGCCCCGCACTACTCGCCCTACTCGCCGTCCAGGTTCCATATCGACAAGCGCTGCCAGCACCGCTGTACCTGGAAGTGCTGCTCCATCGCGCTCATACTCATCTGCGTTGTGCTCACCGGCATGCTCGCCTACTTCGGTGGTAAGACCATTTACAATAATTCATAAATTCACCTTAAAATACAAATTCAAACAATGCAAGCTCCAGATTCAACAGAATAAATCATAATACTATATAGATGGCCGGCCTGGTTGGTGCAGTGGGCTAGGGGGTCTCAACCTTCAGTCCACTAGCACTGCCAGGTCTGGGTTCGAGTCCCATTGGCATGGCGGTTTTTCACCTCATCAATCACCTACGCACTCAATATCCATTTCCCACGCACAAGCACAAATGCTTATGTGGGCATCATCCAAAAAAAATGTACTATATCACCTGATATACAAATACAATCATTGTGATTTCCTGATTCAACAGAATAAATTAAAGGTCTCATAATAGACAGAAAATGGCTCAGAATAGAGGAATCAGGATAAACAAAACGTCTTATTAATCTTATTGGAGGTCTTATCCAATAAGGCTTTAATCAATTGAAGGCCCTATTCATAAATATCAATAAGAATGTCAAACAACAGATGGAAACTGCGCGGTGCCTGTTTGCTACGCTTTTTCAACTATGATTTCCCGTACTACAGAGATATCCATCAATATATTAACTAGTAGGCTATTCCATTTCTTACTTGAAATTTTCATCCTCATTCCATACTACCTCAATTATTACCATCGGCAAATTTATAGTTCGGTTCGGTAGATTTTTTAGTTCTGCTGATGAGAGAATGAATTAGTGTCATTTCTCTTTTATTAACTTTAGTATGAGAGATCTAAAATCAAAGTCGTTCAGAAATGGTTATCTACTGGTGAATTCGTGATTCAACTTTTGTAACCGATGAAAATGACTCATTATGAATAACTGATACAATAAAGACTCAATGAGCTTCTTCAAATGACATTCATTCACTGTGATTACTTCAAATTCACTCTCGTTCAATCGTTCTTGAGACTTATTTGAGCATTATTCTTAGCAGAATAGGTTTTTGAGCTATTAGGTTGTCTATTCTTCATTTATTGCGAGTCATTCATAGGATTACTCGCAAATTCTTACAGTCTAACAAATTCTTAAGTGCATGTTTTGTCACATTTCATGAGATAAAATCCAGTTGCATTTCTTGAGATTAAGCTCTCTATAGCTTTTAGTGGATAGAATTAGTATTTTCTAATATTCTGGGACAATATCAGTAATATATAAAAAGTTCTCGACTGACTTAACATACTACAACATACTGTACTTTTTAAGGAGCAGTATAATACTACAGCTACTTTATTGTCCATACTATCAAAATCTTTAATGGGCTGGAATCTATTGCTCTTGTTTCAATCTTTTCATCCTCTGTGTATTGTTCTCTAAAATTGTTCGATCTAGAAAAGTGATTTGGAAAGGAGCAACAAGCAAGCATGCCTGTATGCGGGCCCCCACCCTCACACACGTGTACTATACCATCTTCACCCTTTTTCTCTTGCCATTAATAGTCATCGAATTACCACCATCATAAAGCTATCGTCGGGGGCTCAGGTGCAGTGTGGTTCCAACCCCACAATTCCCTCTATAACCCTGGTTTCTCGGTTCCCTTGTACGGCTCTTACAATTCAAAATTTAAGGAAGAAATTCTCTTCTAGCCACCGTAGCAATAACGTAATTCTGAGAGTTCTTGAGAGAATAGTATGGAAAGGAAAATTGTGATAAAAGTAGATAACTGCAATAAAGTAATGATAATTAAGACATTTTCAAAATATCCGCTTATCTCTATATATAAAAGCGAAATGGCACTGACTCATTCATTCATTCATCACCAGAACTAAAAATCCACTGAACCGAATGCGTTCAAATTTGGCAAGCATGTTTAGTTAGACGTTTAGACGCGCGCTAAGAACGGAATTTAAAAACTTTTCAAGGATACGCCAAATATTTCAGTTTTCCATAGTTTTTCGGCGTTTTCCTCATTTTTTCGAGAACCAATCAGTAGAAAATGTTGATATTTGGTGGGCAGGTTCAGATAAGGTCTAGATCTGTTGTGTTGGAATATTTTCGGAATCCGTTCAAGATCACGCCAGTAACGAGGTTTTCAAAATTGTAGATGTGTTGCGGGTTGCATATCTTCCGCCTTGATAAGACCAATCCTAACTGTAAATTCAATGGTTCAGCGAGATTATAGATGAACTAATTTGGAAGATATTGAAACAAGTTTCAAACTATGTCCGATATACTTCCCAAGACTATGCCTAATATTAGCGTGTTATACTATTTTTTGGAATTGTCGGAGTTTTTCTTAGATTTTTCTAGAACAAATTGGCAGAAAATGTTGAAATTAGGTAAACAGGTCCAGATTAGGTGTAGAAATGCTGTGCTCAATAAATTTCGAATCCCTTCTGAACGAAATTTCCGAAGCGAGCCTGTTTGTCTCAGCTGACACTGACAGAGGTTTTGCAGGCGAGCGAAGCGAGCCTGTCTGACTCTCTTACACTGCCTATACTGCCGGGGGTCCAGGGGGCGGAGCTGGCGATAGGGGGTAGGGGGAGAAGGCGAGCAAAGCGAGCCTGCCGGCTAGTACAGTAATATAAGTTTGGTTGAGAAACAGTCTCCTCTCATCATTCAGACTAAAGTGATTTTGAAGTGAATTTTCAGCTCTATAGTATCCTTGGTGGGAACTGGAAAAACAGTTTATGCATGTATTCCAAGAAATCATGAATTGTAAGATAAAGATATTATTTATTAAAATAATAATAATATTCGTGTAACCTGGCTGGCTCAGGTCTGGTGTCAGAGTTTTCAGGTCGCTCCTGATCAATTTCAGGGTCTCTTACATTACTTAAAGACTGTTTTTAGGCAGCTGGGATCGACGGCTTAACGTGTCCATCCGAAACACGGGGAAGTGGCTTGACCTGGGTTTGAACCCGGGACCTTTGGGTTGCAACGCCAGCACTCAACCCACTCAGCTACGCCACCCCCTATTTATTAATTATGCATTATATTAGAGATATTGTTTGTACATGAATTAATCGGATGTACGGTATTGGAATCAAAGGCCTACTGAAACTGCAGGTCACCTTCTCTCTGCTTGAATCACGGATTTCAAGCCGATTCGACGATTAGTTGATCAAATGATTTATTTGTACGTGTACGTGCAGTTTGAAAACTTTGACGTTTATTTTAGGATACAAATAATCTGGTAATGTATTAATTGCATTGATCGTTATACAATATTCTAAAATGATATGACGCGAAATATGCAATATCAAAAAGGTTCTGATATTGCTCTTTGACTCTTGGCAAAAATATCACTTAATTAATTAATTAATATCTTAATTAAGAGTTCACTATCTTCAAAACTTTCATACATAATCATTATATAAGAATTTCCAAGTTCATACACAACTATGATTAAGAAATGCTCTATTAAATGTTTGCTTGTGCTCCTGAGGGAAGAGACTACTGTAGTAAAGCTATGAAACATTGATTCAGGTGAGAAAGAAAATAAAAGTATATAGTTTTCATACTGACTCAAGAAACGACTGATACCAGTAGGTACTCTAAATCTCATCTGATAAAAGTGTGGATATCTTCTGAATTCTATTAAGCTCGCCTCTCATATCTGTCTACTCCTATGAAAACTTTTCTATTAAATTTTCTCAATTCAGTGGTAACCTTGTTTTGAAAGAAACTTTCTTCATAAACTCTTCCATCTTGTAAGCTCTGAGCTGGCTCAAGTTTAAAAAAGTACGTGCAGAAAATTTATATTCAGCAAATTGTTCGTGGCCAGCATTTACAGTTGCCGCCGCCGCAAAATTAATCTGTACAAACTGGCTGAATACAAACAACTATTCAGTATAGACTACAAGAAAATATAATTACGTGCATCTACTTCGACCGATACGCGCCGAAAGAAAGTTCATAATTGTTCCCTGTTATAAACCTAAGGTTGAAAGAGCTGGCTCTTCAGTTTGTGCCTTTTCCAACATCTTCTATAAGGTTCCAAAAGTAGCTAGTATTTGGAAAAAACTTTTTCGAAAAATATTATTGCACCGACAAGTTTTCAAATCCATTTTTGAAGAACCAGAGAAGTTGCAAGATTCCTCATTATCTTGATTTCCCTATAATAGTTTCAACTAACAAATTCACTATTCTGTTTTATTATTTAATTCCGATAGAATAGAGTCTTGGATTGATATCTGTTTTGGGTAATTGGATGATATTCGATTCACATTGAATAAGTGCAATTCTTACACTATCATAACTGATAATCTTGATCATTGGGAAAATCAAAGTCTCGTAACTTGTCACTACTTGTATTGAAATATCTGCTTCAAAGATTGTTATTTGTTTCAATTTTTTAAATCTAATAGGATTTATATAGTCTAATTGAAGTCATTCTCGGTCACAACATAATTTTTTTTCGTAAGAGTAGCATTGAAAATTATTCTCTTTAACTCTGATTGAAGAGATGATTACTAAAATGAAATGTTTTCATCAGCGGAACCATAGAGTAATTTCAATTTCACCTTGACAGCGAAACGCACCTTTCCAACCCTTATGCATAACTTTGCAATCTCCCTAAACTGATGAGGGCTCCAAAATTCTGAACGCGTGAGAAATTCATTCGTTGTTACTTAGTAAGTAGATAACAGTTTTCATCAACACTTCATAAACTCGGCAATCTCTCTTCAGTGAATTAGTTTCCTTACAGTGGGAGCGAGCAGGTCTTTCGCTAATATGAGCAAAGACCTGCTCAGGTAAGGTGTCCGTCATTTATTCATTCACGATCATAAATCCGGGGGGAAATGGATAAAAACGAGGGGCCCGAATGGAATCAGATTAACGGCTTGAAAAATGGTGTTGTCACGCGTGCGCGCCTATATTTACGGAATTAGCTGCGAATTGATTCGACTGCAAAGAGGGATCTGCAGTCTGTTAATACGAAATGACGGATTAAAGAGAAAAGCGTAACGGGATTTGATAGGATTAAATTGCGGGGGTTCATAATGCGAATAGTGTACTCGCATTCGCTAGCACTCTTCTCTTTGCGCTTCTTATTGTCTCTCTTTCACTCTATTGTCTTACTAGCTCGTTCTCTATCTCTTTCTCTCTTGAAGCAGCACGCGCGGATCCACTTGTTCACAGTTGGATGGTGGTAATTCGGTGAATAAAGACAGAGACTGAGTTATGCATGAGTTATAATTGAGTAAGTTGCTTTACGCTGTACTGTACAGAGGCATTAGTTCTGTCGACAGACAGACTCAACCGTTTCATCTCACCTATAATACAGCATTGCTCGCTCTTGCTTCTCTCCTTTTGATCGTCGTGCTGTAGCATGCTCTTGTAGGCTGCGCGTCCATTGCAAGGGTGAGGGGTGGGGTGGATATACCCAGCACGCTCGCTAACAGAATTGCAAATGGCTTCGGCTAATAGGACATCTCGGCTCAACATGGTCTTCTCATTCTGCTTGCTATTAAGCCGACGATGTGTACAGACATTGCTACTTACTTACTTGGCATGGATCCGACAATGTCCAAAACATCGTGCTGTACTCTTTTCATTGAAACTCGAAGAGGGTCGATAATAGGAACTAGAATGGTAACTCACAGTTACGGCAATAATACATGAATACACAATATTACATTTATTTCCAATATCATATTCACCAGTTAAAATGTTGCCGTCCACGAAGTAGTATAGCTTATAACAAGTTCCAAACAGATACTATATTATACATATACTATTTTTCGTCGTAGATTAAGTCGTAGATAAAAGCAGTCTTGCAAATTTTCATGTTGGAAATGGTCTTTTAGTCACTATCCTATCTGAAAACAGGGAATAAGCTTTATCAGGAAAGTACAGAAGCAAATGAATACTTCATACTCATTATTATGTTTGCAACTCCAGGTCTTTGTGGGTAGGGCCATAATAATTGACTACAATACTATAAATTTTGAACTAGCCCATAATTTTTTCAGTAACATTTTCCTCTATACATCCCTTTATAGTAATTTTTCCAAAACTCTCAACTCTTTTCTCCAAATATGAAGACTTTAGATAGAATGGAAGTGTTGTTATAGTAAATTACAAGAGAAGCTATTCGATATTTGCAACAAGATAATCTTTTTTAGAAGTAGGCTCTCGATGTTATTCAACAATGTTAAGAAAGTAACTCAATCATTGTTTGTCGATTATTCCAAATGCTTCCATTTGCACCGATTATCTGTTATTTTAGTACAATAAAATTCATATCCCTTCGGAATAACATCGAAAGTTGTCGTACAGAACTGCTATATTGAGAATAATATCCTATGGTTCAATAACATCCCACTAGGATTAATAGCTTTTTGAATGTTTGGATAGAGCTTGAAAACCAGGAATTATTAATAGCTGTCACTTGGTGATGTGGCTAATATTGTAAATAGCAATAACATAGGTCGGCCGTCATTTTCTTGTCCAGCGATTCGCTCGATTACCGTCCGAAACATATCAACCGTACTCAACAGAATTATTAATCTCGATCATGAGTTCCGTTTCAAATCATAACTACAGTACCTCGTAGCTTCGAAACGTTCCTGGCATAAGCAGCATGTTTCCTAATCCATGATCACAATTGTTTGGTTCGATAACCTATGTAAACATTAATATATTAACGCTCCTTTATCAAGCACATCCTATTTACATTGATCAATAATATTGTGGATGTGGATGTTTATGGAGCAGTGATCAAATATCTATCAAGTAAGCCTACGAATATAGATTGTAACATTGTTCATGATATACATTATTTGAACTGCAGATAACTGTTTACCAGAATCGATTATGACCGATCTAATCCAAAAGCATTCCTTTTTGCTTGATCATTCGGATGCTCGAATTTATATTACAATAATAACAATACCACTGTTGTTAGGTTTCGCGTATTCCATTACCATAGAATATAATCATAATAATAGAAATAGCTGATAAGCCCGACTTTGTATAAGAGTGTGTAATTCATTGAATTCAAAGAATTTGATGAAGCAAATGTTTGCTTCCACGATTGGAATTAGTTTTGTGTTTTAATGGTTAACAATAAGTCTATTTTTAGACAATTTATGATGATCCGTTGAAGAACTACGAATAAGTTGATGGAGTACATTTTCCTTGTTTTATTCATTTAATTCATTTTAAAACTTTTTTCTCTCTCTAAATCTTAATCTGGAACTCGAAAAACTAACAGCTTCATCTTAGTTCTCATTAAAATTCCATGCTATATTTTTCATAGATGTACGTTCAGATAGCATCACTAAATTCAAACAATGATGATTTAATCGTATGAAAAAACTCATTTTTAGAATCCTAAATCACTTCAAAATGAGTACTTTTAAACCCACGCGAAAAAATCGATGACCTGTAAGATCCTAGAAGTCGCTCCGGAACTCTATCCAGGTTTCCGCATAAACCAACGAAGTAATCCAATCCAAGTAACCCAAAACCATTCAGAACTTTATTGTCTTATCTGCTGCAATGCATTCTATTGATGGAGATGATCCGTTTTTTCTCTCATTATTTTCTCTTTCTTCCAGTCCTATTAAGGCAAGTCCTATTGGACCAACTCTTCTTATTCCAATCTCATTTGCCCGATCCGAGATAATTTCTTTACCTTTATTCTGGAACAACTCTGTCTTCCGTTCTTTTCTCTTCCTCCCTCGCCCAATCTGTCTCAGCCTTCTCGTTCAAATAATCATTTTCTTTAGCCCTTACTTAATTTCTCATCCTCCAATCAACTTGGCCAACCTCTTTCCTATCGTTCGCCAGTAGTTTTAATTGGATTTGGATTGTCGGCGTTAACTAGATGCATTCTATTGTTATCTTTTCACTGCTTAAATTACAGCTAAGCTTGTTTCCTCGTCTCCTCTAGCCTCTTTAAATTAAAAGTGTGTAACTGCCATTGAATAAGACGTTCCCAACTTCCATCCTTGTCTCAATCTTTCTCACTCACACTTCCACACAATCATTCGCATGTAAGAGACTTCCAACAATTACTCTCTATTTAAATACTTGTCCATGTACTGTTTCATCTCTTACCCACTTCCAACTTCCATGCCTGTCTTCCTCTCAATTATAGATTGAGTTGTTCCTCACAGTTAGTTAGTGAAGAGATTGCAGTAGTGTTGATTACGGTAAGACAAGAAATTAACGCAGCTGAACAACTTTTAATCGGTTTCCTTCCCCTATCTTTAGGCTTGCATTGAATCAAACTCCTCAAACAGTACTTGAATTCTTAGTGTAATTCAATCGCACTAAGATGTTCAGAAGCTCAGCTTACTTGGAAGCTTTTTGAAGATTGAAAACGGTTGGATGGAGAAATACTTGATTAAGAAGAGGAGAGAGAGTAGCGTTTCTCTAAAGTTTCGACTTATTTTTGGTGACTACAAGTTGATTCTTATAATCAATATTTGAAACCTGATATTATAAATTCAAATCAGAGAATAATTTGTAAGGTACTGTGGAGTATTTTTATTGTGATAGGTAGACCACCTTTTAGAGAAGTAGGACATGATTCATATGTATTTGAAAGTAAATGGAATTACTGTATTTTGTTTGTCCTCAATAATTAACCTGTAAGATGAAGTATCAGACTTCAATGATAATCCATTTTACATGCCGGGACCATACTTTTTCAATCTCAAGTCAAAATATCAATATTGAATATGGATTATATGCATATTAATATGCTTTTCAAATTTTGAAAAGCAACTCATAGGAGAGAATTGGTTGCTTCTAAAGAATTTTGATGGTGATGAAAGGCCTCAAAGTGTGCTGTACCCAGAAATTAACTTCCAAAGCAATTAAAAAATTATTTGAAATCTCGCATTTTTTACTTATATGAGTAAGAAAACAGGGTGATCATTATGAAATGTAACGCAATATTTAAAAAAGTTCAGTTTCAAACAGAAATCTAAGAACTCCAGTTTCAATTATTGAAGATGGAATTGCATTACATAAAATCCCCAGGTTTAGATCAAAACTTCAAATTTTCCGACTTAATTTTCAAGGAACCCATTAATCAATGAATACAAAATATTAAATGCTGTTTACATTGTTCGCGCAGCATGTTACCACTCGAACGCCGTGAGTGAAGTTATTTGCAGGATCTCGGGCGCAGACAGTTGGAATTAGAAGTGTGGCTGCATACGAAATATCTGAATGATACGCTACAAACCAACCATCCGCCTGTCAGCATGAATATAATGTGCGCGTATATTCTCATGTAATATGTCACAGAAGTGGAAGAAATATTTTATTGGAGTTGCCTCCTTGCTTGCCGGTTGCCAGTTCCACCTCGTGTATACGAATGGAATAATGGGGTGCGTTGTAAGCTCCCCTACCCTGCCATGCCCTGCCCTGTTCTGCATTTGGCCATTTGCAAGAATAACGACGCAGCAGCCTTTGGGCTCGTACGTCTTGCATTTTAACAGATTGAAATCCCCCGGGAAGAAAAGGATGAAACGCGTCTTCTCTTCGCCAAGTTTTGTCCGCTATTCTCCTAATTTGGAAAAGATGACAAGAAATACGACAACAATGAGAATTCCACAGAGATGAAAGATTTGTCTTATTTGCAGTTGGATATTACATCAGAAAGAATAGATTATATCGTGTTAGAAATGATCATCCAACGATCCATCATGTCTTTGCTTTGGTTGCATCAGTCAGATTCTAGCATCTTATTTTCTTCATCTGTATCTTTGCTTTTCTCTATTGTGAAGAACTAGAATCTCTTTTCTAATACTTAGCAGTTCTTGATTTCATTAAGCTGTTCTATATGAGATCAAACTCATAAATAAATTTCATCCAGTGATGAATGTACATTGCATGAACACAAGTGAATGTTTCATCAACTTCTATCCAATGTTCAACAATATTATTTATTATTGATAGCCTGGACGTACAGGTCCCTAGATACACAAGAAATACAAATGAGCAGCATGATTAATTTAATAACAGTCTATCAAATGTAAAATCAGTTTTTGAGTAGTTGTGAAATTTATATTGTGGTAGTTATTCATGATAATGAAAAGACAAGATGTTGTCAAACCTGTTTTATTAGAAAATCGAGATACCGGTTTCGGCTGTTACACCATTATCAATCTCTAGAAACTGGAGTTTACCAGAGATTGATAATGGTGTTACAGCCGACATCGGTATCTCGATTTTCTAATAAATCAGTGGTTTGACAATATCTTGTCTTTTCATTTATCGTGAAATCAGTTATCTGATAGTCGTGCTAGTCAAATCTCAATGAATGGGAAATTATGTGTATTTTAATCGTGTGAAACTGTATTGAGACAAAAATAATAAGAGTTTGTATTGTAGGTATGAAACTGAATCCATACTGTAGGTATAATATCGTACCAAACAGCATTATTTATTTAAAACAAAATAAATGAAACATTGTGATGCTGGTTGCATTTGAAAGTTGTTATTCCCAACTATCCTTAACTCAATAATTATGTGAATGAGTATCAACTCATTCACCAAACAAATTATTTTTTATTCATCTTTATTCATCTTAGATTATCTTTATTCATTCGAATCTCAACAGTACTTTCGATTCTTCACATCATTCGGATCAATAAAAACTAATCTATGACAGTTCAAACTGAAAAACTAATTATTTTCTCATCCACTAGTTAAGTGATCCATTAATCGATCATTCATCAGTGTGGTTTCGAAAACAATGTGGCCGGGACTCAAAAAGAGAAAGTTAATTTTTCCACTGGTCGAGTAAAGAGCGAAGGTCCAGTTTTGAATGTGTGGAAGCCACTTAGGGTTTTTAGTAGGCTTGCGGCTTCCAAGCCCTAAGCGGTTTTGTGCAGTTATTTCGTTCGGCTGTCGCTGACAAGTAGCAGGCCCTTTCAATAGGCTCGCACCGTGCTTATTTGGAGCAAAGATCATTAATGTGAAAGATGACTCTCAAGGGGGTCACTAACGGCTGAAAGATGATAGCCTGCTTTTGAATTATCGACCTACTGCCGTGAAATTATGCTGTGATCATGCTCCAATTAGGCCTTCCTTCTACATAAATTAATATTCTCAACCTTCTGCAAATTGTAACTTGCAAAACTGTTCTGTTAAGTAGACGTGCATGTTCCGTTTATTCTCCATGATGCGATTCTATACAATATAAAAACGAAAAATGTTTCATTATTTCAAAATATTCATAGAATATTACAAGAAAAATTGGAACATGAATCATACAAATTATAATATCGATCGGCATGCTTGCAATGGAATTGTATATTGTACATGTACAGTACTCTGAGAAACGCTGAAATTTTTATAATTTATTATCAAGTTACAACAATATATACTTAATCGAAGGTTCAACAGGATTACTCCCAAAACTGTCCCTTTACCAATTTTTCATAATAGGCCCAAGTCCAAACGTTTTTTTTTGAGAAATCTATTAATAAAGTTGCCCTTATGACGAATAACAGATGATTGTTCAACTTATTTATTTTTTAAATTCAAGAATAATGAAAAACAAATCTCAATTCCACATAGAGAAGCATACCATAAATTAGCAATAAACAAATTTCGAAGTGATGCCATTGGACATAGAATTTTGAATTTTTTCCAAGTAATCTTAATTATTCTTGTATGAGTCAAATAAATTGCTTATAAAATGTTACTCTGAAATGCTTCTATTGAAGTTCTGAATTAATCCTGTGGCAATCGGTGTAATCGATAGATGATTGATAAGCTTTCTTCATAGGCTACTCGGGGGATTACATCATACCAGACAAAATCAGTGCAGTCACAAGCTGCTGAGATTTCATTGCTATGAAGTAGGGTGAGATCTCCTGAAACATTTATCTACTACTGAGGCCTTCTCTACAAACACAATCATTATCGCATTTCAGTAAGCATCGAAGCTCTCTATAATATTATTATGGTGTTCTAGAATATTCCGGATTGTTGCAATCAGCTAAAATAATACAGTTCCTCTTCTGTCTATCATGAGCCGAGTTGCGTGATTGAAATGATTAGACGTTGTCTTGAGGCATTATTATTGGGAATAATTTGGAGTGAATGCAAAGCCTGATTCAAAATCACTTCAGCTGGTTTGCTTGATTCTTTTTCCGGCACTCTTTGGGGAAAGTAATGATCGATTGTGGGCTATCATTACAATCTGTGCCCACTTAACAGAGAGGTAATTTCGAGTATCGTACATGAGACAAGAACTTAAAAAAGCTACTGACCTGTTTTAGAGATATCAAGCTGGGATTTTTGGAGATTTCTTGAAAATTGTTCTATTGTAACCCAGATATTCGATAACAAGACTTACGAATATTTTTCATGCCTCTATAATTAATATACTTTTTTATGTATAACTTTTGAGTCAGTCGTGAAGAGCGTTCTTAAAAGACTCTCAAATGTGTAATATTGACATCATAGTGATAATTTTTCATGTAAAAATTATCCATTCATGTTGGATTTTTTCAATTGAAATAATAATGGAACCAACTAAAATGAAACTTCTATTCTAGCTATTCTGAATAACTATTAGAAGCGAGTTGCTGAATGCCAGTATAAATTATTATAATTATTAGTTGTTTATAGTGAATAGTGGTTTATAGTAGTACTTTTCCGACAATAATAACTAACTCAGTTGTTTATAGTAGTACTTTTCCGAGAGTGCTACGGAATACCTGGCAAACAGCTTTGTTATAAAATATCCCAATGTATTGTTCTTTCTATTGTTCGATAGTTCAAAGAGACTCTTCAATAATCGACAAGTGGAAAATTAATGTGCTATGATTGTTCATTCTATTCTGTTGGATACAGCTTTCAGCACGAATAGACTGCAATAACATTCATTGACATTCAAAAAGCTTTGCAGTGCCATAACGTAGAAACTGTTAATAATATCTCAGTCAAAGCTCATAGGAATAGGTTTCATCACGCATCCACAAATCTGTGAAGTCACGCACCAGAAAACATGACTTTCGATACCTCCAAGGCAACCTACTCATATTTCATTGCATAAGTATTCCACTGAAATCAAGTTCAACCACTGTATTTGTGAAATATTTCAATTTATGATGAGATTCGAGTTATTTTAGATCTCTTTTGATATGTTAGTTCTTTTTTTCAACGACGATATGTGCTTGTAGTATGCTAATATGTACTATAGTATCTCAGTTCTATATTTTTTCAACCATCATAACATTCAAGAATAATTCTTGATGAATAAATAAAATTGAATAGATGAATGAATAAATTAAAATGTTTGATGTAGATGAAAGCTACATCAAACGGAATTCTTGTAAAAGCTTGCCTGGTCTTTGAGGCCATGACAGTTCCAAAATGGAAATTTTTGCCTTGTCTCCCTTGGATAGTGATTGGTAATAATCCATTTTTTTCAAACCATTGCAAGGCGGGCCCAGATTGCTCGCGATGAATATGATTTTACTAATTGATCAAAATGATGTATGAATATACCTATCAAGATAGATCCCAGGCCCGGCATACACTTGTATGGGATGAACCGAACTGTCAGAATAAGTTTGCTTTTTCCAAACGAGATTACACCCTAACCACTGAAATCAGCTCTTATTCACACCTTTAACAATGGCTGGTAGATTCAGTGTTGAAAGTTGATAACTTTGCTGATTAGTTTATAGTGGCGTTTGCCCCGGTGAACTATGATGAATAATATCTTAACAGTGCAGCTGAATAGAATTAGAGACGTTGCGCGCGTACGCCTGGGAAATATGGGGAGAAAGGGCGTAATCAATTGTGAACGAATATTATTAGGAGGTGTACGGAGTAGAGCGAGGCAGGCGTGGCAGAGTCGGTAATTTGATTAGGTTATCGAGTGAGTTTGCCGAGCTCAGACTGGAGCTTTCACACCTGCGGCGGTCGGCTTCTTGTTTTCGACGACGCTAAACACTCGCGCGAGCGCACACACCAATGTGAATAGTGCACGTTAATTACGTATGGAAATAAAGGCCGGATTAGGCGAGCGGTAATCCGGCGAGTGCTGAGGTCGCCGCGCTATGATTAATGTTGCAATTACGCCGTGCGTTTAATGGCGAACCGACGCGCATCGTGTTCGGTTTATGAACCACCAATGAATAGACAGCCGGCAGTCAATAAGATTTTATAATAAAATTTTGTACGAAAAGTCATTTTCCGACTACATTATCCTTGAGAGCTGAGTACACTTGATAATGATGAATAAATTTATAATGAATATTAGAGTTTCAAGTTCCAAGTCTACATATAGATTTTAACAGGAATTGAAGTCTGCATGAATACAATTGCGGCTCGCCAGGTAAAATGAATCTTATACTGTACAACACTTCACCTTTTCCCAATACACGAGCCGACAGTACCATTAAATTCCTCAAAATCAGCATAAATTCCCATTCGTCTTGATCGATAGTAGTAGGAGAATTAATTCCCACAATAAAATTGCTGAGTAGTGGTACTCTCCTTCACGTTCTTACAATCGCTTGAAGTGAGTGAATGAAGGAGTAAGGTATGCATCCGTGCAAAACAAAGGTTGCCTCTGTTGCCTCTATGTACTCAGTCCACGCAGTACTGGTTTTTCCTGCTCGAGCCTGATTATCAATACAATTGCAATTAGCAACACACCATTGCGTCTTCAGCGGTCCTGATTTTCGTTCTAAGTCAAAATAATGTTTCAGTTTATTTCATGAGCTCTATAAGTAGAAGAGGAAGAAGATTGTCTTATAGAATAAAACTGATATAATAGCCCATAATTATAAATTGTTCAAATTCAAATCAATACCTCCATAATTACACTATTATTATTTATCACTGATACAATACATAACATGAGTAAACAATAACATACGGATCCACGAATTAAATCACGGGTTGAATCATGTTTATGATGAAATCACGAAAGCTAATCTCATAATTTATCCAGGGGTTCTTTCTTCGAGCAAGACTGTGATAATAGTTGATAACAACGAGCTGTCAAATCATATATATAGCATCAAAGGTTCAACGCACTTAAGCCAGTTTAGAAGGCATGGAGGTGCTAAAGACTCACTCACTACGTGCAATCATTGCACGTCTTACTTATTCATTGGAAATTAGAGGCAGCGCAATGGAACGCAAGAAGAGAGGGAGAGAGAGTGGAGAGAGAGCGTCTCCTTCGTTGTTATTGTTATCAAGGTGGGTGAATGAATAAATGAGTAGGGGAATCGCATTTTGGCGCTGGAGCAAAGATAAATTTTAAATTTTGGCTGTGAACGTGAAAGCCGAGATAAAGGCAAAGGCTCGCCTGGTATTGAGAGGGGTGGGGGAGTCGAGCACAGCGCAAAGTGTTTAATTAGATGTGCGGAATGAAGGATGGATTACATGCAAAACGTGTTTAAACAGCGCTCAACAAGCCCGGCGTCCTATTCCGTTGGAGCGTTTCATCAAAATTGTTTCTCAAAAAATATTTCATTTTTCTGAAATTCTATCGCGTTGTTACAACAGGTAATTCAATACACTACTGTTTGATACTACCCGCAGTGATATTCAACAAGTAGGCTATGCATTCTTCTTAGCAGGAATGTATATTGAGATCTTTTGTCTTCCAGGTTTCTATTCCTCGCATATCTGATTCTACTGTATTAGTGTTGGAATTTTCAAATAGTTTGTTTAATTAATTGAAATACGCAAGAATACTATTTTGAGTCCATACTTATATGTTTAAAGATATTCTATTAATGATGTTTAGCCCCTCCACTATATTTTCCAGGATGATTCTCCAGATTCTCATGCTCATATCAGTGGGAATTAAATCCTGTTGTTTTTCTCTCTTAAGTAAAAAAATGGAAGGGAAGAATCACCCTAAAAATTTTCCAGTTCCAAAAACACTGTACGTTAATGCACATTCTTGTAATTTTGCCTCTGTTAATATTCATTCCATCGTGTACAACTGACACTGAGTTTGAATAGACAATCATGCTAGGAAACCACATAGGGTAGTTTCAAGTAAGTTGTTGAAGCATAGGACACTTGAAACTACAGAGTTTTTACAGATATCATACGACTTCTTTAGGTTATTCAACTATTTTGTTTCTGTATGACAATTTCTCTACTCTGTTCAGTTACTTCACCTGCTAAATCAAAGTGGAGCTCATAGATCAAATACCAAAGTCTCACCATTATAATCAACCCTATCTCAATTATTCTATAGAATTTTCAAATGAATAACTCTAATCTGAGTAAATCGATAGCGCCAGGCAGGCCGACACTCGAATTTTTTGAGTGCCAGCACTCTAGTGTGTTGGCAAGTGGCTAGGACGTGATTTTAATTAATCGACGTAAAGTTCGACTGACGCCACTTCAAATTCATATTTGGGGGCTTGGGTGGTGGGTGGGTGGTTTGTCGAGCCGCTTATAACACAAAGCAGATGTCATGCCGTCAAGGACCTGGCCAGATTAAAACCCTATTAGAGAAGGTGGTCTCCATGGTTAGTGGTCGAGAGGGGTCTGTTTTTGAAGAGGGCGCAAAATTAATTACCAGATAGTTTTAGTTTTAGTCGTCGTTGTTGTAGAATATTTTTTAAGAAGGTTTCGATGATGGGGAGCAATGTTTTGGTTAAATACAAAACCAGGCAGAGGTCGAAGTCTGGTTTTCTTACACGGGAAGCAGCCTCCAAGGCTTTTACCCCTCCACTGCTGTGATAGCAGGGAGGTCTCCTAATTAGTATCCTCTAACAACGTCTAAGCTCCGTTCAGAAGCTGTACCCGGTGCGCTACCCTCCTCCTTCTTCTCCTCCCTTTTCCTTACCTAATTACGTTGCTAACATGCACTCCCGACAAAAAGGGGTTTTTCTCTTCGTCAAGTACTGCCTTTTTCTACGTAAATACTTCCCCCCTGCTTCCAGCATCGCCCTCCAACACACCTATCCTTCATGGTCCCTCGGCAATCGCCCCAGATTAAGGGGAGTCGCTCTCATTAATGAATTCATTACTCTAGGTCTCCTGGTCGTTGGCAGTTTCACCTGCATGTCAAACAGCTCCCACATCCCTCTTCCACCTCCTCCTTCCCCCTCTACACCACTTTCATAAGGTGTTTGGCCTCATCAAAGTGAAAGTCTTGGGACATCTCAGCCAGATTGCTTCGCACACCATCCTAGTTTAATTTTTACTGCGAAGGCTTACTAACAATGATCTCATCCAACCTTGGTGCTCGTTAAAAACGATATTCCAGTTGGCTACTTGTTTTTCTGAGAATCGTTAAAAATAGATTGTTATGGAAAACTGAAATTCTGAAGTGATTACACTAGGCGTGATTAGTTTTAATATGAGGCGCTTCCTTTTCTAAAGTCGTTTTTTGGAACTCCTTCATCATTGACATGAATAGAAATTATTTTTAAGGCCTTTCTTCATACATTGAATGTGTTCATAATAATTATCTTATCATCATGTTCATGATGCGATAATACTCTATCTTCCATTTCTCAAATTATATTGAATCCAATTTTTAGTTCAACAAATAACACAAATCATTATCCACTTATTTATCAACTAAACAATGCGATCTTCAACTGATTAGACATTTCTCAACTGTTGACTTTACTGTTGATCCCTCACCTACAATGTGCATGATAATGTGGAAATGATTGTTTGAACGTTATTACCAATTCATAACAATTGTTATGGTTTTGTTCTCAATCTAGGGTTTGATGATTGATAGAGTTTCATTTGTTGTTGAAGTTGTGTATAACGTTGTCGCAGGAAACAAAATGATCCGCATTGGAATCTGGCCAACATCCGCTGTGCTTCTGTTTGTATGACACAGTATCAGTTGTAAGTAAACTAACGGTATTACAACGATAGAACGATTTTACACTACAATTTTATAGTCTACCGACGGTATATGTATAATAATATATACAACAGATTGATACTGTTTGTAAATTATAGCAGTTGAGACACGTGGATCTCCTCCAACCATTATTATAACATTACTGTGTTGCTGCCTACTTTTATCGATCATAGATGAAGTCGAGCAGTCGATGCATCGAGCAGAGCAGCTGAGCGTTGAAAGGACACTTGCCAGTGATGGCGAATGCGAAATTTATGTGTCGAACAGAAGCAGCCAATGGCGTGGCAGGGCGACCCCTGATGTAGGCCGCACGTCCCTTGGCGAGGCGCTAAGTCCAATGCAGCTCATTGTACCTCAGGGACCGCATCTGTCCCTGTTCTATTAGCATGTGCTGCAGCCACTATTGTGATCTATGTAGTTCAAATACGTTGTGCAGTGTGCTCTCCAATACATGTACATGTGTTCATGTGGAGTCGAACATGGCTGATTGTTGGTGTCTGCCATCGGGACCGTTTCCAATTTATTACATGTAATCGATTTATCAATGTGCAATATACCTACATTGAAGGGTGTATTGTTCTGCGCATATTTCTACTCTGGTATACTTTATTAAAATATGAAATACTGCACTCTTGATTATGATTAACAAGTATAGTTTTAATAAGCAGAGGAATGTTTTTGTCAACTGATGAAATACGGACAAACAATCTTTCTGGAATAATCATGTGATGGAAACTCAAAGTGAACAATGAAAACAGCCGTCCCTTCACTCTACTCTATATTTATGTGGCAATCTTGCGCGGATGACTATTATATAGATAGAAAACATGAATATAAAATATTACAAGATAAGTATTAGTATGATTTTTAGGAATATGCGGAAATACTCTCTCAAAGAAGTATGAATGTGGGGTTCTAGACTCATGTTTTCCAAGAATCAGATATATAAAAATCAGTTTTTCTGTGTTGATGAAATATAACTCAAAGCTAACAACTTCTATAGTTATAAGACTTTAAAATATTTACATTATAAAATGATTATTATGAGAATCCAATGAGCTGCACTGCAGAAAAGTATCCTATCGTATTCTGTGTTATAGAGTGAAGTGTCCGTGGAAATGAGTCAACGTTTTTAAACTTAATCAGCTAATCAATCAGGTGCCCAAGCAATTACTGTGACCAATTCCCAGAGCGCTTCGAATAAGGTGTCTGAAGGTGTAAAATGTCAGAGATGTACTAGCGAAGATTTTGTCTCGGAACCTGGTGAAAGGCATTTTATCTTGTGGAAAGGTGTGAGGAAGGGAAGGGCTGGTGAATAATGGGCAGTCCGAGAACAAAGTAGTGGAGAGGCGGACGATTTGGTTCATTTATTAGTGGGAAAAATCCATTTCCTCCTATGATATACGTGGTTGCCATGACGACGGGGAGAGAGGAGTGAGAGAGAGTAAGAGAGCTACTTTTTCTCCTCGGACGCCACCTGTGCGTGCGTGTGTGAGGACGCCGACCCTCACAAGGAATAATTAATAATGGACAATGAGTACTCGGACGAGTGAAGAGCAAGGTGAGGAGGGGGAGCGCCGCAAAACATCGACTCAATTATTAACGTCTACGCGTAAAAGTGAGACAGACCCGAGGCCGAGGGTGGGTCAACATTCGCCGGAATCAATTAGTTCACACTAGACTGCGCACAATGCCTATAAATAATGAAAAAATAAATCCGAGCCCCATAAAAAGGCCACGAGCTCTTGTTTCCGGCCGACTTCAAGCCGCTAAATTAGATTACAAAGTAGCTGGAATAATTGACTCAAGTTTACACAAAAATACACACTTACCTTAAAAACTTTCACTCATCACGTGTCTCACGAGTAGAGCCACGGAGGAAATTTTCCTTTGGAAAGTGCCAAATTCAACAAGTTTTCATCACGTACTACACCTTTCAAAACTAATATGAATACTTTACAATATGTCATACTTTCATGATCTACTTTATAGATTTTAATAACATGATTCACCAGTAGCCTATAAGCGAAGACATTAATAAAAAGTTATGAAATATATAAAATAATTTCGTTCATTCCATCTAATTATGATGAATAAATTCCTTAAACAAATAATATTGTGTTTAAAACTAAACTCTTTTTCCCTTTTCTTTGAACAATGATCTATTTTATTAGACGTTAATTATTAGAAGATTGAGCCGTCCACTTTATCAAATAATACTGACTCGACCTGTGCTTCAAAAAGCGCTCAACGTGTGTGACTCGGGGAGCGAGTGCTGTATTGATTTGTCAATCTGGAATGGCGGCGGCTGCGAGTTGTTTCTGACGTTTAGAGCCACTGACAGAGTGAATGCGAAGTCGTTCGAATGTAGCTGATGGCGAAGAGAAGAAATAGAAAGAAGAACGATGTGGGAGACAAAAAGTTTCTTGAAAGCATTCTCAAAATTGGAAATACAGTAGTACAAAACGTATCGTCGTCGTCTTCCCCCGCGCGAGCAAGCAGGGCAGATCCCTAACTCATTTCGTCGTCCCCTGTGTCTTTCGCTTGGGACAGGTTACTGAGGATTAAAAAACCTGCATTAGCCGCTCGTCCCTGGTTTGGGTTTGGGACTGCAATTCCTGAGGGTACAACATTTCCTGCCCTCAGATAAGGGTCAGAGTATCTCAACAGTCAAGCTGAGGCCGTTCGCTCTTTTCCTCTTTCTTAAGCTCTTCTCTTTCTTCATCCCTATCTCTCCTAATCTGGTCGCTTTTCTTTTCCTCCTGCTGAGCCTTTCACCTAGGACTTTCCACCTCTCAACTTTCTACTTATTTCGCTGTTTGTCGAAGATGACTAGCACTTTGATCCTAATCCGGCGCCCTCAAGTAGGCAGCAAATCAGCAACTCCCTTTGAAACTCTTAACGTCCGACGCATCTCACCAGCTGAAAAGAAATGAAATAGCAAGGGCTTTATTTAATCACGTGACTTGTGAGTGAGTGGGTGTACTTCCCTCAGCCTTATGTCACGTACAGCCTTTTCGGAACTTCTCAAGTGCTTTATTTTGTGGAAAATATAATAAAAAGCGTATCCTCTTTGGCGGATGCTCATGTGAGATTTTCATCTTCTACCGTTGCAGCAAAATCTTGTACAGTACCTATAAGAATGAAACGATCTTCAGAAAAACTTGTTCAAACAATGAGAACTCAATTGAGTTAACCAGAAACCCCTTTATTGAATTAGGCCTTTTCAAGAAAACTTCTTATTGTGGTTTCAGAGTATAATATTATACAAGCAAACACGAAGTTAAGCTATGTATTCAAAAAGTAACATAATTGCTAATAAGTTTGTGGCATCAATATGTGAATTTCAATTTAACGGCAGAAGAATTAATATTCTTATACAGAGTGTTCAACTTAAAAGAGGCCCCATCAACAAATTACATTCGTCTCTAATCATTCATCATTCTCCTTTTAATGAAAGAATCACTTTCAGCTAAAACGATTAGTGATAAAAATTTTTTGCAGTCTTGAGAATGAGATTTGATGTAATATTCTTTTACATTCGTCTCTAATCATTCATCATTATCCTTATAATGAAAGCATAAATTCCAGCAAAAACTATTAGTGATTGAATTGTTTTTGCAGTCTTGATATTTGATGTAATATGTATAGTGAGATTATGCTTACGGTATAATAGTTTTGATTGTAATACATTGAATTATAAAAGATATTTTCTTCAATTACTTCCGGATAAAATCTAATTCATCTATCTCTCTTTTCAGCTGTGAACTCTATGAGAACTGAAATGGATCGGAATAGCTGCATATTAGTTGAAGATGCAAAGGCAGTAGCACAAGATGAAAGTTCGCATGATCCAACGGCTGCATCGCAAACACCCACAGAAGGTGAAAAAACGGATTTTCAAAATACTCTTGAAGTCCACTCAACCAGTTTTTCAACTATTTTTCCCAATATTGATGTTTTCTATTGGATAAATATTAGTACAAAGAGAACGCCGTAATAATTAAAATTCAGGCTACTTGATAAATCACAAAAAAATAATTATTAATCCTTCTTCAATTGCTATAAAGTAACGTAACATAGCAATACAAACTTGGCTTTGGAGAAGTTAGTGATAATGAAAACTCATTAATTTATTTATTGATACATGTGTACATGATCAAATTAAAATTATGGAAACAACGGGGAAAACTTTTGAATTTACATGAATCATCATAATGAGAATTGCCTTGACTTCCACATCCTTTCCAGGAAAGACTAGTACCTAAAATTATCAAATTTTTAATTACTCTAACCAATTAGGACGATGTTTAGTAGTAGTTCGTTCTCCACAACAATACCTACGGCTCTGAAAATACTCTAAATAATAATTAAATTATAATTTTCCTAAAATGCGGGTTTCCTCGTTTCACTATTGAATTCAGTGTATGTCCAGAGATTTTTATGAATTACGATGAATTTTTTTCAGAATCTGTACTGACGAGCACAGCAGTTCATTATAGTGGTCCAAGTCCTAGTCAACCTGCCAGCTCAACAGACACCCAGCAGTGGCAGAGTTCAACCGTAGAAATCAAAGACTTCCGAACTCCCCATGTAGCAACCATACAGCCTGCACACTTCTGGAACTCTGAATTCCGCAACAAGCAACCAGCTTTTATAAGGTCAGTTGATTAAACTCAGATAGTATAGCTAATCTTTTTTATCAACAAGTTCATCAATAATCGAGACGTGTTGAGTTAGAAACTTTTTAGAGAAGCAGGGGGTGCGCTTTCAAGTTCAACTTATACGTATATTAAATAAAATAAATACACATTATTATCCATGATAAATCAATACTAAATTACTTGTATGTTGTACTTCGATAACATATCATTCACAATAATGCTTCTTTGGAAAAACATTCCAATAAATCTATTCGTTGTATTGGAAGCTATGTTGATAAGTGAACACCTCCTATTGTTGATTCTAATTGGACCCATATTAGGTTGAATGTAAATTCATCCATTTGGAATTATTTCAAGCCAAAATCGCACTTCCTAATTAACAATGATATTCACTAGATGTCACAAGAACAGGTTAGTTTTACTTTTTCCTATAAAGGTTAGTTTTCTCCTATAGTTTTTCAGAAACTCAATGGAAATACTTTATCAACAGTATAGGGAACAATAATTTGCTGGAGGTGGTGTTTTAAGCTTTTGAGCAAAATTATTCTGCATATACATGAGCTCATTACTCTTCACTTGAGTTATGAATGTAAGCTGTTGTATCGCGAGTAGCAGGTCATATTAGTTTCCTGTGGCAGTGTCGGTTTGTCTTTGCTGTTTATATCACTTGCTGCGTCTGTTTGACTTGCTCCTTTTGTCTGTGTACTTTCCTGTGTAATGCATCCTAAGTTGATTAACAACTTCGACTCGTGGAGTGAGAAGTGAAAAGCAGGAAATGCAGACCTTCACTAACTATGTTCAAGCTTTGCTCTTTGGTCTTCCTCTGTTGAGTCTCGGATCGAAATCACATTTCACAATATCTCTCGCTTTCAAACAACTTTATACTCTCCAACCAGATGTCTGTGCTCCTGAACAAAAGGAATTGTTAACTGGGCTCTCTCCACTCTATTCCATGGCTTCCTTCTTTCTACTTCTACTTTTAACTATTTTTTATCTCTTTCTTATCTTTTTAATTCTGCTTTTTCTTTCAACTCGTTTCAACCCATCTCGTTTTAATCTTCATCAACTCTTTTTCTTTCAACTCTTACAATCTTAATCATTGGATAGGGGTGGGGTTTTTTGAAACATACTTTTAAGAAGCTATTCCAAGAAACAGAAAAACCTTTCATACTCTTTCGAGATCAGAGACTTAAAAAAGTTTAAGTTTGAAAGATTTTTATACATGAATTGAACTAATCGACTGATATTTTCAATGTACACCGAGTTACTCACTGTAATAATTATTATAGTATATAAATTTCTGATTTCACAAATGTTTCTACCTTCAAGCTATCAAATTCTCTATACCACAGTTGGCTTACTCTTCATATTCTAATATTCATATTTACTGTATATTTATTCATGTTTCCATATTTTATGTGGCCTATATTTCCTATTGAAAAATAATGATCAAGTCATGATTTATATTTTCACATATTCCAGGTTCAATATGAGTTTACCGTGGGGAGCGAATTTTGCTGTCTACGGAAGAAGGAATGTAGCACCCAGTATAACTCAGTATGATTTTTTCGAATTTGTGAAAGGAGGGAGAGTTGATCATAGGCTGAAGCGATCTTTACTTTTTGATTCGCAAGAGCTACTTGGTGCTAGCTATCTCAACGCTGTCAGCTTTACAACGCTTTCATCAGACAAGTCTAAAGGAGAACAAATTCGGGAAACATTGGAGAAAAATGAAATCCCTGTTGAAGAATCCGATGAAAATGAATCGGAAGTGGAAAAACCCGTAGATAAGAGCAAATCGAACTCCGATGAGTCAGATAATGTGGATGAGCCTGATAAGGATTCTTCAACTGACCCTCATAAAGTTTCGAAAAGATCAACGGGAAACATTCCGTTGGTTGTGAATGTCACTCTCCTCCAATATCTCGACACAGGCAGATGGTTTTTGTCAGTCTACAACGATGATTTGCGATCACATGAGATAGTGTTGATAGTAGAAGAGGCTGAAGGAATTTCAACTGCTTGTCCAAACGACTGTTCTGGTCATGGATCGTGCTACCTGGGAAAATGTGACTGTATTGACGGATATGAAGGCATCGACTGTTCTAAAAGTAAGTTCCTATTAGCTCTCTTGTAACCACTGATAAATTCAAAAACTGCAAATAACTTATTTCAATTCTATAATGAAAAAACAATCAACAAATTGTATAGATCAATCAACATGGTCAATTAATTATGGTTCTCACATCTGCTTGTGAAATTTATTTGATGCTGGAAATTCAATATTCGATTCGTAATCACCATGTATTTTTCATCTTCATTAAGCACTTTTTTACTCAATATTCAATTCCTTACCAATTCACACTAACATAACAACTCACTTACAAGGGCTGTTTGATGAAATTGCATAGAACTGATTCAATTTAATCAGAAATACTTTTAATAACAGATAGGAATTCCAGAAGCAACAATATTAAACATAGAGTCAACTGTTATTTGTGGATTGATAACCTGTTAAATTCATATTTAGAAGCCATTTAATACGATAAAAATGCTGATGCCCAACACTCTATTGTTATTGCGAATGCCGTTTTTTTACAGGAGAACTGCTAAATATTCAATATTCATAAATCAGGCTCTAGCCTTGCCTCGAACCCTTTGGGTTTCCATTCCAACATGTCACTAACATCTAATATCTATTTTATGAACTTCTGAAAATAAATTGCATTTTCACAGAAAGACTGCTAATTGTTCATAAATCAGGCTCTAATCCTGCCTCAAACCCTTTGTGTTTTCATTCCATCACATTTCTAACATCTAATATCTATTTTCAAAACTTATTGCATTATATATTATATCTATCCATTGCACAAATTAACCTATCTACCTATTATTCTCGAATTACTTGATTCTTGGAGAATATTTTCAGTTAAAACCCTTCATATGAAACCAAGTGCAGCAACATGCAATTCGAGTCAACATTACTCAAACGTCAACTGATGATACATATATACTAACAGTTAGATTTCCTAAACATATGAGTTTGGTGTGCATCAGCATTTTTCTTGTATTACAGGACTCTTGAATATAAATTTAACTTGTTCAATATCATAGGTTATTCTAGGTACTAATGCATTATTGAGAGTAATGGAAATGGATTGATTGTACCTTTTTGTATTTCTCCGTAGGTGTTTGCCCAGTACTTTGCAGCAACCATGGTAAATACGGAGGCGGACTGTGTCACTGCGAGGAAGGCTGGAAGGGGGCGGAGTGTGACATCCCGGAGCATGACTGTCAGGTAGCCGACTGCTCCGGACATGGCAAGTGTGTCTCCGGCAGCTGCGAGTGCAATGCTGGTTGGAAGGGGCTTGCCTGCAATGTTGGTAAGTAATTACACTATATCCGTTAACCATGACCAGTCAAAAGTTATTTTTAAATATCCATCCACAAATTTGATGAGAAAATGTTGAAAATTGCACAGTAAGGAGAATATCTCAAGCATTATAAGAAAAAAGAATCAATTTTGTTAAATTTTACTCTATTAATTTGCACTCGAGTTACAGGACCATGATTTCATACTATAACACATAATCGGCTTTACTGACCACTAAGGGAAGAAGCATGGAAGCAAAACATTGTTAACTACAGCTACTAGATAGTTACGTAGCTGCTATGAGCCGCAAGTGAAATTTGACAAAATCTATTATTATTTTTTTCCTGATTATAAAGAGGTTTCACAATATCAACTGATTTGTGTATTTGAAGAATAAATTTGTGGATCAACTCTACAAATTTTGTTTGTATATCAACATGTTTTTATTTGAAATCATTCTTCTGAAGCATTCGAAGTTATCAGTTTTGTGCGTTCCTCATTAATTCAATTCTGTTTTTTTTATCAATTGAATAATAATTGATCCGTTCAAAATATGTTTTCATCAAAAACCATTAGAAAACACTTCATCTTCACGATCGAGGAAGAACTTTCCAGCATTATTATTTCCGCGGGTCGTCTATTTTGACTTCAGGGAGACTATATCAATATTGATAAAGAACGGGTTTATTGTTGCATTTCAGTCAAAGCTGTCAGCTTTACATACAAGACAGCTTTTATCCACCCTTTCCAACAAAACTCTTTGATCTGTCAATCAAACGCTTTTTCTCTCTTATTGCTGATCTAGAATGATAGCAATCGGCCATCCAGTTCTTTCCTCACAATTATTTTCCTGACATATTTTAGTGAGCATTATAACCATGTTTTTTCTTATCTGATCCAGGAAGAACGTGTAGGCCTACTGGGAATCTCCAAACATGTCAATCATTCTTGTCTGAGATATTCTACAATTGGTGGAAGCCATTTATTATAATTGAATCAATTTTGTTCCCAATAGACTTCCCAAATACAAACACTTGCAAGGCACGGTAATAGCAAGTAGGCCTAATGCCTCCTCTATTATAGACCACCTACAGCAATTATTGATGAATGGTCAGTGCCGTATTAGTCTATTATAAACTGTTTATACTAAGCAAACATCTTGTATACATACACTGAAGGCCCACAAACAAATACTTCTACCCTAGCTTAATCTCATTTCACATATTTGACCATCGGCAAACAATAAATCTTAAAGCTACTCTTAGCCTCAAAAATTTATTCTTCTTTTCTTATAATTAGTTACGCTACTTCTGCATTTTTACAAATAATGGCTACATCAAACATTTTTTATCTATCTAGTGAATTCTTAAACACTTTTTCTTTTTTTTTTAGTTGATTGTCCACAGCCGCAATGCTCAGGACATGGAACTTGTGTGGAGGGAAAATGCTACTGCAAAGCTGGATGGCAAGGAGTCAATTGCTCTCTTCTGGATCAACAAGTTTACCAATGCCTACCGAGCTGTTCAGAGCATGGCAGCTACGATCTGGAAACTGGAGCCTGCGTTTGTGAAGAATTTTGGACTGGACCTGATTGCTCTCAAGGTATGCTTCTCTTTCAATGGAATATTCATTTTCGGTATTTTTTAAACTCCCAGGTAATCGGTTCACATTTTGCTCCAGAACTCTACTCTTCACGTCTCTTCAATATTGTTCATTTGATACCATTACACGAGTACTCTTTCTAGTCTGTAATCATTTTGTATAGTTCTATTTTTAAGAGTGATCCTGTGATGTAAGTACAATTACATTGTACTTAATTGTATTAAGTACGGTACATTGTATTTTAATAATATTTTCATTGTTCATATTCCGACAAATATTTAATATGTAATTTTGTCAATAAGTATATAAATATTTAATTATAGTGTTCATTAGATATTAAATTTATATAATAATTTTAAATTTGCAGCGGTGTGCAGTTTGGACTGCGGACCGAATGGTAGATGCGACCAGGGCCAGTGCGTGTGTAAGCCCGGCTGGAGCGGAGAACGGTGCGACCTGCTGCCTTGTGACTCGCGCTGCTCAGAGCACGGCCAATGCAAGAACGGCACCTGCGTTTGCTCACAAGGATGGAATGGCAGACATTGTACTTTACGTAAGTTGAAATCATCTTATCAATTTTAATCATTGAATTGAATTATGACCTAGAATGCAGCCTAAATATACTTTGAGTTTTATAATTTTGTATAAAGATACATTTTTATCTTCAAATTATAATTTATAAATCTTCGTCGAGCTTTGTTGGATAAGGGATAGTCTATTTGGCTTTATAAAAGTAATAATTATATTCAATAAAACAATCTAACAAAAGTCTATTGACAGATTAGCTTTCACAGATAATTTTCAATTAATCGAAATGAGGTATTCTATTTTTTATAAAAGTTTGAATTGTCATCTTCATATATCATAGTACTAAGTACTGTAAGTACAAATTAAACATCAATTATCATTATCATTTTAATAGATTAGCCTGCACTACGTTTATTGAATCGTGATAAATTCCACCGTGTTTCACTAGGATTTTTTTATCCAGTCAGCAATAATAGGACTTCAAGTGCTTTGATACTTTTTATTAAAATTTGTCTTATCTAAAGCCGCGTTTACACCGGAATGTTAATAACATTTATATGGACAGTTATATAATATATAAATCTATATAATAATACGTTAATCAAAAAAATTATTAACAAATGTTAACAACATTCCGGTGTAAAAGTGGCATTAATCCGATTCCACAACTTTTGAAAGTCCTATTTTGTTCTCTTTATAATATTATAAATATTACTAACTTACTGTATAATTGGACAGAGCTTGTCCAACACATTATGTAGGTATCTCTGCACACATTATAATTTTATTCAATCTATTAAAATTTATAAAGAAAGCAAAAAACCGGACATCCTAAAATTGCGCTCTGTAAAATAGGGGTAACCGGCCACATTCCCTTTTATTTTTTGAAATTCTACTTAGTCAAAATTTCCCTAATTCCCTAGAAGATTTTCCAAAGTGGAAATTTCTAGTGGGCTTGTGGGTATTCCTACTCATAAGTTATCATAAGTTGGCTACCCTGCAACCGCTCCAGCTGTAAAAAGATATAAACATAACCTCAATTTCATTCTTCAATATTTGTGTTTACAACATGTTCATCTTTTTCATGCTTCAAGCTTAACTTTTCAACTGTTCTGTTATCAAATGTTCTAGCTTCTAGGTCTTCTTTCAGTCTTAAAAATTACAGTCGATGTTATTTGATTTCTACTTCCAGGTTTGTTTGGTTCCACTTTCAGTGTATCATTTCAGAGTGTAAAAACTATAATTTATTATCTACTTGTAACTTACTTGTTGCTAGTTGACATCAAATCTATTAAAAGGTAATTAAAATTTTTTATTATAATTATCACGATTTGTGTTAAATCCTAAGTTGCAAACTTTACTAATTTATGCATTATTTACTACGTACCTTATTCTTGACTTCGATTCGCCGTTCGAAGTCTATTATATGTGGTCGGTCGAGTCAACGCCAATACGCTCATTTAAATAATAGGCTATAAGAAACAAAACGGAAAATTGTCTCTATCTGGGTTAAGTTAATGTGCATGCAAAGCTAGTGTACCTTATTAGTCTATTATCGGAATACATGTAAATTAAATCTTATTGTGTGAATCTCTGATAACGTATAATGTTATAGTACAGTAATGTCAATATTTTTGAATGATTACACTTTAAAAAGGGATAAAACTCAACTTAACACAGAGAAGATAAAATGTTATTAAATAACCATCTTTGTGGTATTAGAGAAAAGGTCGCTTAAAAAATGTTTATCATCAATTAATTATTATAGAATGTTGAGTTGTAAGCCAAACATAAGTTGTTATCGTAATCGTAACTATTGAGAGTCACTATTGTAGAATCATTCACGTGTATAGTTCAAAATTGACAAAATCTGTGTTTTTATCCATTCTATCAGGATACTAGTTCTATTTATAATATTTCAAATTTTCTTTGACTTTGACTAGCCTACTTCTAGGTAGCCTATAGTCTGTCCAACCAAAGAAGACCCTCTGGCAAGATGGGAAAATGACTCTAGCTCGGTCATTTTCCCACTTTGCCAGAGGATTTTCTTTGCTTGGACTATACCTTTGGTTTTTACTCAGAAGAATCGAATTTAATTTCCTTACTTTATTGAACGTTAATATTCTATTTGTTTTGTCTACAGCTGGGTGCTTGAATTCCTGCAATCGTAACGGTATATGTGCCCTGGAGGATGGAGAATATCATTGCCAGTGTAATCCTGATTGGGCTGGATCAGATTGTAGTGTTCAGTTGGAAACTGAATGCAATGATGAGATCGACAACGATCATGGTGAGATGAGCTTGGATTGCTCAATGCCTTAAACGATTTTTAGTAGCATACTATCAACTCCTTACAATTTAACACTTTTATAATAAACCTCACTTGAAGTCATTTTTATTTTTAGTAAAGTTCTTCCTATATCATGTAGACCTGTATCTTTGAATGTTGAACGCTTCCTGGACTCAAAACAGAGGTTTTTTGATAAACCAAATACTGAAGTGCAACAAATTATATAAAATTTGCAAAATATTGGAAAAATGTAGCCTTATGTAAGTAATGCCACATCCAAAGGCGAAACCCCTTCTCCTGTCAAAATAACTATAACTTACTAAAATTAATGTTTTCAAAAATAACAGCTTCAATCTTTCCTATTAACATGCATTTAAAAATAATCAATTTGTTCATCCATGCAACCAGTCGATTTTCGACTTCTACTATCACCTGCCTCAACTTCGCCCACTAAACTTTTGTAAAGTATTTACAAAATGTAAATAAAGGCATTTATCTATCTATCAATCACATAATTCTCTTTTCAGCTTGGAAATTGAACATTCCCTTCCATTTTAGACAAAACTATAGTGTATATGTACAGTATATAGTATATGTATACAGTATATGTACAGTATAGTGTATATGTATAGTGGTAAAAATAACGTTTTCTAGAGAAAACGTTATTTTTACAATTTCAAGGCAAAGAATGAGGGTAACCATATTTTTTAGTCGTAATTCATTCCACTTATTTTTGCTTGGATAAATCTTCTATTTATATGAAACTCAGTGCATATTTAAGAAACCACTTATCGTAGTCAAATATATATTTTCCTGAGATATCTTCATCACAGGGAGTTGCGTCTTGGACGTTGAACAGAGCAGTCGTGTTTGCTTATCGCTCTGACCGGCCTATTGTTGTCTTGCCGGTGCTTGATTTAACCTCAATAACAATAACTATTGTGAATAAATTCGGCAAAAAGTGTTGAAAGTATCTTTTTTATTGAATTTCAAAAGTGAAACGAGTGATTATTAGTTTTTGTTGCTCTTCTGCGTGTTGTATATCAAATGCAAGGAGCCATAGACTCGTACTTCTCACCATCTGGCTCTAAGAAACGTGATCGATCTGCAGTTTCTCCTGAAGTGAATTCTAAACCTGGGAAAAAACGTGTGGACATTCCGACTATAAAAATGGATGAACAAAAATTCAAGGTTTTACTGGATGGTCTTGAAAATAGAATTATGGAAAATTTCAATAAAAAACTGTCTACTTTAGCTACTAAGGAAGATGTATCTGGTTTAACTGAGACTGTGCAAGTGCTATCCGTTGAAAATGAGGAAATAAAAAGTAATTTACAGTCTCTTACTCTTTGCAACAAAATTTTAACTAAAAGACTTATCAATTTGGAAGATAGAAATAGGAGAAATAACTTAATTTTCAAGGGACTGCAGTTTGAACCTAACGAAACTAATTTCGTGCTTGTAGTGAGGCGTTTCTGCATGAACTATTTACGTTGTCACGAAAATTTGTTCATCAATCGTGCTCATCTTCTAGGAAATCCAAAAAAGAACAGTAGTTTAATTATAGCCTACTTTCCGTGTGATGACGATGTGAACTTTATCTTATCCGATGTGAAAAAGTTGAAAGGAACCAACTATTTTGTTAGTAAAGACTTCTCGTACGAAACGCGTAAAAAGAGGGGAAAACTAATGGCTTTGCGAAAAATTATCATGAGCAAAAAACCAGGCTCGAAAGTGCGGGTCGTCCATGACCGGTTGATCATTGGAGAGGTGTCTTTCACATGGGATGATGATTCAGGATGGCTGCAGTTCGGCAACTTGAATGGTGAAGAGAAATTCAACGAATTGCTAGGAAACGAATCCGAAGAAATTCTAAAAACTTTCAAAGAAGGACATAGAAACAACAAGCATCAAAGACTTGATGATGTAGTATGAGGTGGGGCCGTCATTCGAATAGGTAGGCCTAGTGTAAGAGAATATGAAACGGATATTTTAGTGTATAATGTTTGTGGAATAAAAGGTAAGAATTATCAGCAATTTTTTAGTTTTTTAAAAAAGTTCGATTGTTTTATTTTGTTGGAGACTCATGTAGAGGAAGGGCAATGTAAAGATTATGAATTTTATTTACCAGAATATAAATTGATATGGGAGTATGCAGTAAGGAGTAGTCGTTTTGGTCGAGCTAAAGGGGGAATAATGATGGGATTTAGAGCGTCCTTATCAAAGTATTACTCTTTTAATAATGAGGATGGTAAACCTAAAATTTCAATTAGTTTTAATAATCAGGAAATATATATTTTGCCAATTTATTTGAATGGTGGGTCGGAAGGGGAATGGAGAAAAGATTTTAATACTTTATGGAATTACCTTTCGACCTCTGATAATTATTCAAACACTATCTTGGTTGGTGATTGGAATTGTAGAGTAGGCTCATTACAGAAAATTCCAGTCGAAGTCTCTGTAGACAATGATAATGTGTCTCGCTTCAGAAAATCGAAAGATACAGTCATTAACAATAGAGGAGAAATGTTCCTATCTTTATGTGAAATATATAATTATATAATATTAAATGGTAGAATTAACGGAGATGAAACAGGTGAATTAACTTTTTTAAATCAGAGAGGAGCATTTGTAATCGACTATTGTTGTGTGCCACTAGATATTATCAACTTCATAAATAGGTTTACTGTACTTGACGAGAATTTCTCAGACCATTTTCCAATAACCTTTAAATTGTGTTGTATGAGAGATGGTGTAAATGAAGATGTCGATGAATTAATTCAACTCTTACCTAAGCTTAAGTTCGGTAGATCAGATGAATTACACTATTCACATAAGCTATCACAATCTTGTAGAGATATTGAACTTCCAAATAACCCTGATATTGCATCCAACGTTTTGAAAAAACTGATTTACTCTTCAGCTAGTAGCAGGCTAAATTCATGCAGTACAAGTAATAAAATAAATAATCGGCAAGCTTGGTTTGATAGAGATTGTGAAAGAGCTAGACGTAGGATGTTTAGTCTACTTAATTTGTTCAGAAAATCCAATTATATGTCAATTAAAAATGATTATCTAACCTCAGTAAGAGAATATAAAATTTTGTGTAAAGAGAAAAAGAAAGATTATTACATAGAGGTGAACAATAGATTTCGAAATGTGAATGATTCTAAAAATTTCTGGGATCTTGTGAAAGTTTTTAAAATTCGTCATTTTACTCATGCTGTATCCATAAAAGCTGATGAGTGGATCAACTACTTCTCAAATTTATTTACTCCTGTTGGACTTAGTGACTCCGTTTTGTATGCAGCACCCTGGGTCGAAATAGAATCTCTAGATAAGGAATTGGATATGAGGGAATTGGATGCTGTACTCACAAAAATGAAGAACAACAAAGCACCTGGAGAGGATAGAATTACTGTTGAATTTTATAAAAATGCCCCAGAGACTTTCAGAATATTATTGCTTAGATTATTCAACAATATTTTTACGAATGGAGAAATACCTGATTCTTTTAATAGTGCTATTATTTTTCCTCTTCATAAAAAAGGTAACCCTGCCGATGTTTCTAATTATAGAGGAATTTCATGTATGGATATTATGACAAAACTTTTCATGGGCATAATGACCAATAGATTAGCTAAGTGGGAGCAATCAAGATGTATTATAAAAGAGAGTCAGGCCGGATTTCGTCCTGGTTACTCGACTGTTGATAACATATTTGTTCAACATAGTGTTATTAATTATTTCTTGCAAGTTAAAAAAAGAAAACTGTATGGTTTCTTTATCGATTTCAAAGGAGCATTCGATAATGTAGAAAGAAACTCGTTATTTTTTAGACTCTATGAATTAGGGTTATCAAGCAAATTCATAAGCATTTTAAAGCGGATCTATAGTAATAATAGGTGTAGGATTTGGTGTAATGGAGGCAGAGGTTTATCGGCAGAGTTTCCAATAAATAGCGGAGTAAAACAAGGCTGCTTAGCCTCTCCGATTTTATTCTCTCTATTTATCCATGACCTTTGTGAATATATAGGTGGAGGAGTATCTGTAGGAAACCTAGATTTAAATGGACTAATGTATGCGGACGACGTAGTTATACTAGCTGATACTCCGATTCTAATGCAAACAATGATTAATAGATTAAGAAGTTTTTGTGTAAAATGGAATCTTGTAGTAAATATGAATAAGTCAAAAATCGTTGTTTTCAGAAGAGGGGGTAAACTTAGGAAAAGCGAAAAATGGTTTTATGGAAATGAGGTTATTGAAATTGTAAATCACTATAAGTATTTAGGGGTAATTTTCACGTCATCTCTTTCCTTAAAAATACATTTTGATGACAGAGTGACAACAGCAAGGCATGGGATTAATAGCATGTGGAAAAGCTTAATTTTAAACGATTCAGTGCCTCTTTCCGCCAAGTGGCAGGTTTTCAGTGCAGCATGTAAATCTACGGTAACCTATGCTGCTCAAGTGTGGGGCTACTTGCAGAGTGACCGAATAGAAAAATTCCAAAAATATTTTGTGAAAAAGTTATTTGGCCTCCCAAAGAACACCCCAGATTACATTATTTATTTAGAATGTGGGTTAGAGCTATTGTGGATCTACACTTTCAGACTTCATTTGAATTATATAAGTAAAGTTTTCAACATGTCAGAGAGTAGGTATCCACGCAAAATCGCTTACGAATTTTTTGTCAGAAAATGCGGTTGGTATAAGGTTTGGCTAAGTCTTTGTCAGCGTTATGATATACACATAGATTGGTCTGATAGCATAATCCAGGTGGACAGATGGCTGAATTCAATGAATTTATTACTATTGGAAGTGAGTCAGAGAAATTATATTGCATGGAGAGAGAGGGCGGATCAATCAGTATACCACAGTATTTACTCTTCTTTATTGATAGATTTAAAAGACCGTACATATTTGAATGACTCTTATAAAAGGAACTTTATAAATATAATTTTTAAAGCAAGATCATCTATGTTGCAATTGAATTTCAGGCCAGATAGGGAAGAGAGTGGACACCTGTGCTCCTTATGTAATAGTAGAGAGCCTGAGAGTGTGGTTCACTTCATGGGGAGATGTAAGATTCTAGGAGCGATAAGGAAAATTTGGTTTGGTCACACGTTTTTGGGGGAAAATGAGATCATTCGATATTTGAATGGAGTAGATTGGCATCGCCTTGTTGGTTATCTTAGAAATGCTTTGCGTTACAGGGAATGGCTAGTGACGGAATACAATACTGAATAGTTCATTCAATTTATAAAAACTATTCAGAATTAATTAATTTATTCTCTAACAGTGATGTACGGTACTTATGTAGGCATCATATCAATGTACAAGCACAGTAATGAACCCAGGAATGCGAGTATAGCATCGTCCTTATTATTATAATTAAGTATATATTATTTTCAAATTCAAATCTATCCATTTATATGTTTAAATTGTTCATTGTACTGTAGCCTAAGTATTTATTAGAGTTTGAAACCTTAATTTTTCAAATAGTGTTCGAATCATTTTCTTTTTCGAAAAATATTGACTGTAAAATTCTCAGTTATCTTTATGAGTGATTGAAGTGGAAGAATCGTTTCTATTGCAAGGGTTAGATAAGAATTTAGGAAGTGTATTGAATTGATTTTCTGAGTTTGGCTCAATGAATTTATTTTAATCGTTATCTGTAACTTCGACTGTCATTCTATAGAGACAGATTAGATAAGTTAGAGCAGGAGATGTAATAAGAATATAGCAACTCGACTGACGGCTTCGGCCAAGTCTATGATGATTTGTAAAGAAAAACACCTGCTTATTGATAAAATACTTTATAATAATTTTTTAAAATTTTTTTATATTTTTAATGAATATCATGTATGTTTTTATTTGGTTTCAATAAAATCATCTTTCTATCTATCTATCTATATCTTCATCACAGAAGAAATCTTTAAAAAAAATTCAATGTGTTCATGAACAGATGGAATGGCTGATTGCTCTGACAGCGAATGCTGCACTCACCCGGTGTGCCGCGATCACATAATGTGTCTGGCTTCAAATGATCCGGTCGAAGTACTCCTACGAAAACAGCCTCCATCGGTGACCGCTTCCTTCTACCAGAGAGTCAAGTTCCTCGTGGAGGAGAACTCCGTGCAGAGTTATGTCCATAAGGATGAATACACCGAAAGGTATGTTTTCTAGAATGCAATACTGTACATCATGCTAATCGATTATTGAAAAGTTTATAATGATAGGGAATATTGGAGACTCTATTAAAAATCATGATTAGGAGATTCAAAGATTCAAGTCAGATCTCCAATTATTCCATTCATTCATCTCTACTAAAGATTCTTGCTCAAGTAAACACTTCTAATCACTGAATAATGCATAGTTTTATTATTCAGCATATTGTCAATAGTCTTATTTACAGCACAGTCTATTATTCATTTAATCTTGATATATTAAAAATCAATGGAAGAGACCTTTGTAATCTAAACACAATATTCGTTCTCCTAATATCTAATTATTCTACAACCAAATTTATTGTATGTGAGCTATCATTACTATTTATGCTTAAAATCAAACCAAATTTTGTTGACTTCATAATTAATTGATTTACGGATTTATAATGATGTCATTCATCTTTTACAAATCATGGCATTCTGAATATTTCATCAACATTCAACTTCTCAAAGTTTATAAAGATCTTCGGTTGCTTCCGTGAATTTCCTTCTCTTAGATCAATTGATAACTAATTCATGATTTGATTATTTAATTTGAATTGGCTTACGCATTTTCAATGATTGGAAGTATTTACATTTACTTTTCAACAACGTTAATTGCCATCTAAACAAAAATATTCTGTAAAATCTAAAAAAATCACTTTCAATAAGTACAATAAAAGGATATTTCAGTAACTATAATACATCGTTGAATGTATTCTTTGCAAAAATTAAATTATTTGCACTAAATAAATCCAAATAGAACAAATGCACAAATCGATACTTGAATACTTTTGTGGTATTTATTTCATGATATTTATTTTATTCTTCTTCTTACTCAAATTTGTGTTGTCCTTTTTCATTTTTATTCAATCTCAATACCTCGATCTCAATCCTTTTTTATTTCATACCTTTCACATTGACCTCCGTTTTTCCATTTTTGAAGGATTCTTGAATTGCTCTCGTATGATTATTTTTATCAACTGTGTTTGGCTACAAACTATAACTTACAGCACTTAGATAACAAATGCTTATATAGTAATATCATTATACATTCAGGGTCCATGATTCTCATACAATTCTAAATTAATAACTTAAATATATGATTGAGATAGAATATTTCACAAAGTTCTTTCCAGTCTATAATCCACTTTCAACAATCTTAAACTTTTCTCTTTAACTGTTTTTCAATTTTCTTAAACTTTGAACTTTAAAAATATTTTAATACATTTTTAAATTGAATATTTGAAGTAATTTTTCGCTGTTTTTATATTTCCTTAGATCTACACATAATAGAATCATTTATCATTGTGAATATTTATGAAAAATATATTTTTTAAATCAATTTCGTTCAATCAATTTCGATTTTCATGAAGACTTGGCAAATTATTCATGTAAATGATCGTTTGAGCAATTTAGAATCCTTTCAAATACATAACCCTTTCCAAATGTGTGCGTGTGAAATTTCCTCACTACCTAACCTTTGATCCTTGAACCACTAACTTGAAAATCCATTGTGATGTTATGTGTCGTATCGTCTCAGCTTACATCCAAAGAGGCTCGCCTTTGAAAAAAGTCGTTAAAAAATAACAAACTACGGCTTATTTTAAATTCCAGGTTTTTTAACTTGGAAATACTATTGGGTATCTATATTTTATAAATTCATTTGAAGGACGCATTCTTAACATACTTAAGATCTTTTGAAACAACATAGAAAAATAGGTACCGTACCAGGAACATTCACAACAAACAACAAAGTACATTATGTTCTCAATGGTAGGCCACCGGCTGTTGAATGAAGCAATGGGAGTATTAAAAATTTATTCTATGATGTATTATTCAGTTTTTTGTCAAATCGTACTGATTCCTCATATTGATTCCACCAGAAACTTATTTCATCAATTTTGCTTATTTCCAAAAGAATCTTTCATCATTTAAGCAGTGAAATCAGAGTATACTCTATCTGATAATCTAGGATAGTTGTTAAGAAAATTGATACTCAAGTTCATTTCCATTTCCCAAGTTCAAATATGAAGTGATGAAGAAGTGCTCAGCTTAAAGTTTTCCTTGTCATTTTTGCCATAACTTGATGATAAATAGTCATATTTTCATTTATACCGAATTCGATTTGTTAGTTCCACTAGCAGTCCATTTTGTGGGAAGAAGAGGCTCACAGAGAACGGTACTTTCAAGTAGGTCACTACTTCGACCGATTCTTTAAATTATTTGCTATTGAAATATAAACTGAAAGTCGTGAAATGAGTCTGAATGTGATATTCATGAAACATTCATGCGTGCAGCCATTTTTAATTCCATGTAATACGTTTTGTTTGAGACTTAAACAAATGGGTTTCTCAAATGGAAAAACTTCTTAGAAAAATGCAAAGATTTTGAATGAATTAATAAATACTGCTTCATTCAGTGAGAATATTTATTTCTTCATTTTCAATAGACCGGTTTGAAAAAATATATAGAACTTTTACTTTATCCATGTATTTTTATGTTTTTTTATTGTTTTGATCGCTAAAAATATAAATGGGCTAGCTCCTATGATTTTTTATTGGTATCATTATTTTTTATATTTTTCCGACATATTAGAGATCTGAATGAATCAAAGTTTGGACAAGAAACGCGGATAACAATACTTTGTGCATGGGTGTTGAGCTTCTTCTGCAATCTGCGATTGATGATTATGGTGAAAATCTCCACTTTTTCATTCAGCAAACTGTTGGCCTATCATTGAGAATAAGGCACAGTTTCTACTATTTATTTTTCATTGCCAGCTAAAACTTATTCATTTACATCTTGGTGATTTGCTTTTAGAGCTTTTTATAATTTTAGTTCTTTCTGTTTCTGTTCTATGTTTTTGGTGATATTTCTTCACTTCAAGTTAACATTGTCAGAATTATTGTAGGTTTGGATATATGTTGACAACATATTTGCTGTTGATAGCTCAAATCTACTTATAACATTGCCACTGAAATAACACACCTGCACTCTAGTTGAAAATTACTACCAATCGTTTTTGAAAATAACTTTTTTTAATCATGATGAGCAGAGTAAAATGACTTTAGTGCACTCAATTGCATGCTCTTTGTAGTGACATTTAATCGATCATTTTGTGAATTCTGATGTATGATAGAAGGGTCATATCAGTCTAGAAATATAAGTATGAAAGTATTGTATTTAAATTCTCATTCGTATCTCATAATGTGCCGCACTTCAATTTCATTAAAATTTAAATTTTAGGCCTAATGTTTTGTTGAAAATTCTCTCGCTTGATATAAATATCTTGTCTGATACAAATTACTAAACTTATGCGGAGAATCCATTCTGAGAAGTATTCATTAACTTGATAACAGTGGCAATGTTAATCATTACAAGTATTTTTCTTATACTGTCATATCTGAGCACTGCTAAAGTTTCTGATTTCAGAATTATCAAATTGGATATTTTATGTTATTTTCTTGAAATCCACATGTGATGTCTTGTAAGTTTGTCTTATTTGTGTGTGACGTCTTATGGTTGTCATAAAACTCGCGAAATATTTTTAGGGAAATCCTTATCTGGGTAATCGTGGTGAAGACGAATGTTTTAATCAGTAGAGGAATTCGGTTCTGAGAATTTCCATGACAGCTCCTACTCTGTGTGTATGTTTACCTATCCCAATCCCGACCTGTATAAATGTTCTCAGCAATGGCATGGAACGAGAATATTTATCATTTTCTTTTGGAATTCTGATCTGATTTTTATGAAGAGTGTTTCTTTCTAGTATTTTGTCATGGATCTCAAAAAAGCTAATGCAATAGTCATAAAATGCAATATAATGTTTATAATTCAAGTTAATTCTAGGATTAAATAACCTGGAGGTTGCAATATTTTCCACTCATATTAAGTGCTTTGTGCGTTTAGGATGTACCCTCGATAAAATAATACCGCAGACTTTTCTTTATCATTTTATTTGAGAATCAACCCAGATTTTTTCTTCATAGAGTCATGTTATTGAAAATTTGGAATGTTATTTCGATGTGATATTGAATTAGCATTTTATACAAATATGATACTTTTGTTGCTTATCTTCTTTATTACATGTTTAAGAAACGGGACCTGAATATAGTAATTGAATACTCTCTGCTTATGAAGACTTATCATTCTAATTATAAAAACCTAAATCATGAGTGAGACGAGGCACATCAGTATCAATTGTGTATAATCAAATTTTTTCCGTCTCTGTCAAATTTTCCAGAGTCTATCTGGGTTTTTATTATAAATTCATTATTTTTCTCAATTTCATTTCAATTAGAATAACCCAACATAAAGTAGGCCTACCTTGATCATTTCAATTTTCTTATTCGATTTGACTTCAGGAATGCTTCCTTATGCAGAGCATAAATATTATTTTCTTGTTAAAGTATATTCCCTTTTCTAAATAATATTTTTATTACTATTATTCACTATTACTATTACTATTATTTAGTGAATAATTTTCTTTGGAAGCTTCTAAGTTATTGCTGTATATTAAAAAATATATATTTAAAATTCATTCTAAATCACTTCAGTTTTTTCACAATTTACCTTAAAAAACCTTACCATTGTTTCCCACATAAACCTTATTAATTCTACTCGGAAAATAATGTAAACATCAAAATTACCTCTATCAATTTTTTATAATGTTCTTTTACAAATGTGGCCAAAACTCTTGATGATAATAAAATTTCAAAATATGCATTAAATATTGAATTTAAAGTATGGAGCAACCTCCAGGTATTATTTAATATTTCAATTAGGTAATAGAGCATTTTTTTCTCTTTGCTCAGTTTGTATAGTCAATTCTGGAACTCATTTACACCTCGGTAAGTTAAACGACGACAAATATAAAACAAAACCCAAACATCTTATACTTATCTGATTGGTTAAATCTTTCTTTTGAATCGCTCGTTATATTTTTGTATCTTTTCACATCAGAAAATCTTCATGTCTATAATCGTAGCTTTTTTAATTGAGTTGATTCTTTTTATCACTTTGCTTTTTACTTTAATTCATCATTTGTGTATGTTGCATAGAATGCCCTTACTCAAGCATCATCCAAATAACTGTGTTTCAATGATGAAAAATATAGACTTTTATTCCTATAACTATGTCTGTTTTTCAGCTGAATAGAGATATAGTTTTTGATAATTGAGTAATTCTATTAAAGAGAACATCTCAAATTTCAATCTAGTACTTTGAAATTTTATTCAATTTGAAAATTCATTCTCCTCTAAATTCACTGGTGTAACTTATTCTCAAATGTCTAATCTCATTGAATTAAGTCATAAATTCTATGGAAATTGTATCACATTAGATTCTTGACTCTTTACTTCAAATGCTGTCTACTTGCATGAGAGCTAAGCATTTCTCAATGTGGCCAATATGGTCAGCAACCATTGAGTGATATTGAATTCACTCTTTGGAAATTTGCTTTCACTCATTGGAGCACAGTTAAAATCCTTTGTAATCATATTCCCCTCCAGTACGTTGTCATTGTTGTATGTGCAAGTGTTGTCAGTCTCTTCATTTTATTTCTTGCACTGTTTGCTGTTCTGTCATATGTTTTATGTGCATTTTATTTTCACTTTTTATTTTATGTTACGTGAGTGTATCGTCCATGTGTGTACTTTTTTCTTTATTTGAACATTTTTGTCTGTACATGTTGTCTTTGTTAGTATAGCTTAAACTATTTAATTTAATTTTTGGGGCTTGGGAGGATTAAAATAATGTATAATAAGTAAAAAAGTTCCGGGCTTTGAGTATATGTATGTGACGAGTACATACAGTACTAATAAAAATCCAGAAATGACAAAAATTACCGGCAGCCATCTTGGAAGGATCCTTGTGTCTCCCTGTCTTTGTGTTTGTCTGATAAACTTTGCTCACCCACTTCCATCTTCTCCTTCTAAGAGACTTTTAATTTCAACTTTTAATTTTTTCTTTCAACAAATTTTCATCCATATTGTTAGTTTCTAAGATCTTTTTTTAATTGTTTATTTGTTCTATCAGCAGAATGTGCTTGATGTTGATATTGTCTTCAACTACCTTATCACCATTTTTCTTATTACTTGTGAAATGTATAGGAATTACATGCATAGCAAATGGTACAATAATAACTTATGTCTATTATTTGTTGATTGGTATTTGCAGGTTTTAGAGTGATAACTCCAACAACATCATGTTATGATTATTTAGAAGGTGTTCAAGATTTTTCTGTACATAATGGTATTCAACTATTTTGAAATAAATGGATAAATTGTATGTTTCAAGAAACGAGGTAGAGATGTTACAATTTTTGTGATTGAATATGTTTGCTTTCAATTGGAAAGTTGTTCCATTTATGGTATGTAGTTTTAACAATGATTCCAAATGCCGAACATTGACTAGTACGGTAGTAAATTTATTTTTTCCATGTACTTGGATGATACATCGCTATTTTTAATTGTTTGTTTATTTTTAAATGATTTATATAAAGAAGACATTGATCATCAACTTGAGATATACTCTTACATGTTTGTTTGTATATACTTTTAACATTATGCAATTTTCCTGACTAAGGGTTTGGCAGTTTAATATTATTTGTCAAATCTAATGTTTGTATGTGGCTAGAGAAAAACTTTGATAGGTATCGTTTTGATACGTTGGTATATTAATAATGGTTTTATCATTATTTCATTGATCTCTCGGTTTATTTCTATCAATAAGATTTTATGTGGTTAGTTTGGGATAGCCATCAACCAAAAATACCAAGTCTTCAGTATAAACTTGTTGGGAACTTGTTTTGTAAATTGAAATCATATTAATTCATAGTGTTTTAAATTCTCAAATTAAAACTAAAATATTTTATCATGAAAGTGACCGTTTGTTTTCTGAACTTACATAGTAGTCTATTATAATTACACCTGATGAATCTATACTTAATTTTCATGTTCATATCCATAGAATCTCAATAAGTATTCAAATTAGTAGTACAGTACTTGTTGAAACGGTGTTTTTTACAACTTATTTCTCGATATATCTCCAGGTTCGATGAATTTTCTCATTGGTTTTTAACAATCTATTGAAATAAAATTGTCAATTTTTGTAAATGCCATGTTGTAGAATGTCTCATATAGTCCAATTAAACTCTGCCCTTGGAGAAGAAGATTAATAAGTTATGCAAAGCACAATTTAATGTTTCTAAAATTATTATTCATCAAAAGTATATCCAAAATTCCTTAACAACTGGTGAAATATTTATTTGAGTAGAAGATAAGTTCTGTTTAATAATATCAAATTTCAAACTGTCATTTTGGCGTTTTTTGTGTATTTCTCATGCTAATTATAGATCACATAAAACTTGCACCATTTTTATGGTAACCAAAATTTCTATTACTTTATGCTTCGTTACATTTACTGTACTTTAAAGTTAGTTTTGTGAAATATTGTTCTCTAAATATTGTTTACTCCATACTCTGAAACCTGCAAAATTCAAGACATTCTATTCTATCGCGCTACTCAATTTATATACTGAAGTAATATTGAGTAGATATTAATCAAGAGTAAAATAATAATCAAGACTTTCAATAAAGTCAAAGATTTTGTGCTTCCTTCTTAGATTGAATTCAATGAATTTCATGAGTGGTTGAAGGCAGAAGAACTATCAAGTCGCATTCTTCAAAGTTTTCAAATAATGAGTTGATTTGAAATTATTCAACCTTTCCAATAAATATCAAATTAAATATATTAATTAGCGTATAAATTATTTTTTCAAACTTTGTTCTATTTCACAATGGACGAATCGCTCTGTTAAGTTATCTGATAAATTATCGCTCTTTCTTGATAAATGTGCGAATCTATGTAAGTTTGAGTATACAATGAAGTAGTCAATAATATAACTTAAAGCAGAATGATAATGCTGTGGCAAAGAGATTCGCTTTATTATTTTGCTAGCTGCATGCTGAATGGAAAATTTGAAGAAGTTACTTAATCTCTGTATAATTAATCAAAACCCACCCTGCCTATTGCACTTGTTCAATTACTCATCTCGCAAAAATAGTAGAAACTGTCAAATGACACAAGTTGAATTTTACATGTAGGCGTACCTACTTTGCTAGATCTCAAAATTCCATGAAAATAGATAGCCTACTTCTCGAAGTCTCAATTTTTATGAGGAATTTTAAATTCGTACAAATACAGATGATATTGCTAAATTTAATGTAAATCTTGAATTTAGAGTCTTTATAATTCAGTATCTATAATGATTTTCAACTATATTAAGCTTATATACTTCAAATACTAAGGGTAGATTCTTCAAACCCTTATTCGTAGCATAGTTCATTGAAAAACTTTCTAGGTAAGTTAGGTTAAAACGTTAAGTTTTACAAGTAGTAATTACCGTTTCACAAAACGGTAATACAAGGTAGAATTTCAAATATTTAATTTCAGATTTAAATTTATTCTCTGTAATATCATGCTGTAATCCAACTTATAAATCCAAAGAAATCCTTGATAAATTTTATTATTGGCTGTTTTTTTACAAGTATCTTTTATATTCGTTCAGTAACCCTTGCCTAATATGAATAAACTCATTTTTACAATTCCTACCCATGAATTGAGACAATGATGGGTAAGAGTGATAATGGTATCTCACTGGGACTGGGCGGTATCAGTTTTAATGATTCATGCTAATTGTGTTGATTCAGTAGGTGAAAAAAGAAAGTTTATAATCGCTGTAATTGTATTATTGATGTTGAATCATCATTCCATTCAATATAATCATTTTATATTTGCATATAAATTGTATACAAATTGGTACCATAATGAGTAAATCACTAAATTAAATTGCAGTTTACTGTGATTTACTACTACTTTTCAAAAATAATTACTGGATATAATTATTATAATATTAAACATTGTTATCCCACCCAATCATCATTCAACGTTAAATATAAATTTCTCCTGGAATGTAAATTAGTAAACTCTATTCTTGAACAGGCAGGACTCTAATAAGAATTGAAATATTGTTTGATTTAGTTGAAATTTATTGGACTTCAGTTGAAGTTCAATCCTTGAAGCTTGATTAATTAAATTATTAAATCGAAAACAATCATTTCATTGTGAAAGATTTGTCTAGTAAAATAATTTCACTTGTGAAAGATTAGTCTATAGTACAATACTTCCAGAATGAGTGATCACTGTAAATACTCGGATCTCATTTAAACATTTGCTGAGTAACATCCTCAAATACATTGTTAACTATCCAATAATTTATTAAAGTTGAAAATTTATTCAACTTTTAAGTAATTTCCAAATTTATAATCCCATAATTCACACTCAATTGAAAACGATTTTCACATCTTGGTTCTTTGGTTGATTCTTGCTTTTCAGAATAATATTGTTACCTAACTACATTTTTTTAAAATGTAATATTTCTGAATCATGAAAAACTAATCTATAGATTGAAAAATTCAATCAAAATCTTGAGTTTGCTAAATTAGATCTTCCTTGGTGAAAACATCCCCCCATTATATAAAAACAATAAATTATGTTTAAGTAGCAGCTTCGATTCCAATATTACAATGATTATGGATCACATGAACGAAATCACAGGTCTTCATACCCAGCCTATTTTTCGATAAGGCTTAATTGATTCTAATGTTGAAGAGCGTATTCATTCTGCTATTGATTGATATTTGTGTAGAAATATTACATGATAAGCACAGTCAACTGAATATCTCACAGATAGAGAGAGTGTGTGTTTTTCTATTTCATTTTGAAAATGTGACATTTTATTTTACATTGCGCTTGAAACCATGCATCTCATTATTATTACGTCATTTTGCAGAAGAGTGTCAGTTATTCGTGGACAAGTACTTTCGCCACAAGCTTTGGGAATAATAGGAATCAGAGTGTCTGTTGATAGAGACTCTCGATTCGGATTCACTCTGACCAGAGCTGGAGGATGGTGAGCTATAAAATTCATCATAAATTCACATTTCTCAACATAATATTGTGTATTTCAATTTATATTTTCAATTGATGAGGAAAAGGAAAACAAATATGCAAAGTTTTAGCATTAGAAATTAGAATTGATTTGATAACCCCCTATCCAAACAACGATTTTTGGAAGGTAGAATTTTTCCGTCCTACTAGATAGAAGTTAGTATACTGGGTAGAACGGCACTTGGCCCCCAGGGATTGTATAATCATACTCAGTCTCTGTAGCTCACATAATTTGTTTGTCAAGGTCCGTTCCTTCTAGTACAATATGTAAGAAACTATACGTAGAAAATCGTATTTGCAACGGAGGTAGGGAAGCAATATTTCTCACAAGAGCTGATTCTTAATTTTTTCAACTTCAAATATACAGAGTAAACTGTGACACATTCAGTTTTTCAGCGATTTTGATTCATTTCGCTTATGCTAGTTGAGATAAAATCAAAGTGAGAAACCATTGGCAACTCATGGACAATTAGATGTGTCTTAAACTTTTCTTTTATAAAATTGTTTTAGCTCTGATAATGCTCAAAGTTTTAGCTAGCGCCAAAAATTTAGGTGGTTGTCTGTTATTAACTCCCAACTCTGTCAGGACGAAATACTATTTTTACTTCTGTTTCTCATTCCATGTTCTGAGCACATTTTGTTTGCAGGTTCGATGTTCTTGTGAATGGCGGAGGAGCAGTAACGTTACAATTCCAGCGCAGTCCCTTTCAGCCAGTCACCAAAACACTGTTTGTGCCCTGGAATCAGATTGTAGTTCTCCCTCCGATAACAATGCTGCTGAGTGATGAATCTGAAGGATTCCATCCTACTCCATCCGTTCTTGCCTTGGGTAACCTATTTTTCAGCCCTCTTATCATTGAAAAATAATGAGATGAATTGATACTGAAAAGGACAGCCTAGTAGTAGCCTGTATTACAGTTGATAAAATGTGTGAATTATGTTGAAAGAAGTTATAAAAAGCTGTTTATAGAATATTATACTCTTTATAGAAGGTTATACTTTGGATATAGGAGTAGATGACTCGAGTTGATTCAATATATTTTTGTTCGTAAAGTACAACTTTATTTGCCTCAAAAACAATATTGTATAAACAAGTAAACAACTAATTATTTTATTTATTTTGTCTTCATCCTACTTAAACTGTTAATGATAATAACTTAGTAAATACATTAATAACTTTCACTTTAACAACAGTACTCACGATTTTGTTGTTTGTCAAACGCGACAAGTGGCTCAAGTATCTAGTTACTCCTTGTACGCTGAAGATGTGGCTCAGTGCTACGAAAAGCGTTTATTTGGTACCATTTCCATTATTTGGTACCTAATTCGATGATTAATTTATGAGGTTGTATTCAATTTGTTATTATAATTTCACAGGAGCGCCTGGACTGGGAGCCGCGTTGCACAGTGTAGGGCCCTGCTTGGACCACGATGACACCCTTCTTGTTCCAGTTATTCTATCCACATGGATGCCTGAAAAAGTTGGCGGTCATCCTGGACAGAATCTGCTATTTGCTGAGACTCAGGTAAGCTCAGTTCTACTTATCTCATCTCATATCTCATTTGCTAGATAAAGTTATATTGTATATTAGGATACACTTGAATATATTGACAGAACAAAATTCTTAAACATGTATCGAATAATTCTAGGCTATTAAAATTCCAAATATAATATAAATTATCAGCCTTTCTATAACTTATACTATAATTAAAGTATTTTTTAGTCTAGTTTAATTTGCGAATACGTTTTCTAGATTTCATTTTTTAATATTTTGAGAATCTTTACCTAGATATCTTTGATTGAACTATTGAATGCTTTACCAAAGCATCTCTTATTTAGCAAGTATTTATAGTCTTGTAGAGCAAAGAAGACATTCTTCCGAAATGGTCGATTGAAGCGAGAGTGTAACTACGCATGCACAGTTATGAAAACTTCCGTGTGAAATCACTTCTGGCAACATACCACTGATGAGAGACAGACGGTAAAAGTGGGATTGTTCTCATTTCGACTGCTGGCAGCATTGAATAACAGTTGCAATTTTAAAGGAATGTCTTCTATGCTCGTCAAAACTATACTTCTTCATCAAGAAAATGTCATTACATATTACTTTTTTGGTGGCGAGACCCTTACGGATAGGTTCCACCTCGCAAATATTTGTATGGTTAAATACCGACCACCAATCCAAGAGAAGTCCACTAAACAACCACCCTCACCAACCACTATACACTCCTTGAATGATAATTATTGTCTCTAAAAATTTTTTCTATTTGTTTTCAGATGCTGCAAGAAAGTATACGGATTCCAGGCTCAGGCCTGCACCTGATGTACAGAAGTAGTCTGGCATCGGGCTACCTGTCGCGCATCGTCATGCGACTCACGCACTCGCAGGTGCCGCCATCGCTGTTGCGCGTGCATGTGCGTGTGGAGGTCGAGGGATCAGTTCACACCAAGATCTACGAGGCCGATCCCAACCTCACGCACACCTTTGCTTGGAACAAGCGGAATGTCTACAAACAGAAGGTCATTTCAAAACAAATCAAATTTTGTTGTTGGTTTTCATACGAGTAAATACCCAAATTAATAGTAGTATACATTACAGAAACTTCAATGTTTCCTTTTTGTCTAGGGCTACTATTAATGTTTGTTGAAAATAAAAAAATCACAGTACGCTTTTGGTTTTTTTTATAAACACAACATATATTGCACTCCTAATAGGCATTCTATTCTGTGTGAATGAACAGATGAACAACATTAAATATTTATGAAACATGTTGTGTTTAAATGAAAAGTACTGAAAGGGTACTGATAGATTTTCAACTGATAGATAGATCTATCAACATTACAGAAACTGTATACACACTGTGGGGCCATTGATTGTCATACTTGATTTGTCAACTCGGTCGAATCTACCACACTTTAATCAAGTTCACATTGAAATCATACGAGAGATTCACTCCCCACCTATAAATTTGCCTTTTCCAGGATTATTTTCTGTGATTTCAAAGCTTTCAAAGAAAATCACGAGAAATATAATATTTTAAATGTTTGAAAAGTTATTTTCAATTTTTGTTCCTATTATAATCAGAAAAATGAGTGAATGAGTTTCTGTCTGCCTGTAATCCCACATCAGAAATTTAAAATATTGGCAAAAGTATGGTGGGAAAAATTCGACCTCAACAAATTATTATGAACTTTTCACACCAATGGCCACACTGTGGTACATTCTTCAATAACATTTCAGTAATAATGGGATGATCAATTCATGGAAATTTGCCAACAAAACTAATCAACGCTTCTATAACTTTTTGCAGGTCTATGGTGTTGCTGAAGCCAAAGTATCAGTAGGATATGAGCATTCCACCTGCCCGAATATAGTATGGGAAACTCAAACAGCCACTCTACAAGGATTCGAAGTGGACATTTCAGATGTTGGAGGCTGGAGCTTAGATATCCATCATCATTACAACTTCCATGAAGGTACTATACTTCTATTCATTTCCTTACCGTTCAATGTATTTTATATAAATGCCATTACATCGCAGTTTATACTTATGAGAAGTTATTGATCTGCACTATCTTGCTTGTGTGATTGTGCCAATCCCTTATTTCCAGCTCAAGAGTAGTTGATTTTGTGTTCTATAATCCAATTTCTTTTCTCTCATCAAAATAATTTTTATAATTACGTCCACTAATTGGTACTAAAATCAAAATCAAAATAATTTTTATAATTACGTCCACTAATTGGTACTAAAATCAAACCTAAAAAATCGAAAGAAGTATGCTATGGAACAGCTCATAATGCTAATAATAAGCATTCAGCTAATTGGGCTTCAGCTAATTAGAATAAGTGCTAGAAAGGTGATCTAAAATTCCGTTCGTCTCATGTTCCAAGTTATTGAAATTTAGTTGACATTTCTAAGCGTGAACAAAGTATGATTACGAATCACGAATAGATGTATTTTTTCAAATTCCGATACATTAATGAAATCCCTCATCGATGTTATATTCTATGATATTTTGTTCGTGAATATTTGTGCAAGCTACCACAATTCCTCATGCATTTCGAGTGATTCAATATATTTTTAGAATTGTATAGAGTTTTTCTAAATCATATAATTAATACTACTTATATGATTACAAATATACTAGAATACACCTCCTTTGAAATTGCAACAACTGAAAAGTGTTATCAAAGATCAAACTGTAATAGCCATTCATGCTAACCATTGTGCAAATGTAATTGTACGAGTGTGCTAGTATATTTCAGATTTCTTAATCGATGAATATATTTTTGATTAATGAATCAGTAATTTCGCCTTTGTCGATTACCAGTTCTTTCTCAATAAGAATGCTAATTAAACGTATAATTAAAAGTCGACTATGAATATTTTTTCAGGCATCTTGCAAAAAGGCGACGGATCGACGCTGCACCTGAAGCAGTTTCCGCGCACAGTGCGCGTGGTGATGGGCACGGGGCTGCAGCGGCCGCTGCACTGCAAGGACTGCGACGGTCTGGCCAGGGACGCGCGCCTCCTCACCCCCGTCGCACTCACCTCCGGACCCGACGGATCGCTCTATGTCGGCGACTTCAATCTCGTGCGCCGTCTCACCCCACAAGGAACTGTCTATACCATCTTGCAACTCAGGTATCTTTAAATGTTTCTCGTTTCTCTAATATCAATAGTAGATCTTTACTTCCTTTGGTGAACCAACGAACCGTCGATATAATCATACCTCAAATTCAACACAGTTAATGATTTACTTATTATTTTTATTCTTAGAATAATAAATTGTTAGTTATGTTGAGTTGATTCTAAGAAGACTAAAATCAGGATCTGGTCGCTTCTCAACAAATTCATTACTTTGTGACACGCGGGGTAACTTGGGGACAGTGGCCTTTTATCAACTTTTTTAATTACTACACCATTTTTATGCTTTCTACAAGTCTGAAAACGGTCAGAACAGTTGCTCTAAGTGTATTGACTACTTCTCAGAAGTTATGGGTGAAACAAAATGGCGGTTTTAGCTATTCTTTGAAATAGTCATTTTCAATGTCGCGGAAAATCTGGAAACTTTCTATTGCCTATCGATCATTTTATGGTTATACTTCTGAGGTTAGTATGATCTTTTCATATATTTGTTGACTTCAATCTAGCGTTAGAAAACTTGAAAAAATTATATTGTTCTCATTTTATAGAGATATAACCAAGCTTTCAGTAGATTGCTTTTCCTAATAAATTCATTGAGCAAATAAAAAAATTTGTATACTGTCATGTTTTTTTTTTTCAATTTAAGACTTCCAATGTATAAAACTATGCATTTTTGATCAGTTTTGATTTCTATAGGGACGTATGCAAGGATTCTGAGGTGAAAAAAGCCAATTTTCCTTGTAACATGCTTGAAACCAATCCAGTCGATTCTCAAATTTTGTAATTGTTTTGTTAATTGTAATGTTATCAATCCTCATATTTCCCAAATTTCACTGATTATTTGGGAAGATAACGATTAATTGAAGTCGACATTATTAATTTCATTTGCTACATTGCTGTTCTCATCAATTTACATAAATTTTAAGAAGAAAAATCAATTTGTCCCAAAGTTACCCCGCATTGTTCTTGTGACTTTGACATAAATTTTATTTCATAATTAGATTATTCCTTCATACTTGGTCTTCATAGACATTGTATTACATAGCCAAAAAGTGTAGCTATCTTTTAATGTAGTTATATCTGATATTGGTTGATTCGTATCTCACATATTCATTGAAAACTAGGAAAACTGTCCCAAAGTAACCCCCAACGACCGGTACAGATAAATAATTCTTCATGTGTTTTAAACTCAAACTTACGAATAATTGAGTTATGTTAAGCTGATTCTAGGATCTAGTCGCCCTTCATATTTGATTCATAGCACGGATAAATCCTTCACTATCCTTGCGTTAGACGCAAGAGATCAGCAACCTGTAGATATATGTTAGTCTTATATTATTATTATTAGTCTCCATTATTAGTTGGCTGGTTTCCAAGTGTGTCTTCTTGAAAGAGTGACTCCTGACTCGAGAAGTTTGTCATTCAGATTAGGAGATGAATGAGGAGAAAGAGTGGGCAGCTAAATTTACAATCATATTAAGTACTGATCAATTATTATAATTTCAACTGCATCAAGAACCTGTGTTATTACAAAATATTATTAACAACATTTAACCTTGATAAGAAATGACCTTGATTAAGAACTACGCTATTATGAGATGTGTCTGAAATAACGTAGTTAAAAGATCACTCTTGTCAAAATTTGAAAAGAATTGTTAAGTTCATGAATTTTGATTCTCCGTCTATCGATAACTTCATATACTTGAAATACTTTGAAATTATAGAATCGGTTGTATGATGTACAAACAATTAGAATTAACCAATTATAAGTACAATATGTACATAATCTTAATGCCAATGTTCTAAAATTCTTACATTTTGTCTTGCAGTGCAACTCAGGTTTCATACCAGTATTATTTGAGCTTATCGCCGGCTGATGGCCACCTGTATATTTCGGATCCAGAGAAGCATCAGATTTTGAGGGTGGTGACTCTGGAGTCAGTGGCTGACCCGGCCATCAACTGGGAAGCGGTGGTTGGGTCTGGAGAGCGATGCATTCCTGGCGATGAGAACAGTTGTGGAGATGAAGGCCCAGCCAAGTCAGCTAAACTGGCTCATCCCAAAGGTAGTTATGCCAGAGTACCCCTATACAAAACTAAAATCAATGGTATTGGATGAGATATTGTGGTATTTTTCCATAATGAGAAATAATAAGATAGATATTGTCAATACCACTAGTTTATTAAAATATTTTCACAATAGTACCATGGTTTCAGGGCTATACCTGCCCCATCCTCAGCTAAATTGTGCTTGGGTAGGCTACAAGGAACAGCAAGATCTAAAAATGAAAATTAAAAATTAGAGGATATTCAAAATGATTATTGAATTTCTACAACAGTAGAACAGTAGCAGGAAACCTCACTGAATACATATTGATAACTCAAAATGACATGCAAAATTTGAAACATTTTATCCAGAGTTTTTGACTGAAAAGAATAAGCTTATCTCTGAATATAATACCAGCTTTCAATGACATCAATATTGAGAGAAAAAAATACCTTTTTTATTTTTCTCTTGAAAACAGGAAGAGGATAATTAGCATAAACTATATCCTGTGGTACATGATTGAAAACCCTGCCTTGCAAAAAAAAAGATTTTTGAAAGAAAGTGCTATTGGGTCTTGGGATAGGGAACCTTTCAGTGAACCTTGTTCTCATTCCTCCAGTTTCATGTCCCAAAGTTGCCCCTTGATTTCCACTAGACCAATAGAATTCAGACAGGACCTTGAAGACATAAAGGTGCCTCAGAGGCATGATTTTCATAACCTGACATGACGATAGGAAATCAAAATTCTCTTGATTAAAAATCGCTCTAACTAGAGATTTCTGCAGAGACATTAGTGGCCTTAAATGAGTTATATAAGTACTTCCCCAACAGACCAACCCGTAAGAAAGGCGAGATTGAGCAAGAGCAAAGTAAAGATCTCTCAAAACAAATTTTGGACACGTATTTTTCAAACTGAAAATTCTATGCAGTAAGCAACGCAGGTACTTTTTCATGCCATCTATCTGTCCTTTCCACATCAAATCGTCATCAACAGTAATGCCATATTACATATATTTAATGGACATATAACTTTTGCATTCTCGAATACTTGATATTATTACAGTGTATAAAAAAGAAGAAGAGTAACATAAAGAATACAAAAGAAATAAAAAGTAGTTGAAACTATAAACTATAATCACATTCTTATGAGAAACTTTATTTGTACTGTATAAAGATAAATTTGAACTAAAACAAAACAAAAAGACTCTTTATGAACACGTTGGTAATCGCTTTGCATTTTCCAGGCCTAGCAATTGCTGCAGACAAAACCATGTATATTGCTGATGGTACAAATATCAGATCTGTAGATCCGGATGGAATAATACACACTCTCATTGGTCATCATAGACACCACAATGTTTGGCAGCCTATACCTTGCAAAGGAGCCATACCAGCGCAACAGGTAAAAATCAGTCATGTTACGAAAAATTTGTTGTTTTTTTTTTCATTTATGAAGAATGTTACTTCATAACTTGGAAATGCCTACTAACCATTTCAATAGACATTTCTAGTTAGATAATGAAACTATAGCGACTATAATATATAATCATATCTAATGGAACAGAGTTTGTAGTTGAGATTAATGTGTCTGAAAATAGGATAGACCAGTTCAATTTATTTACTTGAAATAGTAAAAATGCTACTAAATATCCTTGATTATACGCTGCTATTATCAATCATTCAGGTTTTCATCATTATAATTTTAAGTTTAATGATCATGATAACCTAATTTTGGACTGTTGTAAAAATTGTTAGAGGATCAGTTTTGGGCTTAGCCTGTTGCACTCACCTATGTTTATAATTATTCTTGATAAATGATAAATTATATTAATTGAATAGTTTGAATGACTAGCTCTTTACTAATGAACAGTAGATAGAAATCCGTGACCAGACAGTTGAAATCCTTTGAAAATGAATCCTTTTACAATTGGATATATTTCAGAAAATTGTTGATATTGCAGTAAGCATTTCGATGTTCAACGGCATTGCTTTACTGAGCTAATACTTTATTTGAAAATATAATCCACTTTATAAATATTTGTTCCAGGCACAGTTGCAGTGGCCAACAGGTTTGGCTTTGAGTCCTTTGGATGGTACACTGCACTTCATTGACGACAGACTGGTGCTAAAAATCACAGCTGATTTGAAGGTGAAGGTCATTGCGGGCACTCCTCTGCACTGCCATGCACATAAAAGCGACCAATCAGAAACCACATCTGAGCCTGAACCCCAACAGCCTCCCGAGGTAATCTACTGCTATAGACTTCATTCAACTTTTTTTATGTTCATTAGAACATTACAACTCTCAACAACTGGATAGTGGAACAAAGGCACAATATTTATCAGTTTGTCACATTATGATAACTCTATTGGGGATAATAAGTGATAACTGATTATTTTGACAACTAAATAGACATTCTGATAGCTCATTTTTTTATATGCACCTATTGACTATTTGCTGGATGATTTCTTACTCTTTCAATGAATCTCACTTCATTATTTCTTTACTTCCTCGATTGTACTCTTTGTTAATCGATGTTAATCTTTTTAATGTTCAAATTGAACTTTTTCTTCCAGCAGCAACCGAATGAAGATGGTGGATTGGCTACAAGCACATCTCTGGGACAAGTGCTGGCGCTGGCTTTCAGCCCAAGTGGCCAGCTTTTCATAGCTGACAGCGACTCGAGGAAAGTGAACGCTATTCGAGTTGTCGATTCATCTGGACGGATGTCTGACTTTGCTGGAAGGGGACAATTGAGCGACAAAAGGTAAAGTTAAATCATACTTTCTTCCACTGCACTTGAATTTTGAGATTTTTTCTCTTTGATAATTATTGGATAAATCTTAATATTGTTGTATTGGTCTTTTTGAAACTCATTGAGAATATTTGATGCTCGCTTGAAAGTCGGTAGCTTTCCACTTTCTACCCAATCTTACATCAGCAACTAATTATTTAATCACTTTGAATCATGACATTTTATCTCAATTTCATATTATCACTTGGAAAATTATAGTATGTGAATTGGTTGATTCACAATCATAAACATGATTATATTCTTCGATTCCCATAATATGTAGAACTGGAATTTTGCTTTCTATTTGAACTGCCTATGTTTTCAACAATACAGTTCAAGTTTTTATTATAATTTTATTCTGATTCAAAATTTATTTTTTACAACTTGAAAATTATCAAATAGAAATATAGTAATTAAATACGAATTTGATAACCTTATTAATCTGGAATTGTACTAATCCTTTCGTTTATAATAACTATTAGGCATATGTACTACTATTCCTATATGTATATTCATGCTCAGTCTTATTTCATTCGTTTTCCATCCTATGATCTGTATTTATCTTGAATGATAATTAAATTTCTAAGTAATATAATCCGTACTTCTCTTCCTCAATGCAGGCTCTACCATAAGAGAATCTGCTTTCCTTTAATTGAATCATGTCCCATTTTCATATCATATCAATGTCTTCTTTCTCATTTTATATAATCAATTGATTAAATGAACTTATTGATGATTCATTTCCTTATTTCAGGGAATGTGACTGCATGACCAATATCACAACAAACGTGCCATGCCCTTGTTGGACGGATGCCAGCACAAATTCGAGGGAAACCCTGCTGTCAACCACTGCAAGGTTCACGACTATTTCAGCTCTTGCTGTCTCGCCGGATGGCGTTGTAAATGTGGCTGACCAGGGCAACCTGCACATTTTATCCCTCGAACACTATCTAGCCTCGCATGACGAGAATGGAGAATTCACAATTCCCTACACTGCTACGGGAGAAGAATACGTTTTCAACAGATACGGACAACATATCGCCACCAAAGATATAACTACAGGCAAAACTCGCTACACATTCCTCTACAGTAAAAACACTAGTTTTGGAAAACTACTCACAGTCACGGATAGTTCTGGAAATAAGATTCTGTTCCTAAGAGACTACAGTAACCTGGTCAGTGCGATTGAAAACACTCAAGACCATAAGTGTGATCTGAATATATCGGGAGTCGGATTTTTGACAAAGTTCTCTGAGAAAGGAAGATCCGAAGTTGTCTTGGATTATGACTCGAATACAGGATTGCTCACGAGCCGCTCGGATTCCATGCCAGGGGTGAGTAGAAGAATCTCAAATCTTATAAAAATCACAGTATATATGAATTTAATAATTATTTCATTAAAATTTTGGAACTCCAAGTTACTTGGAACAAATCTTCTCAACTTACAGTTTTGGGAACTCGGTTCCGCCTCAATTCATTGAAAAATTGAATAAATTCAATGTTTAAAACATGTTTAATCTATTTCCCCCTAATGCAATTATAACTTCGTTATAGGAAACTGTAATGCTAAATGAAAATAATTTTTGATGACTTTCAAGTTCTTTGACATTTTTAAAGACATGGTATTGAGGAATGTATTGTTTGAATCTGTTGTATTGGATTTTAGCTCACGAAATCCTGGAAATAACTTATCACACTTACTAAGTTTCTTATAGGTAGGAGTTTTTAATTTCTATATGTTAAAAACAGTAATTACTAGCACCTCCAATGTAATCAGGAAGTACCATGTTATTATTAATTGTATAGGCTTTTGCCGTAAATCTCCAATTCAACCAATAATTTTCAAGTTCAATATTTGAGAACTGTTTTAAAACAGTTAAAAACAAATCAAATTTTAAAATGCAATTAAATGAACTGTAACAATTGAATCGTATGTTTTGCAGGGCGGTTCAACGTACATCTATCAATACGATACCATGGGCCGAGTGAGGCATGTTGTTCTTCCAAGTGGAGAAACGCTGAATTTGGCCTCCAAACTGACGGCTGATGACGAACTGGAAGTGCAAATCTCGACTGCCATCCAATCATCGGTGGCCTCGGACTCCAATATGCATATAGTCAATATCAAAATGGAAGGACAGACCGACAAGAGAATGACTGTCAGAGACAGTAAGTAGCCTTGTAATCTTTAAACGCTTTCTATTAATAAAGAATAAGAATATCAAAGATTCAAGAATAAAGTGATACAGTTAATAAAGATGGCTCATGACTATGGTAATATAAATCGTTCATAAGAGACCAAAAAAATTGATCTGCAGAGGAAAATTTCAAAATAACTTGAAAATCGTTAGTGATTGATTCTGTATATTAATTCAACTTATCGTTATAGGTAGACCTACAAATTTTGACCAAATTGAAGTAAGCTTCTTAATTTTTCATTCCCACATTTCAATGAATAATGTAGTTTGAAATTCAAAATTGAAATGGCTAATCTGTGCCATGTACGAAAATAGATCTATTAATTTCTTAGAATAAATTTCATTCTTAGATTTCCTTATATTGTTATCATTTCTTGATAATTTGAAATGCTCCAACAACGATCTTGCCCAGTTCACTATCATATGCCTCGCATACTTGGAACTAACGTATCCGATTCTGGAAAACTTTCTGAAAAATATTTCGTTTCATTTGAGATATTTAAATATTAGTAAAATCTACAGTAATAGATTAAAAATGATGCGTTTGTCAATATCTCATTTGTTTGCTACCAATTGCAGGCCTATCCGGGGTTAGTGAAGCGATGCGTTTTTCGAATGGTTCGTTGTGGATGGTGCATCGTTGGGGTGGCATCACCCTGGTGACGGCCGAGGCCAAGCACCCTCTGCTGGAGTTGTCGCTGCCAGTTGAGGCCGAGATGTTCCCGGTCTGGAGTCGACAGCTGACCAAGCGGGGTGACATTGCCAACACCATGGCCTGGACCTACACTCTGGTCGGAGACGCCGGCACTAGTCAACAGACCTTGCACAGGCAGCTTTGGGTAAGATTTACGCCAACATTTATCATTATTTTATTTTTTGTTGGTCGATCCCTCGTATATGTTCATTTTGTATAATTTTTATTATAATATCTACCATAGGTGTGCTTTTTAATTCCTCAGTGTATGCTATTGAATATCCATTTCAAATATTTTTTCATAATGAATTTTAATGTTGAATCTAAATAAAAGTTTAAACTTTTATCAGAGATGTTGTGGAACTTATCCATAATTTAGGTAGGCTAAACTATGGATCACTTACCTTAACCTGAATCTAAATTAATTCTTGACGGATTCCGAATCCATCCTTGGTATCCAAGTATCAAGCTATAGTCTGATCGAGCAAAGAAAACATTCTGGCAAAATGGGAAAATGACTGCAGTTTGGTCAACTTTGGTTCAAAAATTATAAGTTTTCGAACCGTAGAGGTCTCAAATTTATTTAGACATTCTGCTGTATAATTTAAAACCAAATTCATAATTTTTGAACCAATATTGACTGAGCTGAAATCATATTCCCATCTTGACAGAATGTCTTCTTTGCTCGACCAGACGTTACATCCATAATATGTATTTACTAATTTATCATTATAGTATAATAATAACAAAATATTATAATGAAAATAATATTTCTATGATTTCTTAATATTCAATGAAATCTCAATTTTTCTTGAGTTGATTTGTAATGTCCTCGATATGATTATATCACTTTATTTAGTCTGCTCTCTAGACTGGTCGTTTATGAGAGTTGAAGAAACACACGTAATAATGATAAATATTCCGTTAATTGTATTTCATTATTCATTTCAATCAATAAATACATTTATCAAATGGTTTGCTTTCTATTCGTAAAAAAGTGATTCGATTTTTATTTAATCCTTATCATCACTTTTTCTTTTAGTTTATGATTGTATGTTCAATTGTTTATTGAAAATTTTTGTTTTTATGCCAACCAAATGTTCTTTAACAAACTTTGTTCAGAACAATAAAATTTTTCCATACATTGTAATAAATTGTAGAGCAATAAATTGGTCCATGCAATTTTCAAAATAATTACATGTTTAACTTTTTCCAGGTGAATAATACACGTGTACTGGGAGTTGAATATGACCAAGCCGCAGGAAAAGAAACAGTTTACGATAAGGACAAAGAACCTTTGCTGAGCGTCACCTTCGATCCAGCTGGACTGCCTCTGTCGTGGAGGCCTGGAAACTCAGCTCATCCCGTTAACATCACCTATGATAGGTGAGTAGTTCAAAAATATAATTTTGCTTCAGATATTCTGAATCAACTACTTATTTTTTTAGCTTTTTATTCAAACCTAAACCCCAATTTTATTGAAGAATCGAGTTTGTTAATTAATTGAATCATTTGCAGATCGATTTACCTGAAACAACTTGTCAAGAATTTAATATTTTTAATTTTTGTTGTTTTTATAAAATATTCATTGCAGGTTGTATTATTATTCCGCTGATTTTTTCAGATGTATAGTATACAATTTTTTAATTGAAATTTCTATTTTCAGAATGAATCGAGTTGAAGGATGGACTTGGGGAGCTCAGTCAGAAACATACAGCTACGATAGGCATGGACTGTTGGCTGAAATAAAAACCATTCAGGATGGAACCACCCAATACACCTACAATACGTGGAATATGGTGAGTTGAAAGAACTATTCTAAATTCATTCCAAACCTTTCTTGTTCTGAGTCCATCCAATGAGATAACGACAAATGAACAGCTTAGTTGTTACAACTCGCTAAAAATAGAAATGGTTTGTTGCGTTCTAAAAATCGTATTAATCAAATTCAGCGTTTCGATATTCAGTGTTATTCCATCCATTGAATGGACGAGATATTCTGGTTTGTTTAAAAGTCTTCATGGAATATGCATATTATATGCATATTATACTGAATAAATCAAACAGTACCATGATGAAAAAAATTTTTCTTAAAGCTCTTTTCTAATTTACAAGAAAAGGAGCCGAAGTATTGGAACAACAGTATTGTTCTAAATGAATTTCCAGTGTTTTGTGTAAATGGGGTCGCTGTACCACCATTACTGTATTAATGATTTCTTAATAAAATAAATAAACAAAGAAAATAATATAAATCTCACCCATTTCTCATATCTTTTACATTCCACACATTAATCATATCTTTTCATACAACTTATAAATTTCTAAATGAGTGCTTAAAAACGTTTGGAATATCTCATTTTAAACGATCTTGTAAAATCTGCCCACAGCTTTCAAAAATATCACTTCCAAGTGGTCGAAAATTCACTCTGGTCTACGATGAGATGGGAGGCTTACAGCATGTGACTCTCCCATCGGGTACTCGTCACTCGTTCAGCGCGCAGCCGTCTTTGGGATTTTGCCGCTACACTTACACGGCTCCAGGCAGCACTCGGGCCTATCTCCAGCACTACAGTCACTCGGGTGCCTTATTGCAGACTGTTTACCCGGGTGACGGTGCACGCGTCCTCTATAGATACCATTCATCTGGAAAATTAGCTGAGGTAACCTTTAATTCATCACTCCATCTTTTTTACCTGTGCATTTCAACTGTAAAATTTATAACAAATCTCTTCACCCCGATTCAACACCATAAAATGTTCAAATGTTCGCTTCGAACGAGTGAGACGACTTGAGCTGTGGAGTCACAATACACCCAAAACAACATTTTGTAAATGGCATGTCTATTGTGGGTGTTCGGAGCAAACATTTTACTGTGTTTGCACCCTAATAAGAAAATGATGTAGTATTAATTGCTTGAATATCATATAAAACTATTTGCATTAGTTCTCATCTATTTCCAATAGAAAAATCATATTGTTGATCTGATTAGATGTTATTAGATGTTAGATGTGTTATGATGTTGTTATCAAATGATAACTTAATTTTTCTCTTGATCCGTGGAACCCATAGATCAATTAAATTCAGGTTTTGGCAATAATAAATTTTGAACAAGGTTCTAAAAGCATGAAAACTTATTGGAAATTCAATTCATCAAAAGCATCATTGTCAAGAGAATCTAAAAACTGATAATCATGACATTTTCAAATTTTGTTTAAATTAATATTTACAATAATTCATTTTTCAGATTGTGCATGGAGATGGAATAACCCAGATCAAACAGTTGGCGCAAACAGGCCTTCCTAGTCAAGTTCTTCATTCGGAAAAGGATTTTGAATATCGTTGGGACTACCAGTATTCTGGTGGATTATTAACCGAGGAGAGACTTGACTATGGACCAAAAACTGGTCTTAGCAACGCTAAGCTTACATATCAGTATGACGACAACTTCAGAATCACTTCAATTCAAGGTAAGGAATCAGATTGATTCTCATAGAGATGATTCGACCTTTTGAGTTTTCTCAAATTCGTTGCACCTATTGATTTCCTCTAGATTGATATTTTTACGTACGGTATTCATCCGAATTTCGAATTATAAAATAATTTCAAATAATTTCCGTATTATCATTGTTAGTATAACGTTATCAATGGATTTAGATGTAAATTAGTGATTTGCATCCAATTCTTGAATTGATGAATTATTCTGACATCTTCTATTATTGTTATGCTAATAGGGCATAAATAGCTATAGTTCATGAATCAAGGCACTTCTCAACTGTGTTCATCAAAGTAAATGAAGTAGTTGACAATCGGATTGGAGTAACTGTTGAACACTCACTACATTGAAATCAATTTTAATTCAGCTTTTTGGGAAAAATAACTTAATTATTATATATTTTCAGGGCGTATTGGTGGTCAGAGTCTTCCGGAGCATTCCATTCAGTACAGCCCTAAAACTGGAGCCAAAGTTCAGATCGGTCCTTTTGCGGTAAGTGAATTTCATAGTTTCATGAGGCTGTTTTGTCATGAATCATCAGTTTAAATCTTTTGATCTATTTTTTTCAAGAAACAAATAACTTGAGCCTATTATTTCGAATTGGAGGTGAATTTACTTACTGTGATTTTTCGGCTGTCGCAATTCATTTCAATTTAATGTACATAACTTGACTCCTTCGAATAATCTCTACTTCCACTACAATGAAGGCTCTACGATGAACTATTTGTGATTTATGAATTCAATAAAATTAATATTCATCTTTTAAATAAAGTAAACTTTCAAATGACATAAAACTTTGAAATTCCCTTTTGAAAAGGGGATTACACTCTGAAAAAAGTGGCGATAATTAGGTAAAAATTCAAACTCAGAGCCAGTGGTTGAAGAAAACCAGCCAACTGGAAGAATCTTTGCAGTTAATGACCAGTTAATACGGTAGCCAATCGTTGACAACGATGGTTTTGTATTATGCTTTTCAGTTCTTCAGTCTCAAACTTCCAAGCTTATTTTTTGTAGATTCAGTTTCATTAAAAATTATCTTTTTTCAGGTTTCATGGCCTCAGCCCAATATAACTTCACTATCTGATGGAACAGCTGTATTCAGTAGAACCACCAACGAGCATTTCCAGATAACTCAAGTTGCCGTGACCATCCACCGCATGGAGGTCCATCGCATGGAATTTACTTATGATACAAGAAAGTGAGTAGATTATTCCGAAAAAGCTTACCTTTTTTTGTAAAATTAAAACTACATCTCACTTAGATTTCTTTCATTTACGTGCTTTTTTGTACTAAAATTGTACAAACTATATACTTAGAACTATATACTACAACTACAACTATATACTTGAAAGTAAACTGTACTACAGTATGTTGCCTGGATCACTAGGTCACTACAGTAAACCCTTAGAAACATGTATCCCAACTTGATCAAATTTACACATCAGTTTACTATAACGAATTTTGCACTCCATAGTTTTAAAAGAACCTATAAGACTGGAGTACATTTGTATGATGAAATACTGGAGAATATCTCTTACAAATCCTTCAAATTATTCCGTCAATTGAATTCTGTAAGAGATCATTCAAACTGCTCTTATCCACTGATGAAATGGAGAATCATAATTATTAAGAATAGATATATAATTCATAATAAGCTTATATTTTTTATAATTAATAATAGATTTATAAGTCATATTATATATTTTTAAATTAAATTATGTAAGAGATCATTAAAACTGCTCTTATCCACTGATTAAATGGAGAATCATAATAATAGATTCAATTCATAATTTTTTTTTTATTTAATTTACAGCCGAATCAGTCAAACAAGAACTTACACGAGAAATGTTGGTGTTAACACATACACAAATGTTAAAAACCTAACATGGGATGCTGACGGACAATTAGCAGCGGTTGAAGCTCAAGAGCCGTGGGGATTCAAGTATGATCCAAATGGAAATATGCTCTCATTAACATACAGGTTTGTGAAAAACGTTTTCTTTATTAAGACCTCGCCATTATTAACTTATTGTCTATAATATTTTTATATATTATATAAACTTATTGTTGAATTCTTCTATTCGTTTCCTTACTTGCTGTGGAGGAGCTGAGATAGATAATATTTTTTATCCTTATTTCAAATCAAATCATTTTTTAATTGTGTTGTGATTTATCTGAATATTTCTTGCTTTTCCCTGCCTCATTGGAATTTTCTGTGTTATTTCAGGGGAAACACAATACCCATGGAATACAATGTGATGGATAGAATAGTGAAGTTTGGGGAAGGGCTTTATCGATACGATAATCGTGGTCTTGTGGTCCAAAATGCTAGAGAAGAGAAATTTCACTACAATGCTAAAGGATTGCTGGTAAGTTTTATTGCCTATTCCTTCTTATTCTCATTAAGTAATAATTCAACAAGCTATTATGTCTGAATTTTCTAAATTCTCGTTCTTCATCATATTCTAAACATTATTTAATGTATTCTAAATTTAAAGACCTGTCAACAAGAATAAAATGTTGAATTCACTTATCAACTTTGAGATTATACTATCCATGTTTTATTTGATTTGTTAATTCAATTGAATAATAATTTGAACTCACTAATATCTATGTTCATCGTGATGCAGGTGAGAGCTACAAAGAGAGGACGATTTGATGTGCGTTACTACTACGATCACTTGGATAGACTAGCAACTAGAAAAGACAACTATGGAAATGTTACACAATTTTTCTATACAAACCACCAAAGGCTGAACCAGGTAAACTAATAGTCTTTTTTCAACCTAGGTATTGATCAATCCATTTTTTTAATTCACATTGAGTAATATTTCAATTTCAGTGTCTATTTCAATTTTATTCCACAAGTACTAAACATATTTGAAAAAAGTGAATTTCATGTTCTCAGAAAAATAAGTTTCGATTATTCTTTCAAAATAACATTTGTATCACAAGTATTCTTCTCTGAAAAAACAAGTCTCGTTTCAATTATAATGTTTACTTTTGATAATCATTCACAATTGATAAGCAAATATTCGTCTAGGTGATTGATTTGTGATTCCATATTATTAAATCTCGTACATCTAAACTTTCGAAATTCAATTTTTTTACTGCCAATACTTATAATTTTGGAAGCCGTTAATTATCTGAACATAATATTTCTACTCCAATACCATCCTGGAATTGAGTTTAGAGCAAACTGATTTTATCATTCCAATTCAATTTCCTAATGTTGGTCTATGTAGGAATATTCAAGATTTCAGCTATCTGTCTAGATTTATAGCATAATTCAAGAGTGTCACATCCATACGGCTAACTTTATAAAATTTATTTGTATTGGAACGTTTACGACTCGTTCAACTTATTAGAATCGCTGTAGCTGAGTGGGATAAAGCTTTGGTCTGTTTATCAGCAAAGTCTGAGTCTGATAAGGCCTCAGACTTGGGGTTCGATCACCAATTTTTGAACGCTAACAGCCACTCCCGTCTTTTGGAGGAAACGTAAAGCCGTCGGTCCCGATTGCCTCGAAAACAGACGTCATCTCTCATCACCCACACTCATGCTTAAAGCACATGTGGGCATCACCCTTGAAAAAAAATGTATTTGATAATAGGGTTCTCATCTTATTTCTCTTTCAAATTTTTGTTATTGATCGAGTTTCAATACAAACAACCATGATGCTGCTTCCACAAATAAGAATGAATAATAGGAGAAAAGAGATTCTGAAGAAGAATTCTCTAAAAACATAAAGAAGAATAGGGACTCTTTCTACTACAATTGTTGTATTTGCTACTTTATGATATCGATTAATCAATATAATACAATTTGTAAACGATTCAATGCAAAAATATTTTATGAAGTTAGGCGTATGAAGGGGTCACTATTGTATTATGCAAGTCTGGAAATAAAGCTGAAATGTTGAATTTTCCTACATGGTCCAATATTAGAAAATTGAATTAGAATCTATAAACTCTTGTATTGTGCTGGAGTATTTGGTTGCTTCAATTGTGAAGTGAAAATTTCTTGCTCTAAATTTTTTCAAAATTAAATGAATCGTGGATTATTGCTTCTTGTGATCTTTTTGTGTTTCAGCTCTATAAATTGAGAACACATGCAAAAATTTTAACTGTGTATAGAATCATGGTTTTTTATTCTCAAGAGTTGAAATTTGTGAGTATAGTGAAAGTGGACATTGTGGATAGACATATAACCTACATCTTGAACCTTCATCATCATCATTCATCATCACTCATCATCCTTTGCTTAAAATACTTGGAAACCAAGTCGCAATTGTAGAGAAAGAATAAAGAATCAAGAACTAAGTTTTATCTCAATTTCCCATGACGGGATATTGTGGTTATGTCGGCTGTGGAACTTCTTTGGAATTCCTTACTAATAAGATCAAGCAATACGCTGATGATAAATATTATTTGTATTATAATTTTGCAGGTAACTCAGATCTACAGTCCGCGAGACGGCAAGCTGATGTCGTTGGTGTACGATGACCGAGGCCACCTGATCTACGCACAAGTATTTAGGCACAAGTACTACGTGGCCACCGACCAATGCGGCACCCCGGTCATGGTGTTCAATCAGTACGGCGAGGGCATCAGGGAGATCATGCGTTCACCCTATGGACACATTGTGTATGACTCCAATCCATATCTCTACCTTCCTGTCGACTTCTGTGGTGGACTTCTGGACCAGGTTTGTCTAGTGAGATATTGTGGTATCTCATTTTTGTACTATCAATGAAAAATTATGTATAATTTTTGATAGAGGCCGGTATTACACGGTAATATTTATATCATCATATGAAAAGAGATGTAGATAGCAAATCATATTTTCATATTTTCTCATAAGATTTCATATGTTAATAGACATATTACCGTATAATTACGAAGTAGGTATTTGTAATACTGGCCTAGGTGAAAGTACGGAGTGGAAATGATCAATGTATGGGACTTAATGAAGTCTTTTGGTGAGTTTTTTGATACTCTTTTTTATGCTTTTGTATTGTTTTATCATTAAGTTGTGTATTTTCCCCTATGCAAATATTATGATATTGATTCTTCAAAACTTCCATGTCTTGAAAAATTATAAATTTTTAATAAATAGAGATGATTCCATTTCATCAATCTTTCATTAGTTTAGTTAAATTTCAAAATCATATATTTTTTTAGTGTCACTAGTTGAATATCATAATCTACTCCACAAAACGTAATTTCAACAATCACAATTATCATTCTAGAGTCGATATCTATCCACGACCTTAATATTATTGGTTTTTTCGCAGGTAACATCTCTAGTTCACATGTCTGGTGGGAAAGTGTACGACCCTCTGATCGGGCAATGGATGTCACCCATGTGGGAGAACATCCTAGATCGAGTGACAAACCCCAGGCATCTTCATTTGTACAGATTCAACGGAAACGACCCCATCAATGTTGGACAAGACTCACAGCATCTGACTGGTGAGATTCTATTTGCTAAATTTGTCTTGATTCTCTTCCACTTAAGTTTTGATTTTTGTATTCAACATTCGCTGTTGGAAATTTGAGATTTCCAACGCTGTTGGAAATATGAGGTGTTATAGGCTATTGATTTTTATTCTCATCCAATATAATAAAATTATCATAAGCACAGTGTGTCAAATGAAAATTGTAACAAGCAAACTCACTATTGATCTTCCTGGTTGACACATTTCAATATTCTGATATCATGATTTCCCATCGACGGAAATTAAGGTTATGGTGCCGGTGGAAATTCCTTTTGGAACTCCCCACCGAATATGGCATACAAATACATACAATATTCTGATGTTATTGTATTTTTTACCAATTTTTTCACATTCATGAACTTTTGAACTGTACTATTTATCAAATCAATACTACCTTCACATTCTCTGAATCACTGCTTATCGTTGAATTTACTTGAATAAAGAATACTGTGAAACTCTCCTATCTCTATCCTTGGGTTGTGTGGTAGAGAGGACCAAGAGTCCTAACTCCGCCCTTAATAAAGGCAAACAATCAATCAATCAATCTCATTATCTTCCTCCTTATTTTCACCTCCTCTGTACCTCCAATAATACTTCTTTCTTTCCTTCTGCATTTTATCCACCTCTACATCTTTCTGTACTTTTCATTTTCTCTTTACCCCATATTCATTTATTTTCTTCTAGTATTAGAAATTGTAAACCTGTTATATCTCACTCAAAACACTATTCATTTGTAATCAAATAATATATGATTATGTTCTATGTATCAAATAAATAGAGTAAAATGAAAAATAGTAATAATAAGAAGAATATAATAAATAAATGGAAATAGTTGTTTCCTACTCCTATAATGGAGCCGCGAACAGAAGAGCCTTTGGCAACATGGATGCCATTCACTGCTGCCAGCAGTCCAAATGAAAATTGTTCTACTCTCACCATCTCACAATTAAAATATTATTAAATATATTTAATAAAATATATAATATATTCTTGAATTAAATATATTTCTATTTGTGGAATCAATATGATTATGATTTCCCTGCAACACAATATTTTTAATAATATTATTACAGTATGTTACTTCTGTGCGGGGTCTGTGCTCTCTGGTGGTGTTTACTCTGATTTGTAAACATTCATGTTTAGTTTTTGTTGCTAAACACCGCTCATGGCCAACAGATTGTTATGAAAACAAACTGGGAAAGGATCGAAATTGAATAAAAATATAATTACCATTTGCAGTAGACCATAATAGGCTAGGTACTAATATTCATTCATACATTTATTCATATTATGCTTGTTTTAAAACCATTCAATATTCCAACAAACTGCTAACAATCACCTATTTGAGGTTACCGTAAAGCTCAGTAAATAATTATAAAAAATGTCTCGAGGGAATGTTTTTGTAGTCAGCTGATTTATGAGACACGGCCCTGTTCTGTAGATTATGTACGGTAGGTCATGGCGAAGACTACAAAATCATATTGGCAGTTGCAATGTGTGCTTTGTTGATTCAGCCTCTTGGAACTATAATTTAGTGTTAAAGCGTTAGGTTGGCTGAAGTGATTATTCCTCAGAAATTATAGTTCTGCGCATGCGTAGTTACACTCTCACTTCCCTCCGCCATCTTGCCAAAGGCTCTTCTATTCGCGGCACCACTATACCAATACTCTCAGTTGAACTCTTACCAAATTCTCTTCTCACTTAATCAATACCAAATTTATTAAAAATATATTGCACGTCCTTTTTAAAAAAACTTTAGAACTATTATTTTACCTTTTTAAAAGGGTATTTGATTTCTCATTTTCTTTATTTCTTTATCAATTATTTCAAATAGTCCTAAGTTTAAAGTTTAATTTGTACATCCTTGCACGATTTGGCAGCTTATTGAATTGTGTAAGGTGTAAGAACGGTGCTTATTGTTAATTTATTTTTGCTAGAGGATGGTGAAAAATTAAAAATGAAATGGTGTTTTGTGTTTGTATTTTAGACGAGGTGAGCTGGCTGACCAAGCTCGGCTACGATCTGAACAGTCTGGCTCCGCAACTGACGCCGCAGCCGCCTCCGCACACGCGGCACTCGCCGCCATTGCACGTCGCGTCCGGCTTCGTCAGCCACCTGACCGAGCGCATGATGACGCAGGGCCTCTCCTCGCTCGCCCGCTCGCGCATGCGCCTCGACCCCTTCGCGCCCGACACACCGTCGCCCATCACACGGCACTACTCCAACACTGATCCTATGCGGTCAGTTACTTACTATATAAATACTATTGAATGTATGCATACATGTATAGCAATGGACTTGATGTCTATAAAACTCAAAATTGTCTAACAAAATTGACTAAAAATCTTCAACTTTTCAATATGAAAAAATGAGTTTATACTTATATGCATGAATAAGAATATTTTTATATTCAAGGATCACATGCTCACACGAAGAGAAGTGATAAGTCCTTACTTAAAAGTGTGTACTTCACACTAAGTTCAAAATTACAATGTAAACTTTCAAATAACTTACTTGGTATAATTAAGATGATAATGGTAGAAAAATTTGAATACCTTAACGCATAATGATAAGCCTATTTAAATGAGAATTGTTTATTTCATAGGAAAATTATATTTAGTTGATCAATTTGCACTCTGTAATATTAGATGATTTCAAATTATATTGAGGAATTGTACATGTTTTCCACCTCCAGCCTATCACAGTTTAGAAGCCATCTTTTAATAGCAGTTTTAAGTGAATATTTTTTAATCTTATTTTAATGTTGAGTAGAGTATGTCTAAGCAAAGAAGACATGCTGATAAGATGGGAAAATGACTCCAGCTCGGTCAATATTTGTTCAAATATTATTGATTTGATATCAAATTTTATATCAGAATGTTTCCTACAATTGAGACAAGATAAATAATTTTTGAACTAATATTGACCGAGCTGGAGTCATTTACCCATCTTGCCAGAATATTTTCTTTGCTCGAACAGATTTCACTAGAACAATAAATTGGAATCAGAAGAGGATGCCGAAGAAATGTATTAATAAAGCATTTTCATGGGACTGGTTTGAAAGAAATCTTCTTATTTTAATATTGAGTAGCCTACAAGCGTAATAATTGCATAGAGACGAATAATTCTTAATGATGTGTATGTATTTCAGAGAGCTGGTGTCGCAGAGGAGAAAGGTGTCTGTGATCGAGCCGGGCTCGGTGTCGGAGCCGGTGTTTGGCCGGGGCATCCTGGTGTCGCGCACGGCCGAGGGTCGCGCGGTCGTGCACAGCGTGCCCAGTGCCAATGCAATCTACCGCGACGTGATCACGTCTGTGTTCAACAACACCTACCTGCTGCCGTTCTCGCTGGTGGTGCATGGTGCGCTGCAGGACGCCTTCTACTTTGTCAAGGAGGACGCGTGGCGCGCGCAGGAGGACCGCGCACAGCTCAAGCGATTCGGCTCCCAGTTCAACACCACCTTCCACGAGAAGGACGGCGAGACTGGCTCTGGAAAGGTAACGATCATCATTTCTATTCATCCTATCAAAATAATTAATCTACTCAATAACTTATGTTGTCCTTCACAATCTTTGCAATAATCTATTTCTCCATTTTTTGTAAAATAAATATTTCTTTTATTTTGGTCATGTTATTAGATTTGAGTTATTAATGATTGAATTCTGGAAAATGATTTTCGGTCAACTCCTTGTCTCTCATTATCAAGCACTTTTTTAAGGTCAACTAATATTTATTTTTGAACTCTGTTATTATTGAGTTATGGGTACTCTATGATTTCAGACGAACTTATTATCTCTTTGTATTCAACCAGCTCAAGAACTGACATTCTTGACCTCTCTTGTATGCAATGCGAACTGTAGATGATGCGATTAAGGTTTTCTACTTCTTGATCTATGAGAGTTTTGTTTTCTGTGTTCCTAAGATAAAATGAACTGAGGGCTCAAAGAATCCACTATGTTTTCTCATTAAATTCTAAGACTCCTGAAAAAGAAGAATAAATTTGCTAAGAGGAAATCATTCTCAGCTTATCACAACGAGCTATTCGAAACCTTGACGACCCGTCTTAGGCAACTGATTGCTGATGCATACAGAAATTATGTGGCTAAGAATCTAGGATTGAGCTTGAGACTTCCAGCTTTCTTATAACCTGTTTGAATCCGACTTATAAGTTAATGTAATTATAATAATTTAACTATAGAAATATAGTTGATTGTGATTCATTCATTTTTTCAATGTGTTATTCTTATTGTTTTTTGAATGTGGATTAAATAGAATATATGTCTTTTTAAAGCTAATAGCAATTCTTATTTACCAACTCATATCAGTAAAAAGTAAAAAAATAATTTTCTTTTAAGTCAAATTATACTCATGTTTTTGTGTGGAATATTCTCGATTTTGCCGTTTTGTGTTTTAAATCGGATAAATGTTTAGTAATTTCCTTCTGATAGTGATGCCCACATGTATTTTAAGCATGTGCGTGTTTCTAGGGAATGAATAAATAAATAAAAATGATGATTATGTTGGGTGGCAGGTGCTGGACGTGAGAATACACCGTCCGACGGCGGTGGTGAACCTGCGCTACGGGACGACGGTGGCGCGCGAGCGTCAGCGCCTGTTGCACCACGCGAGGGCGGGCGCGCTGAAGAAGGCCTGGCACCGGGAGCGGGACGCGCTGCGCAACGGCGTGCCAACCAGCCGCGACTGGCCGCAGGCCGACGTTGACGACATCCTCAAGTCGGGCGTGGCCGCGGGGTATGACGGCGAGTATGTGCGAGACGTCGATCGCTACCCCGAGCTGGCCGAGGACCCCTTCAACATCCGATTCGTCAAAAAGAGTGCGGTCCAGGCTCAGCGATAGTACGGCCAACCAACACACCATCATGCTAGCCATAAATGAAACACACTTTAATCACTACAGCGTTTAATGAACCGGGCTAAGCCTGTTTTTCTACTCCCAAATTATTCAATAATTATGTTTTGTATCATTCCTTAATAAATAGTATCCTATTGAACATGCCCTTTTGAACAATAACGACTTTTCTGTTGAGGCTACGGGTCGACTCGGCTTTCTCAGCTGTACAATGTGGCTGCAATGTATCCGACATAATAATAAGGCGAAATATAAAATTTGGCATTGAATGTTTTATATGTTTGATATGTGTATTCATATCAATACACAAGATTTGGGATATTATATTTTTGAAAAAAATTATCATCAGTTTCATCGTGTCCATTTCCATGTTGAAATCTTCACAAACCATTACTAAATAACACATAAGTTAATTATTAATATGTAAATTCGATTTAAATGTATTGAATCAATCCAATTTCAACTAATGATCAATAGTGGCATTTTTCAGTTCATTTTATGTGTTTCACTATCATCAAAATAATATGTCGAAAGCATTCAGTTTCCTTTTCTGTTGAGTATTAGATTTCCAAATCTTCATATTATTATTTTCAATTGTGTATTTCATTAACTAGCATGGTGTTGTTCTTTTGAAAGAAAATGGCTTTAAAGAATGATATATTGTCTAAGTGTAACTAAAAGATTACAGTTTTATATTGTGTGATGAATTTTTTAGAGCTTATGTAAATAGAAAATGTTTGTACCTATAGATATTTATAGCGAAAATGTCATTAAAGTAAGGAAATATTTTTCCATTTGTGTATTATAATGATGATTATAATGGTTGATTATGAAGATACCCCCTGATCTATGATCTATGACGACGACTTATGTTAAAGACGACCATGTTGATGTTTAACTATTGATAAACCAGTATATGTGTAATCTAAGCTGTATGAGTGAATTGTGTATAAACTATTTTCTACTTTGGACTACTATTTTGGACTAAATTTTCCACCTGATCATTTCAAACTTATGTGGGTTGACAAAATGTAATAATTTTAGCCACAGCTATCTTCAGGAAATCCTAGAGATAACTGTGGTTAATCACGTTTATTTTCTCGTTAATAATTGCCAATATTGGATATTGAATATCTATTATAATTTTCCCATCTATCGAACATCAATTAGTTACTTTTCAAGCATTAGAATCTCTTCGAAGGGTTGCTGCTTGGTCTCAGCATTTATAATTTCCACCAAATTCATTACAATTAGAATACATCCAATATTAATATTTCCACTTAATACGTATTTAAGTATACTGTACTTGTTCAGCACGATTACACGCTGCATGTAGAATATTATGTCAATCGACTGGTAAATTTCGTAAATTAATTTTTTCAGAACTCTTGAGAAGTACACTTACATATCAAGGACTAATTCAACTCGTGTAACAAATTATTATTGCATTCTGTCATCCCACATTGCAGTCTAATAATGATTATACGTGTGATTGTAGTTGTTCTTGAATAGGATTCAGAGCTGATTTCATAAAGCCTTAATGTATTTTCTCATGGTGCTTTCCTAAAAAAATTATCAGTTCAGGAAGAATTCGATCAATTGAAAATTAATCTGTTCATTAAAATTAATCTGTATCAGGAAATTCTTCATTCAATGTTACATTACTTTTTTCTCGCCACAAATTAAAATGTGCAAAAATTTAAAACATGATCAAGAAAATAACGCTTCTATCTTGACTCATAGTTTCTGAAGAGATTGGAATATTTCAGTGTACCATTATAAAAAAAGTACTTATGAGAGCTTGAGAGATGAACATGCCAGATTATTTTCATAAAAATGTTGAAGTTCTTCAGCCTCCAGTATAACTTCTTGAGGTAACTAAATGTTTAAGCTTGCTTATTCTATCTCTTCAGCTCCCATCGGTAAACATTCTAACTTCCACTTTTTATAAACTATAGTGTTTAAATGAAAGTATTGATATATTTTTATGTGTAAATATTCGTTCAATGAATTTGTATAGCTTGACACAAAGTCAAAAACTTTAACTAAATGTGCCATATTTGTGTAGATTTCAATTAGTTTTTATAATGTTATTTTATTCTTCATTTTCTCGTCATACGATGAGAACTATGTAAGTTTTGTAAAAAAATGAAGTATGTGTTATCAACTGTATTAGATACATTTATATAGTATGTTGCTACAATGTGTTATCCATGAAGAAAATGCTTATATTTTTCAAATAATAATTTCTGCTATCAATAAAAGATACTGTAGATGTAAAACAATCAATTCATAATCATCGTATCGGTTAAATTATGCCTTTTGTTCATGCTTGATGAAGAAGAAGAATACACATAAAATCACTTTCTCTCAAATCTGTTTCTTCCTCTTTGAACCAAAATCTATTCCCAAAAGTCTATAGTCATCGCCTAAATAGTATCGATGTAATGTATAAATTGAAAAACCATCTACAGTGAAATCTTTTATTGTTTGCGCATTCATTCAGTTGAACATATTAGTATGGTACTACCTATAAAAGAAATTCTATGAGGAATATTGTATTCTATAAAAAAATATGAAAATCGGTATTTTTCAAGAGTATCTCGTGTAGTAGAAATATTAATTAAAATTGCTAAATGGACTTGTCGTACTTTTTATCTTCATAAAGGATATAACTGTGCTAAAATAATAATTTTTACATGAAATGTGTGAAAGAGGAGACATTCGTCCAGTGATCTACACTTATGATTCCTAATATCACCACTGATACTCCGTTGAAATTTTTTCAATCCAAGAACATAGTGATGTGTTGGTTATGTATATATTAAAGTGAGAATGAATATTTTGAATGTTATAAAGTCCAAGCCAAAAGTGTTGCATTTTATCAAATTGGGAAGTCAGTCATTTATATATTATAAATATGATGAATCTATGTATATGTTCTACGTGTAAACAAGTCAATTCATAATGCAGTGGAACCACTTTTCTTTCTTTCTTGAGGTGTGTGACTTAGCACAAATAATGTTCTTCAAACAGCTTAATTGGCCTCGTTTTGTAAATTTATAATATATTTTTCAGTGAAAATATAATTTCAATTTTGTGATCCCTGAATCAATGAACCCTGAATCCTTCAATCGAATTTGATAGGGAAATCGTGAATAAACTTCACATTTGCTGGATAAATCAGACCTCCTCATAAAGGAATCTAGCTAAGAAATATTTGTTTCCATAGCGCCAATCATTCGATAGGTTTCCTATTCAACAAATGAAGTTATTGTAAGAATAATCACATCCAGGTTATTGTCAAACATTTGCATTGTTTTTTTCAACAAGATGTAACTTTGCTATAAATTCACATCTTTATTTTCAATCGAATCATGATATTGATTATTTTTCCAGAGAATTGAATTTTTTTAATATTTTACTTGTGATTAATGTTTTATAAACTATTTCATATAACACACAGTACTTGTGAAATCATCAGCATAATTTGGATTATGCTTGTTAACAAAAAGTATCATCAATGACTGGTGTTCAAAAAATCAGATTTGTTCACAGTCGTTACATTTTACATGATTAATAAGCTTAAAATATAAAATTTCAAAGTATCATTCAAGCGATTGGAAAATTATGAAATTAGAGGAGAAAATATTGCGACAATAAGACTGGAACTAAATAATATAATATAATATACTTATGTAGGTACATTATCTTGTATTTTTAATCAAAAAGCTTGACCATTTCGTTATTCAATTTCCCAACATTACCATGAAATGAAAGTATTATGTTCATTAAGCTAGAAGTAACATTCTTCGTGAGAACTCTATATAAATAACTAATATGTGGTCTCTAATAATCATTGCTTTAAAAGTGTAGAGTAATAATTTATCATAATATTGTTGTTACAATATGTTCTATTCGTTGGAAATGTTGAATGTACTACAATACTAATTTGGATGTAATAAATGTGTTTTGATGGTAAAGATCTTAGAGGATTGAATTCATATAGTAATTTATTCAATCTAATGGAATCTGAATGAAACCTCTTTATTTCTGTTGCTATATCCTAATATATGTGGAATATACTGCCAAAAATTGTTCTGTATGGAATTAGCTTTTAAGTTGATTGTTTATTTTTTATTAAAATCCTGCATACGTACCAATAATGTATTATTTATTCAACCTTAGTTTTACAGTAATCATTGAGAATCCATTTATGATAATTATTACAGATCCAACCACTGTTGACAACGTCCAATACTCATAATTAATAGATTAAAAGAGAATATATAGAAGAATAGATAGAAGAGAATATGAGTCTTTTCCAACTGTTTAACATAATAATTCATTATCAATTCACTGTGTAATCTGAAATAAATATTTCCACTTCAATACAGAAAACCCATTTTTTCTAGAAATCCAAGTCTTTATGGTATTGATTTCGGGCAAGATAAACACTTCGCTTAACTTCTTGTATCCTCTAGGACATATCGAATTAATACGAGTACTGAGTCTCCTCTCTTCTTTAATCCATTGTTGTCCTTCCTCATGGAACTGCATCCACAAAAAAGTAATTGCTTTATTTACTTTTAAAAGGTGATAATAAGGCCTTCTTTTCATAAGAAGCTTCAACTTTGAAACATGAGGAGGCAAACTTTGTTACAATTTCATTCTCAATCCTTCTATCCATTTGAAGTTGGAAAATTAATTTTTTAATAATCTTTCCCATTCTCAATAATTATCAAAGCTATAGACTTCTAATTCCATTGATTTTCGCAATTTTACATACCATACATAAGTTAAAATAATTGATCAATCAAGTAAGTTACCCTCACTCCTCACAAGGAGAGTCCGATCTCACAAGGTATCAAATACAAGGCTATAGCGATAAACTGGAAATTTTCAATAAATAACAAACTCACTCATGAGACCGCCAAAAATTATAATTTCTAAAAGTACTATAATGTCTATAATTAATATAATTTCTGCTACAGAGTTCTGCCAGTTTAGTAGGCCCACATATAGTACTCATATTTATCAAATGGCAGTAGATTAATGGCGACAAAAAATTTCTAAAATATTCGAATCAGTAACTTTTTAAAAATTCATATCTTCGCTTATAGGCTAATAATAATGTGAGGTACGGTACCGTACCTCATTTTAGTGATCAAGGTCCTGAGTATTGAAAGTTTATCATAAATATCATTGTATACAAAGTGTCTCTCGAAAGGTGTAACAGCCGGCAACCATACATACTACATAGATTCTACATGTAATTTACATCATAAAATGTCCAGTAAAATGTTATTCTATCGTCCTTCGTTTTCCAGATATAAGTTACTTAATGATTTTTCAATATTTTTGGATTTGGCCTGTAAGGGAGAGTGGGGAACAGTGAGACACTTTTTTCAGAAGCAGATAAAAAGTTTGTAATAGTATATTACATAATGAGTTTGGAAAAGGCGGTTTTACAAACGAATAACTAGTGAGCCCCATGGGCTGAAGAACTCGCGTGCGAACTCTCAAAGTCAACTTATGGCTTTAATTATTTAAAAATATGAACCACAAATCATACTAACACGATACCTAGATTTATTCAATACTGAATAATTCCTTTTTGTGAGGATATAGTTTTGTACGGTATATTTTGATCAATCGTTTTCATATTTTGATACATCATTATCCGCAACTCTGTTGCCGCCAATGCAACAATAAAAAGTAGGCCTACTTGTTCAAGACGACTTGACTGCAAGAATTCAGAGTAGACCTAATAACTGAGCAATTCTAACAAATTTACAAAATATGGATGTAATAACTTTTCCTTTTTTTCTGAAAACCATACATACTATATTGAAACTTCGTGTAGAGTTTATCCATTATTTAGGTAGCCTATGATGGAAAGTCTTAAAATAATACAATGGCGGATTACAGGACAACTGAAGAGAATTCGGTGTTTTCCAATGACATGTTCTGTTTGTTTTAGCTCAAAGAACACCGTGATACTACTTTAGTTGGTTCTTTTTGGGACACTCTGTAGAGTCATATTGATCGCCTTTTGTTTTAAATCCAATAGAATTTTGTAAATTACCAATAGTGTATCAAATTAAGAACAGGAGATAAACCAGTAACAAACATTGTAGAGATTCGTTCAAGAATGGAATTTTTTGATTGTTCAGTATTTCCATTTGGATAAATCAAATATATAAATTATAAGAGATCCCCTTAAGGCTGAGGCCGCACTGCCGGTGGGTAGAGCCTGGAGGGTGGAGGGTAGTTGGTAAATCTATAGAACATACACGGCATACACACCATCCAAGCATGAGGGTGGAGGGTAGAGGATAGAGGATAGAGGATAGAGGGTAGAGGGTAGAGGGTAGTGGGTGGAGGGTGGAGGGTAGAGGTAGGTAGGTAGCCTCCACCCTCTACCCTCTACCCTCTACCCTCTACCCTCTATCCTCCACCCTCTACCCTCCACCATCTACCCTCTATCCTCTACCCTCCACCCTCTACCCTCATGCTTGGATGGTGTGTATGCCGTCTATGTTCTATAGATTTATCTTCTACCCTCTACCCTCTACCCTCTATCCTCTACCCTCCACCCTCCACCCTCCACCATCTACCCTCTATCCTCTACCCTCCACCCTCTCCCCTCATGCTTGGATGGTGTGTATGCCGTGTATGTTCTATAGATTTACCAACTACCCTCCACCCTCCAGGCTCAACCCACCGGCAGTGCGGCCTCAGCCTAATAGCATTTTTCAAATCCCGTAGAAAAGCACGGTTGACTTATTTATTAGTCTGACTTATCAAATCATGGAAATTAGATGGAACAACAAACTTCTTTCATCAAGAATACTCTTTAGAAATAACCAATGGTAAAATAATTCAAATTTGCCGCCTTTTGTCAGCTGTTCAAATGAATAGACTCCCATCACATGTTTGAACTTTGAAATCAATATTAACATATGATTTCAACATGAAAGTATTTTTTCATTTGAGAATATTATTTTCATGATAGCTCTTTCAAATTAGCCGCTCATAAATCAGCTGTTTTATTGAAATCAGATGGATTCTCCAAAAATAATTTATTCAAATTCCATATGACATTTTTTCTCAGCCGTGATTATTGTGTTGAAATATACGAGAGTATATATAGATATATTGTTGCTGAGAACTTATCCTTTTTACTCCTGAAAAAGGATGAAGGAATCAATCGATTTCATTGTCCAACGAACTTGACCAGTATAAAGGTTCAAAGAATATGTGTTCTGAATTTGAAGTTGATTAATTGAGGCGTTCGAAAGTTATTTTCGAACATACAAACAAACAAACAAACAAACAAACGAACGAACAGACGGACAACGACTCCGGCGTCGAGTCAAAAGAAGGAACTCGCTAACGCTCGTTCAACAAAAGAAGGAACTTGCTAACGCTCGTCCAATTATGTTCTCCAAACGAGCGGTACGCGAGTTTGGAAATTAATTATGAGTTTGTAAACTTTTCCACACGATTTATGTACATTTTTTTCGTCATACTAGACTGAGAAGGATTTATTAAAACCTCAAACAACTGAAAACATTAACTGAAGCCAACATAACCTCAACACAACACTAGCAGTAGCACAAAACAAACACACACATTGAACTGTCATGGCGGCTTGTTCGACTCGTTTATTCATACGTCGGAGTTCGGAAAAACAGCTGTGCTAGATTTTCAGTGCTGTAATTATCATCGTGTTGATGACTAGTGCTGTAATAATCATCAAAATGATTATTCCCGCACTCAGAACAGCTGATCTTTGATTCTGTAAACGGCAATTTTCCAAACGCAAATCTAGCTTGGAAAGTTGTGTATTACTAGTCCAGTCAATGAGTGGAAAAATACACCCGTTAGGGGAAATAAAACATATGAGGCTAATTTTTCTCTCATCGATTACTATCATGTAGACAAGTGTTCTGCCAAAAGTCCCCACCCCTACCCCTCTTGCTTCCCCCCCAGCACCCTCTCAAAGTTTCCATATGCAAGGATTTTCTATATTGGATTTATCTCAGCAACCATTGAAGATAAAAAAGCAAATTTTTTCTCATTATTTGGAAAATTAAACTCTAGCTCCTGTGGTTCAGGAGTTATATATGACAGAATGAAGGAAGCCCTGAGATTTATGCCTCAAAATTTCATTATTTTCCTAATAAAAAATCACAGGATTGTTTTACTAAAAATATCTCATATAGAGCTTGAAAAACACTTCAAGACCTACATTTTGAGTATAAGAAACATATTATATTTTGTTGAAATTCAACGTGAGTAAATGACCGTTAAAATACGATGAGCACGATCTCGGAAGCGCTCGGCAGCTGGCCTTATATCGTCTGTCAAAGCGGAGAAGACACTCTGGCAAAATGGAAAAATGACTACAGCTAACTCAATATTGTACTGAAAATTATTAATTTGGTATTAAATTTTTAAGAAAAACGTTTTACATAATTCGAGACCAAATTTATCATTTTTAAAACAATATTGACTGAGCTGTATTCTTTTTTCCATTTTGCCAGTGTGTCTTCTTCGCTTCGACAGACGATATCAGGCCAGCCGCCGAGCGCTTCCGAGATCGTGCTTATCGTATATTAAAGGTTATTTACTCACGTTGAAATTCAACAAAATATATGTTTCTTATACTCAAAATGTAGGTCTTGACTCTTGAAGTGCTTTACAAGCTCTATATGAGATATTTTTAGTAAAACAATCCTGTGATTTTTTATTTGGAAAATAATGGATTTTTGAGGCATAAATCTCAGAGCTTCCTTCATTCTGTCATGTATAACTCCTGAACCACAGGAGCTAGAGTGAAATGGTAAAGACATGAAATGAAGAGAATTAAATTTTCTAAATAATAAGAGAAATTGCGTTATCCTTTCTTCAATTGTTGCTGAGATACATGCAATATAAGAAAACCATACAAATGGAAACTTTGGGGGGCTGCTGGGGGGGAAGCAAGAGGGGTAAGGGTGGGGACTTTTCGCAGAACACTTGCCGATATGCTAGTTATCGATATGAAAAAAATCAGCTTCATATGTTTTTTCCCAAATGTATTATTTCCGTATGAATTTTCCTCAATTTGTGGTATTTTGGCACGCAAGGGGGTATTTATCGCATATTAACGGACTTTTTCCCCCCTTTAATTTGGGCAAAATATATGTTTATATAATTCAAAATGTAGGTCTTGAAAAGCTCTACAACTTTTATATGAGACATTTTTCAATAGAACGAACCGGTAAACTTTTATTTGGAAAATAATAGCATTTTCATGCATAAATTTAGGGGTTTCTCTCATTCTTAAATGGATAACTCTTGAACCACAGGAGATAGAGAGAAATGGTAATGACATGAAATGAAGAGAATTCAACTTTATAAATAATGAGAAAAAATTTGGTTTTTTATCTTCAATGGTTGCTGAGATAAATCCAATATAGAAAATCCTTGCAAATGGAAACTTTGAGGGGGTGCTGGGGGGAAGCAAGAGGGGTAGGGGTGGGGACTTTTGGCAGAACACTTGTCTATATGATAGTAATCGATGGGTGAAAAATTAGCCTCATATGTTTTTTTCCTCTAAAAAACACTCATTCACTGGACTATACATACAAGTATGGCAAAAAAGCCTTTTTTGCCACACTGGTATGAAATGGACTGTTTTACATGCTTTATACGGAGGCCGAAAACGCTCGTTTTCAGGCTAGGTCGCCAGCAACTCGCCGGGAAAATGCGTTTTTCGGCCCTAGGGCGGTAAAATAACCTTGAATGTCAGCTGACTGAAGGTCGTTGTCAATTTAAGGGTTAGTCGATCAATAGGTAGCATCCCGGTTTGATTGCATTAAATGTCAGCTGTTTTGGGAGTCAATGTCGACTTATTGGTATTTCGATGTAAAGGTAGTCTCTCATCTGTTATTTTGATTGCTAAGATCCCTTGTCAAGAGAACTGAACGTTGAAAGTTTTCACATCAATCAGTAGTTGAATAATAAAGGAAAACTGCTTCGATAACTAATACTTCAACTTTGATAAGATTAAAAATGTTTGTATTGATTAACTGTTGAATAATGATGAACGTGAAATCCATGTTTGAACAAAATTATTGTTGTCAGACTCTGTGTTACTTCGTCAAGCAGGTAAGCCAGCGCCATCTAGCAGCTGATAATGCAACTAGACAAAGCTTCTCTGTTAGCCAATATCTGTCAAAAATCAACAACTTTGAATTGATATTGTACAATTTAGGATGATCGTACAAAATTATCTTTGGCTTGAACGTTTCTGAACTAAGAAAATCTAATACACTGATAGTTATAAAGTAATATTCAGTCACTAAATCAATAAACTTTTGACGCAAAGTTCCAATAGCAAGCAGATCGCACCTACTCCAAATTCAGCATAGGGGAAGATAGCATATAATAAGGTTACTGGTCTAGCTGTTCTTGGAACTGATTAACTGATAATTTATTTTGTTTTGTTTTCATTGATGTTGTGTGCCGAAAAATAAAGTTCAACACCACGGGTCGAAAATGTAATATTCCGTCTCTCAATCTTTTCTAGTCCTCGGCCTACGGCCTCGGACTTGAAAACCGATTTCGAGCCGGTAAACGCACATTTTCGGCCCTAGGTACGAAATATACTATTTTGTCGGTTCAAGTATTCCAGTAAATAGTCTAGGATATCTACTCTGAGAAAATTAATCATAGTAAACATTTCTATCAAAATTGAAAATTTAAAAAGTAACATGACCTCAAATGTATCAGTGTTCCCCACCCCTGGGGAACAATGAGACACACCATGAGGAACAGTGTGACAAAAATTTTAATGCAAGAAAAATTATATATTACACCAATTTTTTTAATATTAAAAAAAAATAAATTATTAAAAACTAGTATAGTTATCTGTAACAAACAAAAAGAATGTATTAGCTCCAAGAAATTCATTTTAAAATTCAATTCTCATACCGGGGAACAGTGAGACACTTTAGAAAATAGGCAAAGTTCAAAAGGAGGTCTGGCTCCCCTAAAAATATTAATTCACCTTTAGAACAAAGCCACTGTACGGTGTCTAGATTCTTTATTAAAAATCTTGTCTCACTGTTCCCCACTCTCTCCCTATAGGTACCGTCATTAAATCGTCAATATCTCAAAGAACTTTATTAGTCAAAACCAAATTCTGAGGATCGTCGTTGGAAAGAGGACAAAATTTCACATTGATTTAAGGTCTCATACATGCCAAATTTGATTATTGAGCAGTAATTTTCAGCGGTTGAAAAATAGTGATTTTTCAAGATCTTCTAAAACTCCAAACAGATTTTTCGCGATTTTATACGAATAATTTTTCACAACACAGAAACCTTCTTTTGTGTGATCTTTCAAATAATAAGACCAAGTAGGCCTACACAGGCGTTCAGCTCAAATCCCCAAATCAGAATTTCAGTTTACTTTTTTTCAATTAAAACCGAGACTCATCTTGTTGAGTGTGAATAATTGTCTACAATTTGATACCATAGCTTATTGTGTCGAGTGATTTAGGGCATACAAAATAATATTTTCAAACAAGAAATTTGGCTGGGAAATCCAATTATAAAACTGGATAGAAGTTCGTATCTGCAGTGGTTATTGAGAATTTGGCAAGATATGAGAATAAGTTAAGCTAATTAGTAAGTATACTTATTAGCTTAACTTATTTTATTGAAAATATATTTTTCAAGTTCTTTTTCAACCTACTTGATGCTTTATTCAACTCACTTTTCTGTTGGTGGAACTTGTACCTAGATAATTTTATTTTGAATAGAAAGAGTTCAAACAAAAAACAGCATAATTCTCACCCAAAACTAAAAAAATTAGGTTTTAAATAATTCGTCCAGACACATTGATTTTTCGAATGTACGGTACGGTACCGGTATCGTAATTGGTGAGTCAGTTTTTTTCATTCAAACCTTGTTCGAAACACTCCTGTATATTTATCAATTATGTGATTGTACTTGGAAATCAACTCAAACAGATAAAAGTTACAACTATTTTGAGGTCGAGGAAGGATATAATTTTATCTATTTCATGCTTTTGGAAGGCTACTATACATTGGACATACCGGTACCGGTACTGCTGTATATTTGTGTGGGGATACTTTAATTGGACCGTGTTCAATTTAGCATTATTGTGTGTTACTACGGTATTCAATAGTGGAGAATCAATCAGGACCTCCTAAATACCTGAATTTAAGGAGGTCCTGAATCAATCTGTCATAAACTTTCATGATATTTATGATACCGGTAGGCTACGTAGCCTGGAGTCTGTCCAAGCAAAGAAGACCCCCTGGCAAGATGGAAAAATGACTCCATGCTTGGTCAATATTTGTTCAAGAATTATAAATGTGGTTCAAATAGTAAATCAAATATTGTTTCCTACAATTTGAGATTGAATTGATAATTTTTTAACCCAATTGATCAAGCTTGAGTCATTCTCCCATCTTGCCAATATGTGAGCTTTATGAACTTATATCCTGAATCTTTATTCCACATTTACATCATAGTATACCTACTGTAGACTACCGTATTGAAAATTGTAATAATACAAATTTATAACAAAAATTGTAATTTGTGATTGAACAAATTAGAAAATAAAAATATAACAGAATAGAAGAATAAAACGCTTATCATTTTTCACAACAAATAATAATTTATAATTAACGACTTAATCGACTTAATAATTAGCCAAAAAGACAGCAAACATGATTTCAGTGTTTATAGGAAACCCACACACACAGATGCATTAATTCCTAAAGATTCAAACCATCCCTGTCAACAAAAAATGACAGCCTTTAGATCAATGATATAGATCAATATTATATAGATTAACAAACATTCCCATGACCAAACAAAATTATTTATTTATTTATTTATTTATTAATCTATTGGAAAAACACACATCGGTTGGAAGAACAGGCATTGGTATTTCAAAACACAATTTTCATTAAAATATAGTCGAAAATTTGAGGTTACAAGTCCAAATTTCTTCTTCAGCCAAAGTTTTCTCACTCAAAGAAATGATCTGAAAGTGATAATAATTTTAAAATTTTGAAAAAAGATAATGATAATAAAATTTTTAGCAGTAAAAAATGGATACATTACCAAAATTATTAATAAAATGGTGTATAAACAACAGGAAAGCAAATAAGTAAGCATAATTGTAATAGAAACGAAAATAACAAGGAATATAATATTTGTGTTCCATATAGCAAACTGCTTAATAGGGCCATTAGAAAAACTTTTACAAAAAATAAATTCAATGTAGCATTCAAGACAACAAACAATTTATTTGAATTAATAAAAAATAAGTCAGAAATAAGAACACAGCATGATTGTTTCAAAAAATCTGGAGTGTATAAATTGATATGTAATGATTGCAATAAATTCTATGTGGGTCAAACAGGAAGAAGTTTTCATACTAGATTTTGTGAACATGTTCATGCTTTAAAAACCAAAAATACCACACAAAAATCAGCCTTTGCTGAACATCTTTTGGATTCAGGTCATTGCTACAGAGATATAAAAATGAATATGATAATATTGAACTCTGGAAACAAAAATATGAAATTGAATGTAAAAGAAGAATTTCAAATATACAAGGGAAAAAAGTTGAATGGCAACAAAATAATAAATGAAGATAATTTTAATAATAATCCAATTTTTGAAAAAATTTTAAAAACCTAGATTTTGGTGTAAATAGGAGTTATAACATAAGCTTTCAATTGCAATCATATGATTTTATTTAGACTTATATTTTTAATTTTTGATCTTGTTTACTTATTCCATTATTATTTTGTCCACATGTCTGTTGTGCTAAAACATGTCTGTCTTTTAATAATTTTAAAGTTTTTTAAAAGGGTGTTTGATTTTTATTTATTTTTCAACTATTTTAAATAGCCCTGAGTTTTAAAGTTCAGTTTTCATTGAGCTACAATACAACTGGAGATCTTACTTCTTCAGCAATCTGAAATTATGGGAAACAATTTGATCTACTATTAAGACCAAGTTTATAATTCTTGAACAGATATTGACCAAGCTGAAGTCATTTTCTTATCTTACTGGAGGGTCTCCTCTGCTTGGACAGACTACAGTATATTAACATAACAACTGCAAACCGGGAAAAGAGAGCTATTAACTTTCTGGGGCCTGAGCTTATTGGGCCCTTGGCGACTGCCAGGTTACCACTCAGGATGGACTGACTGGGCCCAAATAAATAGGAATATAATTTTTTTAATATTCAATATATGGAGTATTGAAATTTATACCACTTTTTATAAATTTATGGTATGTTTGAAACAATTAATGGTTGAGTAGTTCAAGAAATCAAGTCTAATTCAATTCTAGATGAAAAAAAGATTATTTTAATGGGCTGATTATTATGAACTTGCATGATTAATTGAAAAAATTTTCAACCTAATTTTTCCGGGCCCTGCCAACAATTTATGGTCCCAGGCCCTGGGCAAATGACCCGAAAAAACCGTCTGTCTACAGCCCTGGACGACACTAAACATCTCCAGAGCGTCTGGTGCACCGGTTCATAACTAATGGATCATACATTTCTTTTGGTGCACAGATCCTGCCCCAAGGCAGAAGTAGCTAATGTCAAAAGGCGGTTGATGAACTGTCAAAAGCTCCCACCGAACACGACCAATACCTACTAATACATCATCAATACATAGGTACGTTAGTACCTATACGGTACTAACCTTGCAACAAGTTATTTTGTTTACAAATCTAAAGGTAGATTCTGATAGGTGATTTAAAAATCATAAGGAATAGTTCTCTCTTTCACTCATAAGAATTTTTTTTTCTCCATCACAAAAAGTAGGCCTAGCATGAAAAGTAGGTAATGAAGTTAATGACTCATTTTCAAAAATTTTATGTTTTGTAGCTCAAGTAGAGATTTAGCTCTATTGTCTGTATTAAAAAAAGTACACAGCAGGTAATTTTGTATTAGAACTATATTAATTGATATAAATTTATGCATCTGAATTAGCAATCCATAGAAAGGACCTAGAACATTCCATCAACTCTTGATTTTATTATTTTATAATGCTTATAAATTCTTGTTTCAGGTATGAGAAAGGAATTTTGATGGAAAGGATATCATTGAAGTAGAAAAAGCTCACAATGAGAAGGAAAGAGCTCTTTTGGAAAATAATAGTGTGGATCTCCTGTACTAAATGATGACAAGAATTGATTTTCAATACCTAACCAAGAATTTGTGATCAATGATACAAACCAGATAAGCATAATGCTCAAGAAATTGAGGATGAAGAACAAACCTTTTCAAAATTGGAAAAGTGAATAAAGAAAAATGGAGTGTCAACTATTGATTGAATAGGCCTACTGGGTGTGGTGATAGAGTGTTAAACTAGAAAGTGTATGAAAAAGCTAAAGTTGTTTAAATTTTTAAAAACGGGCCTAAGAACACATAAAGTGACTATAAAATAGTTTTTGACAAGGAATGTAGTGAGAATCTAGTTATATTTTTTAACTATTTCATATATGAAATTTGAAGTGTTGATTTGAGGCAATATGCATATCAATGTCAACTGTCTATATAATATCAATAAAGTGGAATGCTTTTACTGATTTGGATGCAAATTTATCCGTTTGAAGGGTTTCTCTGTTCCTCTACCACAGATTTATTTCCTTAAAAGCCTCTTCCCTATAAAATTTTTACCCCTGATTCGGTGGTGGGGTTGATATTTCTTCAGAGGCTTGTCACTCACAACCACTGATCACAGTATTACTTAATACTTATAATTACACATCAATTATTATATTCCACAAGCATAGATTATAGAAAACATATCCTAGATTTTTGGAGTTACTGCAAATTATAGGTAGGCTACCATTCATCAAGGCTGATAATGGAAATAATTGATTATATTAATCCAGCTTTCCATTTCTTATATTATATTGTTATATCCTTGAGTATTTCAGTTGAAATGAATTGAATTTGTTAGGCTGATAGCTCTATTATTGGATCTAAGATATCCAGCAAAGGCAGCAAGCTAAGTCATGAATAAATTATTGCATTAGTGGAATAAAGTGTTTTAAATCTAATTCAATACTACTAAATGAAAGACCATGTCTTTTATTGAGAGATAAGAATGCATTTCAGTCATTAAAGTATCAATGCAGCAAGGAAAGTTGAGGAGTTTACAGTGATATGATAGGAAACTTCACTGTCATTCTAGAGAAAATCCATCTACTTGTTATGACGTCATTAAATCAGTTGTGGGGCCTGATGTATTAGTAGGTGTTGACACGACCCAATGCCCCGGTGCGACCGGTGCAGTGCAACAGTGTATCCCGTGAATTCACTCATTATAACATTGGGTCAAATGGGAATTGGGTCAGTATGTAGAAACCCGTATTCTTCCTCTATAGTATTACGAAGTACTCAGTAGTACGGAGCTTTGGTAGCCACCCTTTCAATTATTTGTCTTTTCATCAATTAATGATATTTAATGACATTTTTAATTTCATTAGTTCAACCCGTTTTAATACTAAAAAATGTATAAAATCTTTATGTATATCACCACATTCACAATGCTTTGGATACAAGATACAAAGGGCTGCTACTGTTGCGATGACAAACAATTTGTCAATTCATCAAAATCGTCGAAAATGGACTCATTCACAAGTTGTCTTGAGAAAGTTTTGTTGGGCGAGCAATTTTATAGTAGAAAACATTTTGGCACCCTATTTCTCGTGCGTCCTTGTAATTCAGGGGGTTCAAAGATCTAATGAGATTCTTCCAAACCTTTTTTGGAATGCTTTCTTATCAGATATAATTTGAAAAACTATATAAGTCAGCCACTTTAATATCACTTGTATTTATTGTTTTCCTTTAACATGAAATAGAGATTTCATAATCGCAACATTCAAATTGGATTTCTCAATATCGATTACATTCGCTATCGACTAGAAATTTCTAATCTGGCCTTGAAGTTTGTGTTCAGGTCAGAAAGCAAAAAAATGAGGGATCAAAACAGGCTGTTTAGATTGATTATAGAATGTTTGTTTAGGCAATGAGTGGTCCTTATCAATATAGTAATGTGTTTTGTGAATTTTTCTGGAAGTTCTTTTACAGATGGGTGAGTACTTATCGTTTTCTTCATAAATCAATTATATTTTGCTCCAATTAGACTACGAGGAAAAGTAGGATACGGTGTCCCAGTTCATACCGTTCCGAAGACCTACTTTGGTTCTTGGTTGTGACATGATGTCAGGTTGGCCCCATTCCTGACGGTCCTTTGCGAACTTCTTACCTGGAGAAGGAATGTGGGACGTTAGCCTTTTTCTGGGTTCCTCGCGTGTGTATCGTGTGTTCAATATTCTTTTAAAATTAGTGGTTTTATTGACTTATTTTGTTTGGAGAGTTTGAAATTACAGGTGGGGTTGTATTATTCTCTAGTGTAGATATAAGTTTTGTTTTTAAATAAATGCAAATTTCTATCAACATCAGAAATGGAATTCTTGTTGCACTTCTTAGCACATAATTGGCTCATCACTGACTTACTTTAGGCTATCTTGAAGAATTTCACCAGCATTATTTATGCTTAATTTATATGAAAATCGGTAATATTTGCTGACATTTGAAAAAAATTGTTAGGTACCACTAATTTAGATAAGCCCACTGGTGAGAGATACCAGCTTTTAGTGGTTATAAATTTTATGCATATGAATCTTCAAAAATTCATGTGTCATGACTTGCAAACGAGAATGAATGGATAATAGATTTTAGACTGCTTACTAAGTCAGTGTCTCAACATTAGAAAATAACTTGAGAAACAAATATTGTTAATCTGTAGATTCTTTTAGAGATAGCCAGTTGATTAGCGATTGACTTATTAGTTCTTAATGGATAATAAATTACATGTTACTTACTGCATTGATTGATTCAGGTGAAATAATAATTATGTTATCACAGTTTTTGATCATTTGTACTCCCTGAATGGAGCGGCAATGAGTCAGCTTGACCGGCCACCCTTCTTGATATCAAATTCATTTGTTAATAAGTTGTATCTTCTAAAGCAATCCATCCAGTAAATCATGCGAGAGTACGAACTTACTGAATAGGCTTCAGTTGTATTTCATGTGTCTTTTAATTTTGTCTGTTCGAATTCAAACTTCGTTCCTTTAAAATTCTGACAGAAGATCAAAATCAAGGATTAAAGAGTAAAACACATGAAAAATGTTCAATGAAACAGCAGAAATGTAATAAATTCATTTATGGAAATGATTCAGTTAAGGTCTACTGGGTTGGTTCTGTAATTAGCTCAACTTGAAACAAGGTCTATTGATTAAAGGAATAAGTTTTAATAATTACGTTGAATAAGTTTTTAAGTAAAAATCCTAACTTTTATAATGCCTTTAAAATAAGATGTAGATCGCCTGATCTTTTGAATAATAAAAAAATCTATTGAAGCTGCCAAACTTAATATCGCGTTTGTAAACTTCATACTTTTATATTGTGTTTTTATAAATGGCAAATCGAATTTAATTGTCAATCTGAAAAAATAGCTTGCCACTGCAAACACTGACAACGTAATAATTTGACAACTATCTAGCGTCTAATTCACAGTATACCTCAAATAAATTATTAGTTATCTATCTACCATTTAATAATCTCTATTAGAATTATTAGAAAGGAACGAAATTTGAGTTACTCGGGTTACTTTTTGAAAGTATTTTTTCCGAGTGAAAAGTAAGAAATCCCTAATTTCCAGTTAGGTGATTAATTCAATCACCAATATTGTACATTTTAGTTAGTGCAATTTTTTATCATTTGGTTTGTTGTTTTTCAGTGATAATTGGTGACAAATGTGAGGTGGTATTGGTGCGTGCGGTGGCAGTGGAATGGCAGACGTGGCTGAACTGACAGAGCACTGCGCACAGGACGCCGGCAACGATGCTGAAGGTGACGCCACTATACTCTCCACTGATATCGATGATAACTGTGATCAAGACAACGACACCTCAGGTAAGCCATTTCAAGTAAAATTCATCCATCATACTCATGTCAGGTAAAGTACCCCTTACCGCTCGCTATCTTTCACATATCCCAAAATTCTATAGTTACAAAACGTCAGTATTTAGTTTCAGCGTCCTTGTACGCTGAAGATGTGGCTAGTGCCTCGAAACGCGTTCGACAATCAACAAAATCGTGATTACTGTTGTTTAAGTGAAAGTTATTAACGTATATTTATTAGATTATAAGTTAATAAGTAAATAGGTGGAGGTAGCAATTTGTCGTAATAGGGATGTGATAAACTTCAAAATTTCAACTGTAGATAGTACTGTACTAGAAAAAGAACGTCGCATCAGATTTTGTGAGTTATTGAACAAGTGGAAAATTTTTTTTGAGAATATTAGTGATTCAAATAATGTACGGTACTTACACAATTGAAAATTTGTTCTTTCTGTGTATGCTAATTCATTCATTCGAGAGATCCATGATGTTTGATCAATCATTGTGAATAATTTGTTCAGAATATACTAAGAGCCTAATTCATATCAACGAGCCTATCTTGATAATAACGTCGATTAGACGCTTTATTCCCAGCAGACCATTTCTTCTTGGTAATGTCTTAGATGTAATTTTGGTATTAATATCAATTTTACTTTTCAGATGTTGATTACACAGCGCAATATAAATTAGAATATAGAGAATCTAGATTTCACTTCAGGTTTCCCTTAATTAGCAGATCATGTTCATAGAACGTTAAAATATTAATTCTATGTACCTATATATAATTAGTCCAGTCAATAAAGCATTATAGAGTGCATGAAAAAATATGCCCCAATTTTTGATCTTAGGAGGTCAACATACTAAAAGTCTTCGGACCTGGGGGTGAGCTTAGGGCGGGAGGGGGTTAGAATGTACTGTTCTTCGCATAAAACTCGAAAACGGTTAATCGTAGAGACAAATGCCCTGATTAGAAATTGAAGAGGACTGAAATCTGCGTCAATTGAAAAAAAGAAAAACGGAAGTCGCATTTGTGCTCAGGGCAATTTTTTAGGATTTTTTTTAAAAATGGGGGTTTTGATCGAATGTAGAAATTTTTCTATTGGACCGATTTCAGTCCTCTTTAATTTCTATACAGGCGTTTTGCTCTAGGATTACCAGTTTTTGATTTCTATGCGAAAAACTGAAAAATTTACCTTCTAACCCCCCTACCCCCCTTTGCTCAACCCCCAAGTCCGGGGACTTGTAGTATGTTACCTCCAAACTAGTCTAAACAAGTCCTCGAGGTAAAAAATTGGGGCATATTTCATGCACTCTATACCCGTGTAGACAGGCTTTATTGACTGGACTAAATGTAATAGATAAGTTTGGATTGAGCATAACGTGTTTCGACTCATAATAGTCATTTTCAAATGCTGAGTTTGCATTGAAAATGACTGAGTCAAAACATGTTATTCTCAAATTAAGCTAATTTAAAAGGGTACTGTGGATATTATTTTAAACAGAAAACATTAATGAAGTAGCCCTAAGAAAAAGGAAATTTAATGGAATAGAATTTATTAAAACAGTTTATTAGCAAATATAGAGCCCACTGAATTGAATTATCACCTCACTGTAAACCTCCATGGTAATAGTGAAGATACTGATATGTAAGTAAGTTACTTTTTTCATTTCAGATACAATATTGTATGTCTAAGTCATGCATGTTATTATTTATTATATCAGCTACCTAAATATCAATAATTGTTCTTGAAGTTTGGATGATTGTTAGGATTCTACTAAAATCAGCTTAACATAATAGAACCTGGATTTTTCAGGGTTAGGGGATAGTACCAATTATGATTCATGTGATGGAGCCATCCCTGTACATCGATGTGATCGTTGTGAAACATATGAGACACTCAGTCAGGCGGCTCTCCTCAGCCACATGACACAATGCCAAGGCCAAGCCGATGGAGAATCAAACACAAGGTAGCTAAAATATTTTATATTGCAGTATGTAGCATCATGGCAACATACTTTTCCATATTCTAGCTTAAAGTCCATTGTAAGAAGACCACAGTATTACACAGATAGTTTTGTTGGCTTTCGTTCCTTTAATGCTCCATTTTATATGATGACAATATCAATATTATATTTTCAATATCAAGAACAACCTGCAGAAAGTATTTCCAAGATTGTTTATATTCATTTGTTTTTTGAATTTGATGTGCTATCATAATCTTTTTTGTACTACGTAAACTTTTATCAAAATTCGGGAGATGAAGTTCGAAATAAATAGTAAATGATAAGCCTGTTTTTATCTCCAAAATTATTTAAGAGTGGATGGTAGTGGACGGCAAACTGCCGAACGGCAGAATTATGTCCCATAAGAACAATTCAGTTTTTATCAATCTCTTAGGCTGAGGCCGCACTGCCGGTGGGTAGAGCCTGGAGGGTGGAGGGTAGTTGGTAAATCTATAGAACATACACACCATCCACAGTAATACATCGTATGAATGGTGTGTGTTCAGCCGCCATCTTGAAATTCTTAAATGTTGACAACATAACCTCAAAAAACAGAATGACGTCATACCATTCATACGATGTATTACTGTGGATGGTGTGTATGTTCTATAGATTTACCAACTACCCTCCACCCTCCAGGCTCTACCCACCGGCAGTGCGGCCTCAGCCTTAGAGCAGAAAGAGCCTGTATTTATGGACAGAAATTTCACGTTCTTTATGTCATTGGCAAGCGAATTCAATTCTTCAGGCGCTCCAATTTTCACTTTTTTGATTTAAGTTTATTTTAGTAATTATTCTATTCTATTATATTAAGCAAGCAATTTCTGTATGTATGTTTGTATGTATGTGGAACCACGGATCTAGAAAACGGCTCTAACAATTTCCTTGAAGTTTGAAATGTAATATAACCGTGATGGAAAAATAAGATTGCACCAGTTCTCTTGTCTGGGAAAACTCTCTGGCAGGATTAATAAAAGAATAAAATATTCCTTATTCAGGCATAATCCCAAGTACTGCGTATAATGGCTGTTATCGTTAGCTGACCGACGCTATCCAGCTGGAGTGAATGGAGTTATATTCAAGTTCATGACTGTCAAAAAATTGTGAGAGGTGATCATATCAATTTTGAATTTATTTTTTACAAGGAGGTTCCTTGATTTTTTACAATAACATATTTATGTAATTCAACAGTTTGGCTGTAGCTTCAGAGCGAAGCTCGGTACCAGATATTTAATTAATTAACTATAAAAGTATTGAACTCTAATTATTGAAATAAAATTAAAATAAAAAAGTGAAAAGTGGAGCGCCTGGAGAATTGAATTCTCTTGCCAATGCCATAAAGAACGTGAAATTTCTGTCCATAAATAGAAGCTTTATCTGTTCCAAGAGATTGATAACAATTAAGTTGTTCTTATGGGGCTTGATTCTGCTGTTCGGCAAATGGCCGACTACTACCACCCACTCTTAATCTTATTATGTGATTGTATGAAGTAATAAATACCAAATTGAAATTAATTATGGGAACATGATGAATATTATTTATCAAATAAGTGTTTAATAAACTTATTTAAACTAAAACTTTGTTCAGAACTTATTTACTATTTTTCTACCACAGAGATGACCGGAAAATGTTCGAATGTGATGTTTGCAACATGAAGTTTTCGAATGGTGCTAATATGCGGCGTCACAAGATGCGCCATACTGGAGTCAAGCCTTACGAGTGTCGAGTTTGCCAAAAAAGGTTAGTTCCTATCTCACCTCATCAGTTTCAAAATGAAAATTTATTTCTCATCAATTTCTAAATTCAGTATTACTAAATAGATTCTGTATCAAATAAAGCAGAAGTCTTACTAAATTCAATTTTCAGCGCTTTACATGCCAGAATAGATAGTGTAGAGTGCGGCAGTTCAAGAAATATATCTTGAAAATTAGGATGATATAACTTATGAATATTAATTTATGTCACATAGGACATAGACCAAGACAGACAAGGTCAACAATGCTCTAAGCTAGCACAGATGTTGATTCATCTCAAGTATTTGCTGAGTAGTTGTGAATCACCTTCACTGTATAGTTATCGATATTAAAATGAAGACAAGATCTTGTCAAATATTTTGAATAAATCTATGGTTTGACAATATCTTGTCTTTTCATTATTTTAAAATAAATTTGATTTTTGTACTTTTAATGTGTCATAGAGAATTTATACACTTTAAGATGGAAGTATGTGAAAATATTATAAATTTAATTGAAAATATTTCTACAGCAGTTTCAATATGTGAATCTTAATACCGAAATTATCAACATGAAGGCGAACAATTTTCCAATACGCTAATATCTTCTACAAATCTTGTCTCATCACTGATTTTGCCATTTCCTAATAACAGGTTGTGTCAAAAATCAAGCCAATTTTTATAAGCATTTACTATTCCTTTCTGATTTTGCAGGTTCTTCAGGAAAGATCACCTTGCTGAACATTTTACAACCCATACCAAAACGTTGCCTTACCATTGTCCAATATGTAATAGGGGATTTCAGAGACAAATTGCCATGCGAGCACATTTTCAAAATGAACATGTCGGACAACACGACATGATCAAATCCTGTCCGCTTTGCAGCTATCGAGCTGGCTCCATGAAAAGTCTTCGGGTTCATTTCTTCAACAGGTGAGTTCCTCATTAACAATCTAAATTTTAATACTGTAATACTTTTATTATTTTACATGGCTTATATCTTCTACAAATCTTGTCTCATCACTGATTTTGATTTAAATTCATTCTGATTTAGTGAGAGATTGCAAATTGCAGTTTTCTTATATCTTCTAAACTTTGAATCAATTTGTTGATTTTGCATTTGCTTTTAGGCACGGAATATTTAGAATCCGAATATTTCATATGTTAGATAAAATTTCCTGCCGTCTAATTATATTATGTTCTAGTCATATACAATGAAATTCAATAAAGCTAACCAAAACAAGTAGTAGATTATTGATTTTCAATCTGGCAATGTTGATAGACAAGCAGAATTAAAAGGGACAATTGAAAATATTCCCATTATTATATAATAATTGATAATTTTACCATCAGTTATTGCATTCTTTCATTAAGAAGTAATGAAGAAACAGTCGCCCAAAACTTGAATCAAAATGTCCAAAGTCAAGTTATGAGCTGAATAAAAATTCATTCTGATTTAGTAAGAGTTTGAAAATTGCAGTTTTCTTATATCTTCTAAACGTTGAATCAATTTGTTGATTTTGCATTTGCTTTCAGGCACGGAATCGACCTGGACAATCCCGGACCGAACAGTGGATTGAGCAGATCGCTGCTGGAGGGTGGTGACAAGGGGGACAGCCGAGATGGGGTCGGTGGGGGCGGTGGATGCAGTGACAGCGGTGACTCGACGGGGGGCGGCACTCGCTCGGTCGACAACGCCACCCCGCCCATGCACTTCCTCACGCCTCACGTCGAAATATCCATGGCCGACGCCCCCGCTCAGCCTTACTCGCCCAACAGTCAGGTACCAACATTACTGTATTAGGAAACTGGAAATAACAAATAATGGAAAAATATTAAGCACAGAAACATCTCATGTTTATAATTTATTTTTAGTCAATGAATGTACACATGTTAATGGTATTTCTTATATCTTGGGGATAATTAATAATTTGATTTTCCATTTCTTATAAAGTTGTGCATACGATTGAATTTTCTCTTAGAAAAAAACATTTAATAAGATATAAAGACAATGTAATATCACATTAAACAATCTAATTAAAAGGTATTGTATAATTGTTGGAAAGTATCATTATTCTAAGTCTAAATTGTAGAGCATAAACTCTTATATTATTTTATATATAAAAATCATGAATTCGTCCTGCTGGAATTAGATTTTTTGACAAAAACAAAAACTGAAAATTCACTTTTTCTTTCTTCCCTACTATTACTAACTCAAAAATTGGTTTTCAATTTAGATTTATCAGAATTATGGATGCGTTTTGAATCTCAAATCATAGAGAATTGAAATCCGTACAATTCTAAATCAAAGACATAACCATTAACTGAATCAATCTTAATTTAAAATTGTATTTTGAAGACAGTTATAGTAAGGAAAAATGAAAAAGTTAATTTTTAGTGTTTTTTTTGTCAATGAATCCAATTTCAGATAATCGAAATCATGATTCCCACATATAAAATGATGGGAGAATTTATGCTCTACAATTTGAGTTGAAATACAAAATTTTCCTGCCAATTTCATTCAAGATATACCCATTTTAACACCAGAAGTCGCATTTTAGTCGATATACGAGATGTGGATGAACTCAAAGTACTCAAGGTTGTGAAATTCTTATGAAATTTCACTAATAATACATCTTAACCACCTTGATGTGCTGAAAACAAAGATCTAAAGTTGGTCAAGATCCGTTAACTTTTACAAAAGTTACGGCGGTCCTTATTTTATCATCCATGAAGAGTCCTTGAAACAACCTGAATTAAGGGCGGTATAGTGGGTATTTCATTTAAATATGATCTCACAAGAAGTATTCCAGTAGAGAACTTCAATACAAGGATATAGAGATTCCACAATCTCATGATTAAACTTATTTGGGATGCCCACAGTGGTTAAAGACAATTTCCAGTCATCCATAATTTTTTAGGAGCTAGGCCCTTTTTTTGTCAAACTTGCATGGGCTACCCAATTCGATCATAACAGTTATTATTTTCAGTTATTATCATAGTTACCATTTTCTGCATTACGGTACTTCAGAAAATTCAGATCAATTTACTTCATTCGTGTAGATTATAAAATATATATGCTGCAAACATGTTATGAAATTTGAAGATTTGATATCATGCAGTTTGCTTGAATAAACTAAGAAGATTATAGATTGTGGAAACTTCCTGCAAAATTACACCTATACGGAATTCAATAAGCTGAAAGTAATATAATTCGTGCTCTATTTACCGAAAAGGTAGATTTCACACTCATAAAAGTCAATTCCTGGACCAGAAATATATAAATTTCAAGGACCAGAGAATGAGACGAAAAACAGAAACCATTTTAAATAGAGAGACAAACGGAGGGAGTCTAATGAATAATCCTGAAATATTTCTATTTCAAATCTACTTCTATTAAATCTATTTCTATTAAATATTTCTACTCAAATCAGCCCTAATTTCCAATCTATGAAATGAAATGAAATCAAATCAAATCAATTTTACTCATCCTTAATGATAATTACAAGTTTAAAACTTGCAATATAAAATATAATATAGTATAATATTAGATATACGGTAGGAAGTATAAATATGAATAATGATATAATAATAAGGATGGTCCCTGCAAGGTTGGAAAAAGGATGGTCCCTACAAGGTTATAAGGATAAATATAACGAGATTGTTCGAAGTTTGGAAGAGGGCTATATTAAATAGAGTCTGTGCGCTGCTCTACTGAGTGGAAAACTTGACGCAACAAAGAACCTATGAATTTTTATAAACAAAAATATGGATCAAACCTATTAATCACCAGGAAAATATTATAAAAATTATTGGTAAAGACTTTTATTACTGAAATTCTCGAATAATTTATTTTCAAGGTGATTATTAAAAAAAATATAAACTGTTGTGAGAATTTTTAAAAAGTTTTTTCTGGACTTATGTTACATTTCAACACAAAATTTGTGATAATCAAAGTTGTGAAGATTCCTTCAAGCACAGAAATTATTTTCAATCTGATAAACTAATTATTGTATCCAATAAGATCAAAGTAACCACTCTTGGCAGCCCAATTTCATGAGAACCATTTCTCCATGTAGTAAACATCTTCGAACAGGGAAACCTATCACTTGGAAATGAATAATATTCAGTAATCTTTACAATGAGCGGGAAACTAAAAATCCTTTTTTTCAAATATTGTAGACCAATCCAAAAAATTGTTTTATGAATCATTTTCACGAAATTTATACTGTAGAGAGAAAAATATTTTTTTGAAAGAGCAGTTTCTCTGGATGTATGTATATAACAAAATGTATGTTTATAACAACCAAAATTGATTTAATTCATGGATGTTTCTTCGATCTGGAATTGCAGAGATTTCAATTCTCTATGATTTGAGATTCAAAACGCATCCATAATTCTGATAAATCTAAATTTAAACCCAATTTTTGAGTTAGTAATAGTAGGGAAGAAAGAAAAAGTGAATTTTCAGTTTTTGTTTTTGTCAAAAAATCTAATTTCAGCAGGACGAATTCATGATTTTTATATATAAAATAATATAAGAGTTTATGCTCTACAATTTGGGCTGAAATACAAATTTTTCCAGTCAATTTCATCCAAGATATACGCATTTTAACACAAAAAGTCGCATTTTTCTCGGTATATGTAGATGAACTCAAAGTATTCAAGGTCGTGAAATTATTCAATCTTGATCAAATTTTACAAATAATATATGCAATTCAACCGCCTTGACGAGCTGAAAACAATGAGCCAAAGTTTGCCAAGATCCGCCAATTTTTACGAAAGTTACGGCGGTCCTTATTTTATTATCCTTGAAGACTCCTTCCTACTTGAAATAACCTTAATTAAGGGCGGTATAGTAGGGTTTTCTTCTAAAAATGATCTCACAAAAAATATTATAGTACAAAACTCCAATATAAGGATTTAAATATTTGTTTTGGCTCTTTTTTAGTGGAAATATAATATTTTTTGTTGTACAAGGAAATATGTTGAAATCCATAACTTGGAAAACAATATTCATGAAACCCTCTAATTAACGGGAATCAATCACAAATACTATTGCCAATACTCTTGTTCCCAATAGTCTATCGAAAAAAGTTGTTTTCAAATGATATTCACAAAATTTGTGCTGTAAACAGATATTGGGAAACACATTTTTTTTTAAAAGGGCTTTTTTCTGGATTAAGGTTACATTTTATCACAAAATGTGTAATTATCAAAATTGTAGAAAAATTTATTTTAAATAGATTGCCGGTAATTTGAAGTCTCTATCTTAACTGGTTACGATTCTACAAGCATTTTCTTGGAGCGCTGCAGTCTCAAAATATCCGCCATTTTGAATCCGCCATTACTCGAGCCAGACGCGACCCTCAGATGTCCATCAAGTGGTTTGAATATCCTTAGATACCCCAGAAACAGAATATCAGGGTCTCTTGTCATGCTCACGAACTTGCACACGGCAGATTGTTTTTCTTCACAAGGAACCGGGCTATATTAGCATTTTTAAAGAACAACATTTTTAAGAAGGATCTGGGCTGTATTGTTATTGAGTTTTAGATGAGATAACTAATGAAATGTATCCACATTTCTGCATAAACTATGAAAACTTGAACATGGCCACTACTGATGCTTATACTTTGACGCTTCACTACTGACGCTTTTACCTCGTATTGGTATAATTTTGTGTATGTGAGGTGGAGTTGGGAATAGAAGTAGAGAGCCTCTCTACTTTATTCGTGTTTTGAATTGATTATAGAAATGAGAAACTGAAATACGCTTCGTTAGACAGCTAACTTCTAGAAAGCCCTCTACAACTCACCCTTAACCAGCCATAGAAACGTTTTTATGGTCGAACTAAGTTTTTTTTTATTTAATAGGTGTAATATCAAAATGGTACTTGGTATTTGAATTTGTTTAAAAATAATGATTTGTATTGCAGGTTCGCGACCAGACGACAGTGGTGAACTGTTTGTCGGCCAGCGTGGAAGGTCTGCAACGAATGAACGGAACCGCAAACATGAGCTCGCCGCAGGAAGCGAACGGCGCCGACTGTCCCGGCTCACCCGCCTCCATGGACTCCAACAGCAACGCTGCTACCTCCAGACACGAATCTGAGGTTAGTCCCATCATGCCATCCGTCTCCCTCATTCCGATCAAGCAAGAGCCGGACGACGAGAAGCGAGCCAACGGCCCGGTCAATTTGACTACATCTAGGAACGGTGGCAGTCAACAGGCGGGTGCAGGGGGGGCGCTTACCTCACTCATCAAAGTATCGCCGTTGAAGTCGTTGCTGCGCGAAGATCTGAAACGTCGCGGAGCGGGCATCTCGATAGGTCGAGCAAGACCCGACGGATCGTCGACAGCCTCTTCGGAGGCGGCAGTCGTTCCGCCCGAGTGGCGGCCCGGGGGCGGCACGCTCAAGCCCCGCCTCCCCGCCTCGTTACAGTGCGTGTTCTGCGGCATCGGCTTCCCCGATCAGACGCTGTACTTCCTGCACAAGGGCTGTCACTCGGATGCCAACCCCTGGAAGTGCAACATCTGCGGCGAACTGTGCTGCAACGTCTACGATTTCAACTCTCATCTGTTGAGCAAAACACATCAGTAAACTAAATTAACAACTGTGCGGTCCAACCTTCCTTATCTCGACTCAATAGCCCGAAAATATCAACACTAATATTAGATATTAGTCTTGTTTTTCAATGAGATACGATTTCCTTCTTTTATTTTGTAATGATTATTAGGATTTATATCTTTCGTTATGTAATAAAAAGTATCAGCTGCAAGCATGTTGGAGGAAAATTTTTGGAATGATATGACTATTTGCTGAGTCTTATGACTTGTGAGTAAATAATAAGATGCATGAAGTTGGTCAACTCGTTGACACGGTTTTTGTTGGGTCAAGTTATTCAATATGTTGAGATTGAAACTTATTGGTCAGAATCATTTTGAAAATTGAAGCAATCATCAGATTATGCAAGCTGCTTGCATTACTACAATAGCATTAAAAATGCTAGCTACTTGTATAATCCAAAAACTATGTAGACAATGACATTTTAAAATTGGTCAAGACTTGTAAAAATTACTGTCCACTTGCCAAAAAGGGGACTGAGCTTATCTTTGGAATATTCATATTAGTTAACATTTTGATTGTTGGAGATTGAACTTCTCCGATCTTTGTGCAACTGAGAGTAATATTTCTTGTTATTTTCTGATGAGAATTTGAAAGTGAAACCCGAATACTTTTTATACCCTTTCCATCAATCAAAATATTTATTTAAATTCTATCCAAACAATAACAAAATTAATTAGTAATCATTTTTGGATTTATAAGGTTAGGTACATATTGTTGCTCATTCAAAATCTCATAAACTCTTATTATGATCATTATGAATATTGAATTAAAAATATGATTTAATAGAATAAATAAATAAATGATTCAATAAAATATGATTTAATAGAATAAATAAATAAATGATTCAATAAAATATGATTTAAAAATTTCAAAACATCAACAAAATATAGTTTTGATGTGAATCTATTGTTGAATTGGCAAACCATGTTTTTAACTGAATTCGTGTATAAAGAACATCGATAGTCGATTAAAGGAGGTTTAACTGTATTCACATTTACTCAAAACTAGTCAATCTCTGAAAATAAATTTCATTGATGAGTAGATGCTAGTACCCCCTCTCTCACCAGCTAGCTGTTTTGAAGCTCACTTAATGTTATATTGTTATCGCATCATCACAAAGAACTGTTGCTGGGTTTAATATAGTCTAGTGCGGACAGTTTGACAATTTGTTTGCGGATTTGTCAGTTTTATCAAACTTGACTATCCCAATAATTAAGAAATAACTTGATGTATCAATAGTAAGAAATTGATTTACTTTCATGTGTCTAGATGAAATATGATTCAGGGATAGAATATGTTGTTGCCTTGGAATTCTTTAAAACTGCTTATCCTATTTCTTGATATCAAAATAGATTGAAAAATGACCGTTCTGCCCGCACTGGTCTCTTTGAATTCAGATGTTCAGTTCTCAAGCCATTGTTTCTGTAAATAAGAATACTTGGATTAATTTATTGATATACATCCTACAGATGTTTGTTATTGTTATGTGTATAAAGGTACTTACCTAAATTTTGAACAAAGTATTTTTATATGAATATTTTTATTTTAAAAACAAAAACGTGTCATTTTTCTTGTGTAGTTAATGTAGGTACTAATAATGTAAATATTCAAAATATTTTTATAGTTGATAAAATCTAATATTTAAAAATATAATGTAAAAATAAGCCGTCATTTAAATCAAAGAAATATTGTAAGTTGTCGTTAGTATTACTTTGAACTTTCATTTTTTTTCTTGTACTTAATTATGTTGCAAAATGTTAATTACGTTATTACAAAATTTAAATAATGTTTTCAACTCTATTGAATTTTTACTTGAAATATTTACTGATTCATATCATAGTTTGGAAATAATTATTAGTTCAATTTTTTACTAATTAGTTTGCAAATAACTGTTATTTCGGGACAGAAACACAAAGTTTTGTTTCTGTCACAGTCTTGTGAATTCATTAATAGTTATGATATGAATATGTTCAGCATGAAATTTGAACTAATAATGCCATATTCACACGTCACACTATTTCGATATTGTGTTTTAAATTCAGATTAATTGACTTGCTTCTTTATATTGACTGTTTACTGATTTGAAGGGCTTTCCTCAGTCAATACTAACGTCTTTTATGTTGGAAAATTCGGTTGTATATTTTATTCCAATATTTATGTAATGAATGTTGTTTGCCAAAATTATTTATTTCTCAAGTGGCCTTATACCAATTATTATCCATCCATTGTTGTTATTTTATATTGAATTTTTGTAAAATGTTATACAACCAAATGCTCTTCAGACCAACTTTATTATCAAATATAATATAATATTATTCTGTTATGTAGCATAGTTTATCTCTGTTCTGAGACACCATACCAAATGGCTATACCAAACTTTGCAATAATATTTTAGCATCCTTTGAAAATAATTGAAACTTTATTCTCTTCCAAACGCGTTTTCATACCATATTTACTAATTAGAACTTACATTTGCTGGAATCTGTATAATTTTTCCACATTGATAAAAGTTTAATACAGTACTGTCCCATCATACGATTTATAATAATGAGGGTTTTAGCTATGCTATAAGTTTTTTTGGTTTCAAATTATGTGTAGCTTTACTCAGCATATATGCTCTCATTCTAAACTCCAAAATTATGATAGATTGTGAAATATTGTTTGAAAAAAAAACAGGCCTCAGTTTACCGCTCTTATGTTATCCTTATTATCGTAGTTTCTGATCTTCTAACTAGAACGTGCCCATTTTCCCTCTTGTTGTCTTCAGTAATGAGAATAATGTTATAGTGCAGATGGAATGTGAATGGAAATTTGAAAGAGTTTAAGAATATAACTCTGGGATTTACTTTCAACTATCAGAGTTCTCATTACGCTAGAAATAATGATGGTTTATTTAGTTTTTGGATCAAAAACCATATCTCTAGTATGCTCATATGAATGTTGCCTTACAAATTTATCAATCCGAGGGTGCCTTTATATTATTCATATAAAGTTTATATTATTCAACTAGTCATGATTGGAAGAAAACTAAGATGGGTTTCTTCAAAATTTGACTCATCAAACTTTTGAATTGGTTAAAGCTAGCAAAATAATTTCTTATAATTTGTTTTCCTTATCGTATCTTCAAATATCGTATCGATTCTATGGAAGCTCTCCCAAGGATGAATTTTAAAATTTTGAAAGCTGTCAGGGACTTTGTACAGTAAATATTGGTATAATATATAATCATATATTTTTATTAACATTTATTATTATCGAGGCTCTGTTGTTTAGATGTGCATTAATGAGATAGTGGATAGAAGATAATATCTTGGATATTATTATGCTCGTGTGTCTTACAGGTCAAACATTGTTTCCGTCCATTTGTTAATATACTGTAAGCATATATTATTATAAAGTTTATAATATTGATGTATTTATGTTGTAATAGTGAGTCATGTAGTTTGTAGAAACTGTGACTTCCCATTATGCATAGAGCCTCCTTGCTTTAGTACGAGCTCAACCTTAAAATTATTTGAAGGGCTTGCAAAATATAGTTCTAATTTTGTGCCATAATCACTCATAATAATAATCATAATAATTTTTCATCCTCAAGTTAGCAATGGCCTGAATTCCACTCAATTCTTTTATAAATTCTCCCATCCTCTACGTTTTTATAGAAAAATTGTTTTCCTAAGTTGAGCGAGAGAATTTAATATTTTTCAATCATTTAAACCCTTATTATTTTTATCCATTTGAAGTTTTTATCTATTCATTGGGGTTTTCTTTTTTTAATTAAAAGTTGTAAAAAATAAAATTCAAAGATTTTTAATCCTTTCATTGGATTATCGTAATTGGGTGTTGATTATATTGAGAACTATTTTTTCTCCAGCATTCTTTAATAGTTTTGAGTGGATTTGGATGCCTTAGAATCCTTGAATATTATTCTTTTTCAACATGAATAGTTGGAGATTTCGTATTTGCTCAAGTAAGCCTAATTTGTATAATTTCATCGTTGACCAAAACTCTATTGAAACCCTAATCCCTCTATTTGAAAATTATTTTATAACGTTATTTGATAAGAGCTTGTCAGTTACCCCTTGAATGAGTGTTACAACATTTTTGAGCTGCGTGTAAACTAGAGTAGATCCAAAAAATTAAGGCGAAAATTATAGTGTTCAATAATCAATATCTAAAACTTTTACCTTCTTATCAGTTTCAAATATGTATTTAATAATGTGCTTTAACACTTTATTCTATAAGATTTTACTGTAGATATTATTTATTTATTTATTTCTGAGTTTGACTCACAGTTTCTTCTATTGAGTTGAAATTCTTCAAACTTCAAAGTATTTCTCTGCTTCTATTGCGTGAAAATCTTGGCCTTGTATGAATTATGTATTGTGAGCTTATAAAATTGGTTGGTTATTTTTCAATGCCTTTAAATTCTCAATAGTCTGGCAAATTAATTTTTCCAGTATTTAAATACTCTTTTTGTACCCAAAGTTCTTCATGAATAGTTTTTCCTATTATAGGACGTCTTCAACTCCTTGTACCTGAGCTCTTGATACATCTAAGTTTCCATGAACTTTCAATAATGGTTTTATTGAGCCAATTTATTTAAAGTTTTCGTCTCTCTACATATAATTTTCAGTGTTATTTTTGCTATCGTCTTTCTTGCAAGTCCTTGGTGGTCTAACCTTGAAGTCTCAATTTTTTTATTCTTTAAACTTTTTATGCAGTAGAACTCAAATTATCCGAACCATAGGTTGTGATCGTATTCCTTCATAACTTAGCTATGGATCATGAGTACCAATCAATGTATTGATTGTTCATAGCTAGCTGTATAGGAACAGAGCGTAGTTTTTCTCAGGAATTTTATTTTGTTGAGAAGCGTTTGGATCATTGAAGTTCTACTGCATTTGTATTACAAATAACAATCATTAATTACTCCCCGGTCATTAATTACAAGATGGGTTCACAGGTGAGTTGCTTAGCTTCCGCCTTGGTATCTAGGGTTGGTGGTACAGCAGGGTAGCCTGGTGTCTGGTTGCCTCTGTATCATTTCCATCATCTCCGGCGGAGTTTCGGAAGTGTGAGATGGTTAGCGGATTCCGTCGACTAGTCTGGCGCCGTGTGTTGGAGAAAGTAGGAGGTGTCTTGCTCTCTTACATCGTAGTGATCGCGGTCTCATTTTTTCGAAACGCGTGCTCCGTTGCCTTTTGGCCATCGGTTTTCAGGCTACTACACATTAAACATCTCGTTATATTTCATTAGAAACCGTTGTCATATTCTTTCATTTTCATGGACCAATGATTAAGTCCATTCATATTTTTATGGTACATGAGGACAAGTTAAATGCTTGATAAATCAAACAAACTTTGATAAACTTTCTATCAGTACTTGGGATTTGAACTTTTGGTGAAATCCCTCAAGCAATGATAAAACTTGTCTGGGGCCAAGCTTTTGCACTTGACAAAGTCTCCAACCTTAATTTTTTTATCTCAATTTATTAATATGAAACAATATCTGCTCAAATAACAATAGTTAATTTTAGTTGGAGTGTGTAAATTAATGTTAAGAAATGTCAGTTGCCTCTGTGTGTAATTCAACAATGTTTGATGATAAGATTATGAAGCTATGAAATTCACAGCTGTTGAACAGAACAATTACAATATAATCTTACACTTTTATCCTTAATAGTAAGAAATTTATAGAGTACAAAACTCTCAAGTTCAAAACAAGTTTGATATAATATAAACTTCAAGTCAATGTTAATAATATATGTATTCTATGCGGTTCTTTTATTATCTACTAAATACTTATTATTGTACTTGAGTAGAAGCATGAATGTAGCATGCATATGCTACTTGTTCTTCATATCATCATGGAATTAAAAACCAAAGTACCGATTTATCCTTAGCTGATAGTAGAAGTTATACGGAGTGAATTAAGTACTCTATCTTTTGTATTGACTATATTTTTTTGTAACAAATATACTAAAAATTCATTGATATCTAGAGCTTAGAGATAAGAGCACCCTTTTATCAATTAACCACATGTTTCATTCTTGTAAAGAGTCATTTTGAAGAGTCAAATGTGAAGTTTTTATTCACTCTTGATACTTGAAAATTAATTACATTGAACTCTGATAACCAAGAGGACCCGAATTCAATTGTTTTACCACAGCACAATCACATAGATATGGCCACCCCGTCTTTCGGAGTGCTTAATATAAGGGTGCTGTGATCTCTAATTTCCATTAATAATCTCAATAGTTTAAAGAACATTAGTGTTATCTATCATTTTAATATATGCTCTTATTTCTCTGTAGATGTACCTAAGTAGATGAATGTGTCATTTTTTTATGTAGCCATACTTTCTCATATTTCATTATAAGTCATGAGTTGGATTTTACGAGGCGCGTTTTTTAGTAGGTGCCGGTTTTAAATCACGCCGCCGTTGCGCTGCAGTTACCAGTTAATTACAGTGACTAGATAAAAGTCACTGCAAAGTTAAGTTAATACATGCATGTATTAACATCTGTTGGGAAGCCACAGACCGCTGTGATACGTGCTGTGTAAGTCGTGCTTTAATACCGTTTCACTGTGCTCAAGGCTTCAAATCAGTTGGAATTCATTGCCAGATCAGTAAAGTGAATGGTTGAGTAATGGTGCGAAAATGTGCCATTTTTGGAGGAGGCATTTTAAAAATGACACCAGATAAATGATGTAGACTCGATCGAATCTTCCCAAAATTGCGTGTGTGGCTTCCCAACAGATGTAGCTATACAACGCGCATGTGTTAAATGGCAACTGCAGTGCTACGGTGGCGTGATTTGAAAACGGCACTTGATAAAAAACGCGCCTCGTACATTTGATTTGTTTCAATCTGGATTAAGTACAGTTGAGCCAAAATTTCTTGGCAGCTGAGTGTTATTAGCTTCATTAATAATATTGACTGCTGCTCTGCATCCACTGTCTAATGTTTTAAGAACGGTTCCTTCACTATGCCTCTCGCCTGGGTCAGCTGGTTCTGGCTGATGCCAAGAAATTTCGGCCCAACGATAAACATCAACGATTAAACATCAATAGCCAGATTCACTTCTGCTACTGTGCTGTACGGTACAAAATCAAAGGTTTTGTACCTTTGGTTCCGTACGTTCGATCAATAGATTAGGTACTGAATATTCTGTGTATACTCTTCACACGTTTCCCATTGCTTTATTGTTACCTCGAGAAAAAAATCAATAATTTGCCCTCTCTACATCACTTTAAATAATTTATTTATCTCATTTAGGCCCGCTTCCACGAATGAGGCTTCAGCAAAGCTATAGGCTTGAATAGCATCTGATTCTACTCCAACTAAAGGCAATCAGGTGTTATCTGAACTCTTTGAGTAGTTGTAAAATTGATATTGTGGTAGTTATCCATAATAAATGAAAAGACAAGATGTTGTCAAACCACTGATTTTTAATGATCAGTGGTTTGACAACATCTTTCAACGTCTTTTCATTTATTGTTATCTGAACGTTTATAGCTTTGCTTAAGCAGCATTGGGAAAATCGGGCCATCGTGACTTGCCATTTGCTCAATCTTGTTAAATGGCAAATTTAAGGGTAATAATAATAATAATAATAATTTATTATTATTATTTTAATGTGACACATCAAGGTTATCACAAAATAATCTTGATAGCACACTACTGTAAACGTTTGTAAAATACGTTTGTAATAGCAAAACGTCTGTTTCTAAACTTGGTTGTCTCATGAAATAAGGTTTTTTAGTATGTTTCATTCTTATACATTTTATAGATATGAGGCAATTGAAAATTATCATGAATCTCTATGTCAACTTTAAAATTGTAACTATATAGTTATATTCTATTTTTCTCCAAAGCCTTCTATATTTTTCATTAATTATTGATTTCCATTTATTGTTTGCTGTGAATGAACATTCCATATTTTATGTCACTCATTTGAAAGGTTGTTGCAAAATGAAATTCTATGATGTGGTTATTTATAATAGAATTGAATTATTAAAATTGTTTTGATTGATTTTGGTTTTTTTTCTAGTTAAAATCCTTTTTTTACGAAATATGTAGGCCTAGGCAGTGTCTGCAAAATATTAGAGTAGAGAAGTCTATGTTTTAATGGTTAAAGTGTCGATTAGTGGCCCACCTCGCTAGAGTAAAAATTCTTGTAGGAATCGATTCAATATGTAATTCTGAGGATGATTTTTTTAAAAAATTAGCCGGCGCTCTCCAGTAGTTTTGAAATAAATCTAGAAAATCTTTTCAAAATCGAGAAAAGCCAAGAAACCACTTGACCCAATACACCATTTGCCCCAATATTATATTACCAACATCAGAAAACCAACTGACCCAATTTAACTACTGTGCTGTGCTCTCGTGGCATAGTTTGTGGTGCTCAAAACATCAGTGCCTTCTTGTATGAACATGGACCCATGGGTTAAAGAATTCGAACATGGAATATTAAAACGTCTTTTAAATATGTAAACGACTGTTTATTATCAGTATTACACACTGACTGAAATTATCATTTGACATGGTAATTGACTATCAAGTGAATAGAATTATAAAGAGTAATAAAATAATACAAATAATGATTGGAATAGACAACACCAAAACATTAATATGAAAATCCTATTAATTTAGGCATGAGTCAGTAATAGCCTTTAATTTGTGGAAATAATGTACGAAATATAAGTTGAAAGATGTTGAAACAATTATGATTACTGATTATCTTGATTGATGATCTAGAAATATTGAGATCATTCTGAAAAACACAGAACAGACAAATGTTAGACATTACCATTTGGAATATTCATTATTTGGTATAAAGGTGCGTTCAGAATGTCTAACGTTGTTATTATAAAACTTTTGATAGAAAAATAAGTTCTGATAATATTAGCAGCTGATGATTCTGCTCCCCCATCAGCTATTTCAACCGCATTCTGTAACCAAAGGAGTTCTGTTTTAGAGTTCTATTATTCTATGATGTTACTTATTACAGGTTATCCAATGCGTGAAAGGAAAAAAACTTGTTATATATCACAATAATTATTATACAGAGTTATCATAAGAGAATGGCGCGGTTTAAATATGTGCCCCCTTAGTCGCATTAATTCTGTTTTTGAGTAGTTCAGGTCGCCTGTGTTTTATATGAAACCACACAAGAAAAATCAAAGGTGTCAGGTCTGGACTCCTTGGAGGCCACAGCATTGGTCCTTGCCGGCCTATCGGTCTCCAAATTTTGGGCCTTTCTTCTGAAAGAACAAGTGATGGAGTTGTGTATTTCGACATGTTAATCAATTATTGCTTTCCTCAGCTGGATGAATTCGAAAATATTCCTCAACTTCATTTGCAGCAAGATGTTTCTCCCCCACACTTCATTGCATTGGTGACGGACGCTTTGAACAAAAAATGTGGAGATCGATTGATAGGCCGGCAAGGATCTATGCTGTGGCCTCCAAGGAGTCCAGACCTACCTTTGATTTTTTCTTGTAGCCTAAGGGTTACATTGGAAACATTGTTTATTTTAAAAAAAATTGACGACCTGAACTACTTAAAAACAGAATTAATGCAACTAAGAGGGCACATATTTAAATTTATTAATCATGTAAAACACTGTTTGAGACAAAATTAGATGAAAGAACAAATTTAACTGTAAGTAATTTGGTTTTTCTTCAAACCATCTTTGAAACCGCACCATTCTTTTATGATAACCTGAATTTTAAAACACGAATTTGTAACATTTTTGTTGGACTTGTAATAGCAAATTTTATAACTAGGTTACACAGTCTAAACGAACTTTAGATTATCAAGTTCAATTCAAAATAGCATGTAATCCAACAGGAACGTTCTTTAAAAAACAAAAATAAATTTCTAAACATAACAAGGCAGACTCCAAGACAGAATAAAATACAAAATGGGGCAAATTTTGTAACTTTTTTCGGTAAAAACAAATCTCTGGCCAAAAGAATTGAAGTTGTTGCTTGTTGAAATACATACAGTATTATTAGGATAAACCATAGCTCCATTCAATACAGGTGGTTCTTAAAGGTAGCTATGGCCAAACACAAAAGGAACAATAATTGTTCAGCAATAACAATAAATGAAGCAATAATAAATTTACACACTTCCCGTTCAAGCCATGAATTACATACTTTTCAATTCTCTAATTTTTTCATTATAATATTGAGTACCGTATTGATATAAATAATTCATTAAAGTTCAACCCCAAATAAATATGAATATGTTCTTGAAAGTTGATCTTAATAATTTAAAATTAATAAAGTTATCGATAATATTGCTTGAATAACTTCATGTAATTACAGTTTCCCCACTGATATTTTATAGGCCACCTCTTATATTTCCATACTTTTGCAATGACTAAATTACTCATTCAGCAATTAAACTTATAATAATTCAAATCAGTTGCTCCATGTCCACCTACTATTACATCTAGTAGTAGGAGTTGGCTCTTGTAAGACAGGAAACCCAATAGAAAAGCTTACTTACTATCTGGGTCGTTCACAGTAACTTGCGTCAAGATTTAAATAAAAGGTAAATTAAATGTATTATTTGAATAACAAAAAATAACAATATGTACTGCAATACCAAAATTTATCGTGGATAAATTCAATGAAACATAATCAAAGCTTTCATTATTAGTTCACTTCGTTAACTGTGTTATGTCTAAACTTTCAATAAATTTCTTCATTTCTACAATTAATGTAATCTTCAATTCTGTTGATATCAATGAAAAACATAATCATACATGTGAAATTATGCTTAACATCATGCTTAAACAAAAATTACATAAATGACTTCTTATGAAAGTTGACCAATCTAGTCGAAACAATCTGTGTATCATTTTTCCTATAGCTGAAGGGCACCTATTTAATTCAACTATAAAAACGAATAGATGTCAGAAATGTCATATTGATTTGTATATACCTAGCAGCTTTCTTATTATAGCCTGGTGATGAAAAGTACTATAATACTCAGCACTTTACATTACATGAATTGCAATTGCATTAATTACGCATTTGTTGGATGAAAAATTTATAAATACTTCCACACCGTATGAGAAAAGCACAGATTCGAAAAATACTAATACAAGTACAAACGAATAATAAAAAACAAAAAGTATTTGAAGAAAGTTGTAACGATGTCTGGTCAGAATAAGAAAGTTACAAAGTATTTTACGAAAATAATAGGAAGAAACACTTGAGAAACTTGAACTCACAGTAGCTCTGCAATACAGTGTGGCCATCTCATGTCTTATTTTCTATTGACTAATAGCTTGGGACGCCATCTTGTTCTGTATCAATGCATTGGCTTGTATGGGAGCAAAACTATTATTATCATATATCTTTGAATATATTCATTTTAGCTCAAATTTAGCGCCTGTGAATCTAAAAAATGGAACCTTACCTTGATATTTTTACCCAGTTTAGGAATGTTAAAATGTTCTACGAAACTATTTGTTCGACTAATTAACTAGCCATAATGAAAGTGGCCAGTATGATGAAGATTCAGATTAATGAATTTTTTTTAAATTCCTGTCAAATTTCATCAGAATCTATTTCCGCGGTTCGTCGTAAATGCGGAACAAACAAACATAAAGAAAGAGAAATGCAAAATCGTCGTCTTGAATCTAGACCTCACTTACGTTCGGTCAAAAAACTAATTAACACCGAATTCAATGGAAACGTTGCTCAAATTGTAGTTTCGGAAGGTATTAATCAACTAGTGAAAACCAGAACTCTATGTGGCCTATGAGCCGAGATAAAATTGAAAATATATGGCGTGTTTGAGATTTTTCCCTAGACAGAGTAACTAGATAAAAGTGTATAAAAATTAACCGTGGCGTAGTGGTAAATCATTTCTTTTTGAACCTACAGGTTCAGAGATCGATTCTCCGCACGGACCAGATCTTTTTGAATCGTATCGTCAACTATCATGTTATTTATCTAAAATCTATACAAATATATTATCTCTCTTTATCATTTATTTTTTATAAAAATTATTTATCATTTATATAAATTTTTTCTATTCATTTTAGGCGACTAATTATCATTTTATATTGTATTGTGGTAAATTTATATTCAATATTCAAGTTGATGTACTGTGATGAATGGGGATAATTGCTTCAATTAAAAAATTTAATTATTTTTATAATTTAATAACTTTTTAATTAATGAGGATATTGATTGGATCATACTCTTCGCAAATTATATTTATGTGTATGCATAATTGTACGCTGTATGTGTATAGAATTATGATATTATATATGCAGAAATTAAATTTATGTGTATATTTCTTTGTGAATTATATTATTATAGTACCGTTACTAGCATTATAGGCATAAAATATGTTCATCGATTACTTCATTTTATACTTATTTTACTGATAAACTTATAATTACTCCTAAATAAATGTTTTGCAATAAATTTTTGTTATGAATCAATGATATGGACATTAAATAACTAATTATAAATCAATAAGTTAGCATAATCCTAGCCTACTAAATGCATACTATCCCGTATTAGAAACATGAGTGCATTGATATTTAGGAGATAGTATAAATATAAAATATTCCGAGTGCTACATGGCCTACTGTATTTTATCAACAACGTGAAATAATAAATAATAAAAATATTATCAACCTATTTATAATATCAATTATCCATTTATACAACCGACTAAGAAAATAGCTGAAAAATATAGTATCTTTTTAATGAATAGCCTATAGTACTAGTAGCTCGCAAAAAAAACTCTCCAATTTGTATTCGATCTCTGGACCTGTAGGTTGTAAAACAATTTATTTACCACTACTCCACGAAACATTTCTATCAGATGAGCATAAATTTGTATATTTATAATACCGGTCACATGCATTTTGGCTAGTTAATTTTAGTCGAATAAATAGTTTCGTAGAACATTTCAACTTTTCTAAACTGTGTGAAAATATCAAGGTGAGTTCCTTCTTTAGATTCACAGGCTCTGAGGTTGAGCTAAAATGAATATCTTCAAAGATATATGATAATAATAGTTTTGTTTCCATATAAGCCAATGCATTGATACAGAACAAGATGTCGATCCCCACCAGATGGCCACACTGTCTTATAAAGTCACTCAAGGTCTGTAGAAGGCCTTCTACAGACCTTGAAGTCACTGTACTCTGCAATAATTATTATCAGTAAAATTATGACCAAACGTATGTTAATAAAATCATATGTTGTAGAAGAAGCGTTCATGCAGTAATAATATTTATAGCTCGATTTGAGGAGGAACCTTAGGTTCGGTATTTCCAGTAAAAGATAATATTTATTTACTGCTATCCATTATACGAGTAGTTATTGAGGTGTCTGATAAACACAGGCAAACTGGTTTTCAGAGAGAGGAGGGGATCTGCTTACATCACTATAGTTCCGACACATCAAATCGAGCACTGAAAATAGTGAAAGAATAGAACCATTACTAGAATTTTAGGAAAGCAGTTTATCAAAGAGAAATTAAGAATAGTAGGTAGTTACTCTTGGGAAATAAGATAACTAATAATTGTAATTCTTTCAGCAGATCAAAATTAACAAATTGTGAATGAAATTATTGTCTATGAACGAATTCAGTCTTTCAAGGAGGCTCAACAAATAAATCCTATTTAAAGTGTCCCAAAACTGTGATCATAGACGATTAAATATCACAGAGTAAATATGTTACAGCATTAAATCTACACATTAAAGCTTTAATTTATCGCAGTAGCTTGAGTTCGCCAGTATTAGTTCCGTAGACTAATCCTTGACCGGGATTCGGAGCCCAGCGAATGCAGTTCAAGCTGACTATGCCGCCGAACGCCGGGTTGGCCAGGCTGCGCAACAGCTTCAAGCGGCCTTGACTAGTTCCTCCGTGTTGAGCACCTTCTAAGCGAAATATCTGAAAAGCCAACATTCTCTCATCAGTATAAGCAAGCTGCTACAAATAAGTTATCAAGGCGTCTCAGTCTTTTCATCTGCTATTGTTCAAAGCCATCAAGTCTGATCAATTATAATAATAACAAAGAGTGTATAAAAAATAATACAAAAATTTTTTAAATGTATTCAATAAAAAAAACATAATAAAGCCTTCTGTTATACATAATTAGAAATGGGATTTAAAATAGTTGTTTTTTCACTGAAATCAAGTTCAAAGATTTTCAATGACCCTTCTCAGACACTCGAACAATATCAACCCGATAAACAAACTCATTTCACACTCTCTGTACCTTATCAGACGTAACAGTTTGAATAGCTACTGTTGACTGTTGTTTCTTATTTCGAATCTTGAAAAATCGTTTCAAATATGAATTGCAACACTAAACACAATCTTCGAGACGAAAGATTCATCTGTTTCCAGTCAAGCACGGATAAAATCACAGAAATCGACCATGACGATCAACGTAACCTGGATTGTATTCTAAATTGGAGAAGGGACAGTTTTGGGCTTAAGCCTGTTGAACCTTACCATCAAGTATTATTTGTAAATAACTGGATAAATAAAAAAAATGACCAAAGAATTTGATATTGTTCGAGTGCTTGGAAAGGGTCATTGAACATCTTTGAACTTGTTTTTGAGTGAAAAATCCCATCCCATTTTGAATCCCATTTCAATTATGTATAACAGAAAGCTCTATTACGTTCCTTTCATTGAATACACAGTTTTACAATTGTTGTATTCTTTTTGAAACACTCTGTATAATTCAACTCCCATCCACCAAAAATGTTGAAGATGAGTATTAGTTTAAGTATATTATTTTTCCAAGTTTTGATTGTACTCTTTGGTGTATTAACTTATTTTATTCCTCTCGACACTCTAAATTCAAAATTGTTCAATATGATTCCTGGACTGTAAATTATTTGTTTGACCTTGATGTGATATCATTTATCATCATTCGGACTACATGAACTTTTATCAAAATTCGTGAGATTAATAATAAGAAAACCCTGATGATTATCTCCCAAATCATTTCAATATAATATTTTTATTTTATTATGTGATTGTATCATTGAATGAATAAATAAATAATTCCAAAATTGAAATTAATTATGGGAACACGATGAATTCAGCTCATGAATATGTGATTAATATCAACTAAAACTTGGTTCAGAACCAACTTAAGAGTTTCCTACCACAGAGATGACTGGAAATTGTTCGAATGTGTAACATAAATGTTTGAATAAATAAATTATAGCACCTAGTCAGGGACTACGTCACCTAGGCACATAGTCAGATTGGCAATATAATTTATACTATTACAACAATAAGTCACTATGAAAGTCTAGAGAAGGTAGAAAATCAAAATATCAATAATTGTATAGTGTACCTGAGCTAAGCTATGTCTAGCCCTTTCGGGATTGACGTATCCAACGCCGCGAGATCCGAGACCGACAACGAGGTGTCGGGTGGTGGGTGACAGACTCACCGAGACCGCGTTCTGCTCGAAACTCGTTCTGTACAGAAGTTGGCCCAGAGTGCCCCACTGCAAACTGTACACTCCTGCACAACCAATCAACTACCATTAGAATTCACCCTTTGCTTGCCAAACGAGACAGTCGTATCTCTCAAGAATTAATCGAATGAACTCAAATTTAATGAAATATCACTACACAGTTCTTCAGAACTCGAATCATATATGACTTTAAAAATTGATTGATTGATTGACCCAGTTGCAAAAGGTTCATCAATATCTACATCAACAATGTTGAATGGAATGAAATAAATGACTCTTTGGAAAATTTCATATTATAAATTCACTATAAAACTCATTATAAATTCATTATAAAACTTATTGCCCAACTTATAAACGAACTATTGTAAATAAGACAGGTTTTGAATATTCCACGTACATATCGTATAAAATACAATTCAAATATGTTTGGGAATTTCATTCTGTTACATTTAATTCAACATTACATTCAATAATGTAGCTATTGTACAACAATTTTATATTTATTGAACAGTAAAAATACTAGTAAGCCCCATGAGCTGGAGAACTCGTTCAAAACTTTTTTCTCTAAGCTAATTTATGGCTTTAATAACTTAATGATGAAATTTTGCAGTCAAGTAGACTTGAATAAGTTTGTTGAAGCAGCGTCGGCTGCTGCTAATAGTCAAAATGGGAATTATAAATCATACTAATAAAAATATTTATACAATACTGAATATTAATAGATATACAGATTGAAAAACCTAAATGATTCCTTTTTATGGAGTGTAACGCATATAATTATGTGCGTTATATTCTGAATAGTTTTTTTTTTAGTTTTTGATACTATCCGCGAATCCGCTGCAGCTAATGCAACAATAAAAACCTACTTGTTCAAGACGGCTTGGCTGCGAAAATGCACAGAGAATAACAATTTTCTTACAAAATTATAATTATCAATATGATTTTTCATTTAGAAAAGTATTTTGCCTTCTAAGTCTACTTCGAGAAATTTGTTATTTATCAATGTTTTCTATTTGAATGGTTTTGAAACTTGAAAATCACAAAAACTAATATCTTTAATTGGAATAATTGCGTTTAGATCTGTACTTCATAATGCGGTTACAGTACTTTTATAATCTTGGAGAACACGTAGAAAGACTGAAGGGTACTTCAAAAGTGTGTTTCCATCAATCAAAGTTGCAGCGACTGCACATATGCGCATTGCGGCTAAATTATTACACTGAATCATATTGAAGACTAGATAGAGTCTTCCAAAACTAGATAGACTAGATAGGTAATTAATTCTAAAGGTAATATTTGCAACAACGGTAGGAGCTAAAAATCATCCAAAAAACGGTTGTTTGTTTTTCAAGTTTCATTTGGCAAAATTAATAAGTGGTTTTCGTGAATTATGTAAGGATGACGAAATATCAATTTTTCGTTACAACTTATTTTTTAAATAGAGAAGTGAAGTATAAAGAATTGTTATTGTTATGATCGAGCAACTTACCAAGCATACTAATTCTTCCAGAAGGCAGAAGTGTTACAAGAAGATGACCATCCCTTGATACATCTACACTGGCATCGTTGTGAATTCGACACTCATTCACTACTAAATTCTTCTCCGCTATAAATAATTAATGATGATTATTAGTTTTTATCAAGCACTATAGACAGAGTAGAATTTTAAATAATTATATAAAAAATACAAAACTTTTCTGTGGATCGGAAAAATCAAAATGATACAGCTGCATAGATTTGTTCGATGAAACAATCCTCACGCCCATGAACCCAATTATACTCTATGGTCCTTCGAATACTAGTTAGTCCAGTCAATAAAGCCTGTCCACACGGGTATAGAGTGCATGAAATATGCCCCAATTTTTGATCTCGGGGATTTGTTTAGACTAGTTGGGAGGTTAACATACTGGAAGTCCCCGGACCTGGGGGGTGAGCATAGGGCGGGAGGGGGGGTAAAAGGTACAATTTTTTAGTTTTTCGCATATTACCCGAAAACGGTTGATCCTAGAGAAAAGTGCTCTGAATAGAAATTAAAGAGGACTAAATCTGCGTCGATTGAAAAAAAAACAAAAATCGGCCAAATAGAAAATTTTTACGTTTGATCAAAACTCACATTTTTTTTTTTAATCCACAAAAAATGGTCTTAACTGCCTTTAAATGTGATGTAACTAATAAAATAACAATAAATCCACTACCCCCTCACCCTAAAAGTTGTCGAGCATGAGAAGTAGAGTCCAAATAACATAACAATATTTATATTTGACCTATTTTTGGAAGCTTAAGGATCACTTTTCCAAGAATGGAATGTCTCCAAATTCAGCTACAGGTGGTTTTTGTCAATATTTTGATACTAAAATATACATACAAAGTAATAACAATATTCAAAGTAGTGTCTGGTAGTCTATATTGATCATTCCTCATCAGAATACTTATTTTACTACTCAAAATCTGGACTATTTGCAGTAGAAAGGACCCTTCAAGGATAATAATCTAAGGACATCTCTAACTTTCGTAAAAGTGAACGGATTTCAACAAACTATAGCTTATTGTTTTCAGCTTCAAAAGGCGGTTTCTTTTTCATATACTATATGTTCAATTCGGACAGAATTGAAGAATTTCAAAAACCTAAGTATTTCGAGCTTATTCCTATATACCGGAAAAACACCAATTTTTTGTGTTAAAATGCGTCTATCTTGAAAATTATTGAAGGTAGAAAGTCGCATTTGGGCTCAAATTATAGAACATAATCTCCTCTATTGTTCGATATAAAAAAATCTTGGAAATTGGGGCATATTCCATGCACTCTATAATGCTTTATTGACTGGACTAAGTAGAAGATTAACATGCTCAATTTACCATCAATATAGTTATATCAATCTAACTATAATCCAACTTTACAATCCGACAGTCAGTACAATTACAATTTCAAATACTCAATCAATTGATACAACATAATAATATTCAAGTATTATTTTTATGAAGGAGTTCTGAAAGGAAGGTACGGTTAATGAACGTTGCTGAATATCAACGTTCTTCAATATTAGATTATACGATTAGCAGCGTCCTTTTAGCTGAAGCAGGTAGGTAAAATACTTTTTTATCTACTTCTGGTCATGCTCTACTTCAGGATTTCTCAAAGAAGTTAGATTTTCGATAACAACAAATTAGATTGATACCAACAAATTATACGATACCAACATTAGATTGAAGGTTGAAACGAATTGACATAAAAAAAACCACTTGAATAATTTAGTAAATGATATTTCCTTGTTTATAGAAATACTAAACTTGAATAGTTTAGTGAATGGTATTTCCTTGTTTATGGAATAAGATACATCAAACATGGAATGAATCTATAATAAAATGTTAAGACTGAATGCTATGACAGCCTGCTGACATTATCAACAATATTGATAAGTAAGAGTATACTTACTGTTGCTGATGTCTGGGATGTTGAATGACGAGAAATCCCAAACTTGTATTCTATGTGTGATAGACATTGACAGTAATGTATCAGCCACACTCTCTGAGTTTTGGCTAAATCCTAAAAAATCAAAAGAAAATATCGATTTAAATTATTTTTTGATGGTGCATTGAATCGAATACTGTCAGAATATTGAAAATAGAATAATCTTTAAAACTTATTCTATAACAGTTATTTGAGATTGGGAAATTTATTTCCGAGGTATTTCTGTTGATAAAAGAATAATTCACAGTTTAAATAGTTTAGATAGATAATGAACCATAGTACAGTGTTTGAATCAAGTCATGGAAGTAACAGTTCAATCAGGTATTTTTCTGTCTTTGAAGTACAACTTCTTCAGTATCAAGTATTAATTTTCCAAGATTTGAAAGTTCAGAAAAGTTGCAACAATAGTAGCCAATAATAATTGGAGTTTGAGATTTCAAGATTTGAAAGGAATTAGGTTTGAATTTATAATCTCGAGGATATTGGATTTTCCAAATAAATATGCATTAGTATGCATATAGTAAAATTGGTGAAAAAGTCCAAAGACTATTAAATTTAGTAATTCATAAATTTGGCTTAATACACATGTAACACGGACTTGTTTGATTAACAGAAAGTTAGTTAACTTTCTAGTTTGTTACAATAGGATACTGTAGTTTGCTTTTGTCAGTTAATTTGTTTGGATTTTTTTAAAATCACTTTCTCTGTTTCTGTAACCTAGAAAAAGATATGAGAATGGTTAGGTACATACCTCTCATGATGAAAAAGCCTTCACCGCTACGATTATTATGCTGATCCTGAGGAGAAGAGTCTTCACTGGAGTCGTCCAACGGATTCGAGCTGCGGTTGTAGGGGAAGCTGAGGAACCGGGAGAAGGGATTGAAGGGCAGAGGGGGAGAAGGGGGCCGAGGACGGTGGGGCGGTGGGTTGACAGGGGGATCGGGGGCAGGCAGGTCGTTGACCCGGACGACGGGCACGTCCAGCCGGTGTCCCGCCAACATTGCGTTCCTACTCATGCGGATGCGGTAAGCGTAGGGCATGCTTCTGCCACCTCCGCTGCTGCTTCCATCGCCGCCTCCGCCACCACTGCTGGTACCGCCACCACCCCCACCGCCTTCACCACCCGCCTCCGCCGCAGCTGCTGCTGGTCCCCTTTCAGGAACTGCATTTCCAGTCGTAGCACTGTTTGTAGTAGTGTTGGTGGCTGCAGTGGATCCACCTATACAGAAATCAAATTAATGAAACTACTCACAAAATTGTAGACGATGGCTTTATAACGAACCAAACTTGTTACAAAATGTCATCAGTTGCTAACACGAACATTTCTGCTGCCAGGAAACTCAATTTCCTGCCGCAACATATTTTTGAAGTTAATTGGATCACCAGTTACATTACGCAAACATTACAAACAATCAATTTGCATTTAGAGTTCCCAACAAACATACAGTATTAGCAGCTGACGAATACCGGTATGATTATATGACGAATAACGGCAGCTGACGAATCATTGATGGTATTGGAGAAAGAGGAATCATCTTATTCAACCGCCAATAATTATTTTGGGACTCTACAAAGCTTTTAATCAATACAAAAAAAAGAAGAGCTTCAAGTCTCTTTCAAATCTGACTGTGAAAACGATCAAGTGATCTGTGTTGATAAATCTCAATCTCAAGGCTTTCACGTTGACTGTGATTTTATTGTAGATAAAGTAACAAATGAAAATGACTTTGCAAGTGAGCACATTATTATTTTTTCTTCCTTTGTTATTATTGCAATCTAATCTTAAACGAGACTAATGATCATTTATTTGTAATCTAATAATTGGAGTTTTCTCAAGTTGAACTTGAAAACGATGAATGAGATGGAAAAAATGAAGAGTATATGCTGACCTGTGAGAGGGGGGTTGGCAGATGATCGTCTGGTGGTGGCGTGTTGATTGTTGCGAGAGGAGCGTCGCAGCACTTCTGAGTTCTGTCGCAGTCTGTTCTGCAGCATCTGCCTGTGCCGCATGGTTCTTAAGATGAGCAAACGTGTCGCCTGGTCACTGGTGGTGGTCGATGTTGCCTCAGTCGTTGTCGTCGTCGTCGGTTGACTGCTGCTCGCCTGAGCCTGACCAGCCGTCCCCCTCCCGCTAGCTGATCTTCTGTCCATCGATTCCATTTCTTGCCTCACAAACCTTAGCTGACTATAACACAAACGAAACATTTATGTAAGATTAGTTTGAGGGTAATGTTATGAGAGATAAAGAGAGTGCTTTTTGGAGAGCCAAAATCGTCGGTTCAACGAGTCTTACAAAATGACCCTTTTTCGATTGTTAGAAGAATAAGAGCCCTTGAAAAAAAAACTAACATAGATAAATGAGAAACCAATTTTAAATTAAGTATAATGCGTCAAAGTTTAATTATTGAAATAATACTTTAGTAAAAAAGTGAAGATTAGAGCGTCTGGGGAATTGAATTCTCTCTCCAATGACACATAGAACATGAATTTCTATCCATAAAAAATTAAGACGCTATTTGCTCCAAGAGATTCATAGAAATTACATTTCTGCTCGGCAGATTGTCGACTACTACTTCCCACACTTAATATTATATTGGGGTGTCTAAGTCTAAACAATATGGTTTACGTACAATTTTCAACGAGGTTACCAAAAACTAATTTCAAATTTTTTGTAAATTTTGAAATTCTTGGAATAATTGTATCAATAAACTTGATTGAATCTTACCTAGACGATCATTTCTATGAAATACCAGATATTTTCTGGAATATAAAATAAATGCACCTACTCTAGCACATGGGTTTCCCATAGTTGAATTGATTAATTTCCTGAAATGAAATTTAATTCTTTGTGTAGTAACTGAATTTAAATGTAAATTGTACCTACTCACTGTATTTGCTTGCTTTTTTTTGTTCATTTTGAAGGAAATAAATTTATTTAATTCCTACACGATGATTCTGCTTGCGCAATCATTTCACATTGGTCCATTGGAACCACGGTTGTAAACTAGTAAAAGCTACCGAGCACCTAATTTCACAGTAAAATATAATTAAGCCCTCGAGAGGCAAAAGGTCATAAGCATAAAAAAATCTTACCTAGATGACACAAGTTTAGCTAGAAGAAGTTCAGTCAGATTCAGCGCCAACTGGAGAAGAACATAAAAATCTGAAAAAATTGATATTATCCAATCAGCATCTATATTTGATTATTAATCCATACGATGATTCACAATCCTAGTTTTTACGAATAGATTCAACAATTTTTATAATTGTTAATGAACATTTTTCTCATGTACCAAAGAGCTGATAGTTCCGAGTGATTTACATTGCAATGATCAGATATTGTCTAAAACCCTGTTTACGATGACATAAGACGAAATAAACAAACGCTTTGCGTATGTGTGCGTTTAAGTATGGGGTGCCTTAAGTTCTGCCAAGAACAGAAGAGCCTTTGGCAACATGGCTGCCATTCACTGCTGCCAGTAGTCGAAATGAAAATTGTTCTAACATAACCAAATTTAGGAAGAAATCGTACAGGCTCAGACTATTTTTTCTGTCCTAGTTCATAATTATTTTATTATTTGTGATATTGTGCACGAATAAAAAATATTTTTAATCGTGAAATTAATATGATTATTGTGAGTCAATTGTGAGTAGTTTAGGTTTTAAAAACACGTCCAACAAAATTATTATTAGTTTCAAGCTCCTGAAAAAATTACTTAGCCTACCAAAATAACCAGTCATATTCATCTCAGCTTCATTTCCAGTATTATTTATAATCAAATAAAACTCACAGTAGATTCTGTTATGCAGCGCCTCATTTGATTGAACTCTTGAAACGCAGTCTTGTTCGAAAAGCTGTGTTAAACTGTCCACCATCACCATTAAGATGTGTCTGCAAATAAAAACAAAACTGATGTAAGTTGCAGCATGTAAAAAATAATATTTCTACAATATTTGATTTGACGATTACAATAAAAATAAAAGTCTGTTTCCCCACGATTAAAGTATGTCACAAAAAAATCTACTGGCTAGGCAGTACCCTTAATTGATTTGAATCAACTTATGAAGAAGACTTTTGATTTGATTGATTTTTTCAATCAACAATTAAAAATTATGTTTATCTAATGTGATGAATTATATGTTTACTACATATTACTGCATACTACTATCCCACATCAATTGAATAATGAAAATTGTCAAGACAAATGGAAAAATTACCACTCATTTTAGCTATTATTAGAATCAAGTTATAGTGGTGCTTAGTGTACCCTGCAGGATATATTCCACATGATATGTTGGATTTCATTTCAAGCAATCACTTATAAATAAAACACAAAAATTTCAAGTTCAAGTTTGAATAAAACTCTTGAGATTGAACCTTCAAGAAAAGAGAAATAAATCAATTTGATAGTTTTTATTTTTTTTGTGAAATTACCTTGCTCGACGCCTAGTGTGATCATTGGCCGCAGCTGCATCTTCTGAAGTCTCATTTCGCCTAAAAACAAATTGTTTCTTATCAATTCAAAATCGAAACACAAGAGTGAAACTTAATGCATTTAACAAATGCTATTCTGCTTTAGGCATGCAAATAAATTTATTTCCCAAATAATGATACAAATAGTTAGAAAATACATGCAAATAAAATATAATACAGTATAAGGAGTCCCCCTTCAAGACTGTGTATAGGGGGGAGTTCGGATGCAGCAATTACTTATATTATAATTATTATGCAGAGCGATAAAGACAGGAACTTGATTACATGATTGAGAGAAAAAACTTATTATAAAAGTGATATGACCTCGAATAAGAGTAATCAAGAACCACGGCGCGCGGGTCGTCAGCAAGCCCCAGACATGCAGACATGACAAAAAAAGGAAAAAAAAGAATAGGATGGAAGGAAAAAACTGAGGATTCGATTCATGACTACTTTCTGAAAGGATATATTTTAATTATAAGATAAAGATGAAGTGTTATAAGTTGTTCAAAATATACTGTTCGAATATTAATCCATTAGTTCATCTTGCAATTAAGAAAAAACAATAAATTGGTTGAAAAGCAAAACATCTTAATGCTGATTTCCGTTTACAGATGAGATTACAAGGTACTGTATAGCCAATAATAATGAGCATGCTTATAGCTTTAAAAATAATCTGTGATTAATGAATCTATGCGAGGAAAATACCAATTGGTTTAATAGAAAAATGAAAACTTACTGAGCTGAGTCACCTTCCGATTGTTCATCTCGTCCAGATTCGTGACTACTTTCTGAAAGGATATAATTCAAATATAATATATTATAGTGATCTTAGTGACCAATTAAGAAAGTGATCCAATTATTTTTTAGAATACTTTTTTTATAGATTATAATATTTTACGATCGTAAAATATAGTGAGAGACATAAACCAGAAATAATTGATATTATGAGGTCAAAGAAAGGCTATATAATGACTGCATGGAATATGGAATATAGAGGAAGTATTTTCAATAATTACAATCAAGAGCGACTGGAGACCACATTTTACGCTAAAATCGAAAATTCCAAAGAGTTTAAATAAAAAGTAGAATAAAGAAACTTATAAGTAAATTCTTAATTTTATTTTTGATTAAAATTATCAACTATAAACAGTAGTTTAAGATATATCATTTTTTTACAATATATTTTTTTAAGAAATTGTGTGAAAAATTTGGTGAATTGTTCCATTTGGAATATCCTATTGCTATAAATTCAAAATGTTTATTTCTCCTGGACTATAAATTCTTGATTGAAGTGATGCGGAAAATATAAAACCTAGTTTTGAACTATTTTATCAAAATTTGGTTAAAAGACGTTTTGGACAAGAGTCTGTGTATATATATATATATTTAACCAATATATCTACAAGTTTCTGTAAAATGAATGAATAAATAAATATGAACTCTAATAGTGGAAATTTTTAGAATACAGTTTGACAATTAAGAAACAGCAATCTTGATAAAAACTCACCAGTATCCCATAAATTCCTAAGCATACGCTCTTCTCTCTGTCTAGTGAAACGAGACAGTCTAAGGTTTCGCAAAGTGTTTCTTTCTCTTTGTCTCCCAACCATCGACTCCAGCTGCATTATTGTTTCTCGCATTGTCTATAAAATAACAGAGTTCATGATACAAAAGGTCATAGGTGTTCAGAGCATTTATGTAACATTTAATACATAAATTCATGTATGACAAAACTATGTACTGGAGGAAGTGAATAATACAAATTATTCTATTGCGGATGATGTCCACATAAGCATTTATTTTTACTTCTGCGTAAGTGATGGAGAGTGCGAGGGTGATTGATGGTTAAACGACCATGCATCTGGTGGGATTGGAATTCACGACTGGTTGCGCTAGCGGACTGAATATTGCAACGCCTCAGACCACTCTGCCAACCCGGCCGGCAAATTTTCAGATTAGAACTTGAAGAGTTATGGACAGTTAGCTATGCTTTAGTAATGATCGCGTTTCAATACATCAGAGTGGTGTTTATCTGACAAAATTTTTGATTATTTTACGAAGAAATTACTGAGAGTTCCACATGTGAACAATATCATGGAAAACTATTCAAATTTGATGACCAAAATTAAATTAAACATAATAATTTAGCAAAATAATATTATTTGACACAATACTTATCAGACATAAGAAAAAACGCATAAAGTCCACCACTCAAGATACATTGATATAATTGTGTACTTATGCCTATTTTATAATCTCTGTCACTTTACAAACAATTTCACTATTTATACAGTATTCTGTTTGAATGCTCTTTCTAATTCGATTGGAAATAAAAACTGACTCCGAACCAATAACAATACTTGCAAAAACATTGATTACATAATCGTAAAATATGTTTCATGATATTCAAATCTGAGTGCATTGTCGTCGAGGTGACGTCAGAAAGAATACTTTTCCATTCTTGCCACTGCGCATCCTATTCATGATCCATATTGTGTATTCTATTTACCGTGATTGCTACTAACAATGTAATTTGTTTAATGTAATTAGAAATAGCCAAACATTGTATTAGTAGTACTAAAAAATAAAATTATTACTACTAATAATTATTAAAATTATTATGGCTTTACATGGTGGGGAGACCCTTACGGGTAGGTTCCATCTCGCCAATGTAAATGAATAATATTTATTGTCATTGAACTCATTAACAAGCAATAGACAAAGTCACAAAATACTAAGATAAAAAATTTACAATCAGTCAAAAGGTGCTTAAAAATCTGAAAATACGAATATAAAACAATGTCAGTCAATAATAACCTACTCTTAAAGATCTATCGGGCCATCATTTAGTGCCAGTAATTCGGTAATCGCATAATAAGAATGATCAACTAACCACTTCACAAGTTTACGCTTGAGGAAGCCGGTGGGATAGTCATTCACCGTACTTGACAGCTTATTATAACATTTGATACCAATAACTTTATAGCTCTTTGTCGATATTGTCAATCTATTAAAAGGTACATTTACCATATTATTAAGTTGCCGAGTAAAATAATTGTGTATATTTTGTCTACGTTGGAGGTGGGGCATTTGTTCAATAGTGTACATTATAACCCTGAAAATGTATAGATTTATTACTGTCATTATTTTCAGCTCAAAAAAGAGAGGCCTACAGTAGGAAAGGAATTCTGCATTAGAAATTATTCTGATAGCTTTCTTCTGTAAAAGAAGCACACTCTGAAAATCGCTACCGTTCCCCCACAATAGTATTCCGTATGAGAGTAAACTATGGAAAAAAGCATAAGCTGATCTCAAATACTTATGAGTCACGTGTTCCTTTAGATTTTTAATAAATATATAACTCTGGAAAGTTTACTACATAAATATTCAATATGGGGACCCCAAGTTAGCTTCTCGTCAAGATGGATACCCAAAAACTTGATACCAGTAGAAGTGATCATCAAGCTAGATTCCCTCAAACCAAACAGCATTGACTGGGTTTTGCTCTCATTTAATAGGAAACCGTTCGCTCTAAACCATGCTGACGCTTTAGACATTGTTGCAGTCATGTCTTGCAGGTCTTGAACATTTTCATTGAAAAAGGTTGTATCATCAGCATACAAAATTGTTGAGTCCTTCCAAAATTTTGGAAGGTCATTGACCATTAGAACAAACAGGAGTGGTCCGAGCACCGACCTTGGGGTACGCCATAGGTAATTTCTGCTACCTTGGATCTTGTTTCCCTAATACACACAATTTGCTTGCGATTTTCTAGATAAGGACTTCCACTTGGCCAATTACTGGTCACCAATCCAAGAGTAGTCCACAGTGTTCGTGACTTAACATCACGACCACAGAGCGACCTCTCTCACCGAGTGGCCAATACCCAGTACATTGGTAGCACTGCAAAGTAATAATACTGTTAAAGATAATCTAGTATCAAATATTGGTTGATAATACGGGACATAGTGTTGCCCACTCCCATTACGTGTTAGATAGAGCCTACCTCTACACATCTCATTGTAGTTCGCATCTCATCGAAGGTTCGATTGGATACGTTGAAAGTGGAGGTGGAAGTGGAGGGCCCAGGTGCCGGCTGCGCATGCGCAGATGCAGACGAGGTGGACGCGGCTGAAGTAGCACTGGTGCGAGGCTGAAGGAGCTTTCTCTTCACTCCTCGCAGCGTGCCTCCTTCTCTCTCACTTGTGCCAGTGCTGCTGTCTCCCGACTCAACTCTACTCGACTCACTGCCTCGGCCTCCGCCACGGTATGATCCCTAACAACATACATACACTATTAAAATAATGAAACGCTGTTCAGTATGCACATACTGAATAAGTCGTGGTTGGATCACTCAATCAATCCATACTTTCTCTTCTTCAGAGTCACGCACTATTGATAGCAGAATGTGTCCAATGAAAATTATGAGTTTGAAACATTCAAGTTCGAAGTTGATAAAACTTAAAGTATATATTTTGAAGTATTTGGCTATTAGATTAAAACCGAGATTGATTAATGGCCGGGATACAATTCTTTGACCACAGCTGCGGCCACCACGTTTTTAGGAGGAGACGATAAGCCGTCGAAATAGCTACCAAAAAAGTATTAAATGAAAAAACAAGATATTGCCAAAACACTGATTTATTAAAAAATCGAGCTACCAGTTCCAGTCGATGCACCATTATCAATCTGGATGAACTCAGAAAAGGGTTGTAGCAACCAGAACCGGTATCTCGGGTTTTTAATAAATCAGTGATTTGACAATATCTTGTATTTTCATATAATATGGATAACTAGCACAATATCAGCTTCACAACTACTCAACAAGTAGTACCTAGAAAGTAGTGGTCATCTCTCATTATCACCCCTCTCATTGCACACGTACAAGACAAAAAGCGCATATGACCATAAACCTCTCAACAAAAAATTGAAGTTGATGAGGAGCTTGCTGTCATATCGTTGTCATTGGGGATCGGACCCGTTGATTTGGTTGGCTTGCCCTCTTCGTCTCTTTCCATCTGGAACTAGGACCATGCTTTTTGTCGTATCAACTAGCTATTATCCTTTCCAACTTTCAATGATTTTATTTTAATTCAAATTTCCTCTATTATTATTGCTTTTTGTAAATTACTATACTTTTCTCTATTTCTTTGCTCTCCTTGTTTCCATCCAATTTATGTAGTACTTGTGATTTGAAAACCTTCAATTCTTCTTTTCTCTACAATATTATTTATCAAATACAACTCTCAACACAACTCTAGCTTATGCACAGGAAAAATGCCTAAGAAGGCTCTGCCTTTTATTATTCAATCAATTAATTATGAATACATTTTTGCTCAAAGTATTATTCAAGAGATGATTGATTAAATAATAACTGAAACTTCTATTGTTCTACGAATACTGAATCAATTTTTTATATTGATTTTGTTATTTGTGGTGTTGTGTATCCATTCTTTTTCCACTTTAAAATTTAAAACTCAATAAAAATCACTTATAAATGGAAATAAACTTACTCACATAGTAGTGTTACTATAGTCGTCCACAGATCATTGGAATGGTCAAGGACGAGCAATTCTTCTGACACCACTCCCTGTTTCTCCCTCCGGTGATGCCGCTTTGTACTTAGGGGTAGGTAGTAAGAGTGTGTGTGAGAGAGAAGGAGTGATGTTTTGTTTGGGTGAGGGTGGACTACAGTGGCAACAGGGCTCAGCAATCCTGTGACCTTGGTAATTCCAATGATCTGTGGTCGACTATAGTTTCGACCTGTTGTGGTGGTCATCTTCAGACTGAACAGTGAACTCTGTTCAATGTTATGCTGTGGAAGGTGGTTGGAGGAAAGGGTGGGGATGGTGGTGTGGGGGTGTAGGTGTTACAAGGGCGGAAATTTTGAATTTTGGTGAATTTTGTCAAAAAGGGTGTGGGATGAGAAGTTCAATTGATCATTCAGGATATTGTTGGCAAACTGTTTTGTGTGATTGTAAATTTCAAATTGTTCAAATATGTTTAATTTTCTGCTTTTTTGTTGCATGTGGAGAATTTCAAGGTTGGTGTTTATGTCAGTATATGTGTGGTTGGATGTTATGAGGTGGTCAACAAAATTTGAATGGGATGTTGGATGGTTTATTGCCCTGATGTGTTCTCTGAATCCCAAATTGAAATTACTGCCTGTTTGCCCAATATATTATATTCTTTATTACATTCATTGCATTTTAACATTGTAAATTCCTGGTTGGTCAAATACTTGGTTGTTCTTTGGTTGTTGGTGCAAATGTTTTCTTAGTGAACTGGTTGTTTTGAAAGCTATTTTGTAATGTCGTTTTTTGAAGGATGAAGCTATTTTTTGTGATTTTTTGTAGTGGTAGGTGATTGTGATGAATTTCTTGTCATTATCTGTACTATTATTTTAATGTTGTTTGGAATTTATGTTGTGGCAGATTTTCTATTAGGGTGGATGAGTATCCATTTTAATTTTCAATTTTCAATTTTCAATTTTCAATTTTCAATTATCAATTTTCAACTTTTAACTTTTAAAATTTTAATTTTTAATTTAATAATTTTTCAATTTTTAATTTTTAATTTTAATTTTTAATTTTTTAATTTTTAATTTTTAATTTTTAATTTTAATTTTTAATTTTTAATTTTTAATTTTTAAAATTTTTAATTTTTAATTTTTAATTTTTAATTTTAATTTTAATTTTTAATTTTTAATTTTTAATTTTTAATTTTTAATTTTTAATTTTTAATTTTAATTTTAATTTTTAATTTTTAATTTTTAATTTTTAATTTTTAATTTTTAATTTTTAATTTTTAATTTTTAATTTTTAATTTTTAATTTTTAATTTTTAATTTTTAATTTTTAATTTTTAATTTTTAATTTTTAATTTTTAATTTTTAATTTTTAATTTTTAATTTTTAATTTTTAATTTTTAATTTTTTAATTTTTAATTTTTAATTTTTAATTTTTAATTTTTAATTTTAATTTTTAATTTTTAATTTTTAATTTTTAATTTTTAATTTTAATTTTTTAATTTTTAATTTTAATTTTTAATTTTTAATTTTAATTTTAATTTTTAAATTTTAATTTTTAATTTTAATTTTTAATTTTTAATTTTTAATTTTTAATTTTTAATTTTTAATTTTTAATTTTTAATTTTTAATTTTTAATTTTAATTTTTAATTTTTAATTTTAATTTTTAATTTTTAATTTTAAATTTAATTTTTAATTTTAAATTTTAATAATTTTTAATTTTAAATTTAAATTTTAATTTTTAATTTTTAATTTAAAATGATTTCAAGAGCATAATAGACATTTCTGACCAGGAACGTTTCTCAGAACTGATGTTAGGTTGCAATCCTGCAGTGCAGAGAGCATGAATATAGAATCAAATGATGTGTATAGTAATAGTGTGTAAGCAATCCTTTTTTTTCTTATTTCGTCCTTAAAATGCAAATTTTCAAAATGCTCTATAGCCTATAACCTGGTCGTCCATGTCTGCTATCACCATGGCAAGTTTGAATCAAATCGGTCGAGCGGTTCCGGAGGAGTAGCATTACAAAGAGTGACTTTCCTAATCCATTAGAGCTTTGCTTTGCTCCGCTCAATTATAACAATAGCGCATTCAAATATACAAAAGAGTGATTAATCGTTTCTATAACTAGGAGAAGTTCTTATTACCTGTTGTCCATTGGCCAACCTCCTTCTATTGATGTTCAACAGAAACCGGAAAGAATGTCTGTCATTGAACCTGTAACAAAAAGAGGGTACAATGAAGCATGAGAATGTCAGATTTATATTTTAATTAGAGTACAACCAGAGAAAACATACTCTAACATATAAATATATAATGCTTTATCTATGAGACTATGACAAATAAACTAAAATAACAATCAACTATGAATTTGATTGAAAAATTGATTTTAAAATATAGGTACAATAACAATATAAAAATCAAACTCGAACAAGAATGGATTAATCAACATAAAAATTATGAGAATTGCCCCTTTTCCAGATGTATTTGAGAAAGTATCGTATCAATTCAATTTCAGAAATGTTGATTGTGATTGAGAAAAATCATTTGGAATTAAGAAAATATCAGATGTAAATGAAAAGAGTTATTTGTATTTCAGAAGATATCATTATGTAAATGAGAACAGTCAATAATTGAAAAAAAATTGAAAACCCTGATCTTCTGTCTCATTTTTGAATGGCAACTTCTCAAATTTTCATTTGATGACTACTAAATTAGTTGCAGATTATATCTTCTCGAATACAATAATAATTTGAGAAGTTATCATTTGAAAATGAGAAACAAGATTTGGTTTTGAAATTTCTTTCTCAATTACAACTGACATCTTCTCAATTCCAAATGAAATTATCTGGAAAACAATACACTATTACCAATTACAACTTCAACTTTCAAAATTCAATTGACTGTTCTCGTTTTTATCTGATGCTTTCTCAATTCCAATTATGGACTCTTTCTCAAATACGTCTGAGAAAGGTTCAATGATTTATTTCAGCCAAAAAATTACCTGAAAGTACATTAGGACAAGTCATAAATACAATACATTATTCAACCTCCTCATTTCATACAGTTAATAGATGCAATTAGATAAAAGATACATGCAAATTTTAAACTTGTCAACTTATAAATTATTATTACAGAAGCATTTCGTTAGCAGATAAAATATAATTATTATAAATAGACGTTGAAATTAATAAAATAATTATATCACAGATAGAGTAAGGATACACGGGTGTTACAAAGTTTAGTTGAAGCTGGATTTATCATGTTTCTGGTTGGATTTGAAAAGTGTTATTGCAGTTGATGAGTTACCGGTGTCGGTTGAGTGGACGTGGACTGCGCTGCGAAGTGGCGAATCGATGATGGCGATTGTGGGCGGGGGCAGCGGCGGGGGGCGGCGGTCGAGTGGAGGTGGCGGCAGTCGGCTGTTCCGAGTCCGATTCGTCGTCGGTGATGAGGTCTCTCTCATTTCGGTCGCTCTCCGCAGCCAGCGCTGCACTGCTACTGCTGCTGCTGCGGCTGCTGCGACTAGCGTCAGCTGCTGCCATTGGAGCTTCCGGCTGCTGCTCAACGTTGCTGCTACTGCTGCCGCCACCACCGCTGCTCGAGTTGTTCAGCTGCCTCACGTTTCCGTGCAGCTCGTAGATGCGACTCTGCAGGTCATCCCACATGCGACGCACCTGTTGCAGCTGCAGCACCTCCAGCCGTGCTCTGTTCTCACACAAAATACACATTCATCAATTATTATAAGAGTTGAAACACAGGAAATGTCCATTCGGACTAGATTAACTTTAAATAATCAAAATTCGTGAGATAAATATTAAGAGCAAAGCCTGTTTTCATTTCCCAAATCATTTTAAACTATATCTATAAAAGCGAAATGGCACTGACTGACTGACTGATTCATCACCAGAACTAAAAATCCACTGAAGCGAATGCGTTCAAATTTGGCAGGCATGTTCAGTTGGACGTTTAGACGCTCGCTAAGAACGGATTTTAAAAACTTTTCAAGAATACGCCAAATATTTAAGTTTTTCTATAGTTTTTCGGCGTTTCTCAATTTTTTCGAGAACCAATCGGTAGAAAATGTTGATATTTGATAGCCAGGTTCAGATAAGGTCTAGAAATACTGTGTTAAAATATATTTGAACTCCGTTCAAGATTACGCCAGTTATCAGTTTTTTTTAAATTGTAGATGTATTGCGTATATTACCAATTGTGAATAAATTGGTAGAGAATGTTGAAATTTGGTAAACTGGTCCAGATTGGGTCTAGAAATGCTGTGTTCAATAAATTTTTAATCCCTTCTGAACGGAATTTGCAGGCGAACGAAGCGAGCCTGTTTGTATCAGCTTACACTGACAGAGGTGATGCAGGCGAGCGAAGCGAGCCTGTTTGACTCACTGACACTGCTGATACTGTCGGGGGTCCAGGGGATCTGCATCCTTTACCCGTAGTACGGGATGGCGTAATAAACACAAAATACACAATATGTAATTTCTAGACACAATTTTATTTTCTAGTTGGTGGTACAACCGATGGTGAAGGAGAAGACGAGGATGCCCCCTGGCTAGGCGGAGAAGGCGAGCGAAGCGAGCCTGCCGGCTAGTCTAATTAATAAATACATTTATTTGACAATTAAATCAAAATGCAATTATGTATTTGATCATGTATGTGTTTTAATGAAAAATAAAATACGAAATACACTCATTTCAATAAATTTAAGACACAGGTAGTTTTTTTTAAATTTTATGTACGTAATAATAAATAGAAAAGGGTTATTGGATTAATCCATTAAAGTACATCAGTGGTAGTCTAATATAACAATCAAATATTTAAAATACAGTGAAGTTGGTAAGTAGAGGAACGTTCAACCTTTCTATGAATGCATTGATAAATTTTTTTTTAAATGTACCTTTACCTTACATCACAGTATTATTGAAATTTGGAAAAGGGTATCTGGGGTTTTGATCCATTAAAATAGCATCAGTAATATCCTTTTATAACAAATTGATTATTTAAAATACAGTAAACTTGATAAGTATAACTAGTTAGTATATACATATTTGCAAAGAATATAGCAATTGGAAAAAATATATCAGTTTTTATCTTGTATGTAAGTTAGTTGGGATTTTTCCATGATATTTTCTAGGTTCTGTAATACCAAACTATTAGATAGAAAACAAAATAGAAACATTTGAAAGTGAAAAAAATATCAACACGTAGTGTAACTCATTACTATAACTGGTCAGAGCTACCAACCTCATTTGCTTGCAGAATAGACATGCGATATCAGACTTTTTCGAGTAAATCCCGAGTATATTTACTATTTAATGGTATTAATAATTGGTGAAATAAAAAACAAAATTTAAAGAATTTGAGGAAAGATCATAAATAAGGTTTCTGATATTTTATAGACGTTACCTGCAAAGTCTCTGCATGTCATCAATTTGTCTACTTAGAATTTGTATGCCATAACGAACAGCTCCCAACTCAGGCTGACGCGAGCTTGAGCTCGGCTGACGGGTGCTAGAGCTCGACTGACGAGGACTCGAAGACGACTGGCGAGCTGTTGCGCTGGCCGGTTGGCTGCTGCTCGAGTTCGGCTGGTTGATATTCTTGAAATTGGCGCCAGCTCTTGGTTGAAAAGCGGAGCGTCGCGATACAGAGAATCCACGGCGAGGTCTTTCGGGAAGTGGCCGGTCCAGAATCTCATTCACCCTATTCAGCAATTGTCTCTCGGCAGCTTCCGATTCAGCACTCAAAACCTGCGACAAAATTTACAAATTTTGTGAAGAGGAAGAAAACAAAGTGAATATATTTTATTCAAGAATACTACCCACAAGAAATGATAAGATAACTATTGTAATTAATTTGAATTCCTTACAATAGTATTTTTCAAAACTTTCAATTAATGAAGATCAAAATACCCTTTTCAAATATTTTTATATTTAAACTGGTTTACTTCTTTATTTGCATTTAAAAATTGCTAATACGCCGAAACATGTTATGCAAAATAAAAATATTTGAAAAGGGTACTTTGATCTTCATTAATTGGAATTTTTGATAAATACAGTAGCCCTAAGAGAAAATAATTAATAACATTTTCATACGTATGATAAAGGAGGACTTAACTGATTCTAACTTTTACTGAAGATGTTTCAGAGTCAAAGATAATTTTCCATCATATGAGGTTCCGTTCATATTTGACCATCATAAACTGATTTTGAATCCGAAAAGAAATTAATAAAATACGTTTCGAATATGCAGGACTGAGATCAGTTCTATTGTCTTCCGTCACATAAAGCTCATGCTAAGGTAATCATGAATAATAATTTCAATTTCATATAATATTGTTGTATTTTTATGCGTATGATAAAGCAGGACTCAACTGAGTTATACCGAAGATGATAAAGAGTTGAAGATTTTGACACCATATTGAACAAATTGAAAGGACTCAGATGCTGTCATACCTTAACGCGGATTCCTATTTGTGCATTACAGAGGAATCCAACATCAATTCGAACAGAACTCAATTGAAGTGATTACAATTATAATTACGTAATCTATGATATTATTTTAGTATACTCACAAGTGCTGACATTAATTTCTATAATAAATTAATATAATTAGTGAAAATAATGTAATTACATTTGGTAATCTGAGTTCCCGCCTGGCACGAGTGGCATTCTGAAGTCGCCTGCGCACTCTGAGTATAACAGAGGCGGTGTCGCGGTCGATCCAGGGCAAGCTGCGTTGGTCGCCTGAGGAGGAGGGCGGCGACCGGCTGGGCCTTGGACGCCCTTGGTTCGGTGTCGACTCTCTGTCTTCCACAGTGGGAGAAGTTTCCGGCGGAGGAGGAGGTGGCGGAGGCGGTGGAGGAGGTGGAGGCGGTGGTGGCGGCAGAGTAGGAGGAGGAGGTGGAGGAGGTTCTGCATGCCCTGAAGGAAATATTTCCATCAATAATAATTTATTCTTCGCCTTGAATGGTAACAAAGTGAGAATTAGAAAACCAAATAGTAATTTATTGTATTTTGGTATTAATATTCATTGACTTAAATAATAAAAAAAGATGAGAATGAAGATGTAAGGTAATAATAATATTACATCGTGAACGTAAATCACCTTTTCAATTATGTAGCAATCAATACCAATTTGCTGTTTTCAAATGTCTTCCACACCAGATGAAACAAAAACTGTTTGATTCAAACCAGTGAGACAAGTTAATGCTTGGATATACACATAGAATGTTTAACCGACTGTATAAAGCTGTGTGAACCAGGTTCAGTTGCCTTTCAATTCAATACATTCAATAAAATGGACAAGACAATTAAATATGTGAAAATCTTGTTTCGTATTCGAATTTATGGTTTCATTTAAAAAATTTGATGGCCATGTTGAATGTATCTAATTGAAATGCAATTTGACACACAGGTTTCTTTATGCCTACAGTGTGCACAGTTTCCATTTTTTTCTTTTGAAAAAAACTAATTTTTTAGTAAAAAAGTATACCTGCATCTCTCGAAGTATCGGGTTGCCAGGAAGCGCCAGGCTGCCAAGGAGACCAGAGTGGGCCGGGAGCACCCGGAGCACCTGCCGACGCACCGACTGGAATCCAGTGCACCTCTGACTCATTGTTCCTTCTATTTGTAGTGGCTTCGTTATCTTCCGGCGAGTTATGCTGCGAACTGCTGAGCGTGCTTTCATCAGACAAGTAACTGGAGTTGTCATACAACAATCTTCTGCGTCTGACTCGGAAAAGTCTCGGCGATGTGCCTGAATGTGCCTGAATGACTGTGGTGAATTGATTATTGGCTTCATCATCTTCTGAAGCACGTAAATCGGATTGTCTTATACATATGTTCATTGATGGCTGAGGCAGACCGCTCAACGGTCTTCGAGGAGTATCTGACGTGGAAGAGATTCGGTTACTACTTCTTTCTGCTGTTGAAACAGTCTCTAGAGCAGGCATATACACACAGGAATTGAAGATAGTCCTGGTGATCCTTGGGAGAGGCTCTGAGTTGTCATCAGCAGCTGTTGTTATTGGTGGTGGTGAGGGTGGTGGCTGTTGTCTGGAGCGGCTCTCACTGTTCGATGTTGAGCCTTCGGTTTCTGAATTTCTATAACCACCAACTCGAGCTCTCACTCGGACTGATTCAACCGACGACTGGGAACTGTCTTCTGAGTTGGTGGCTGAAGGCTGATTTGATGTAGCACTATCAGCTCTGCCCAGATTGGTGGCATGTCGAAAGTAGCCGCAGTTCAAATCTTCGGGGTTGTAGGATGATAGGTTGTTTCTGGGATTGGTGTCGGGAGAGAGGAATTGAGAGGAGGATCGTGAGGCGCTTCTCTCGTCAGTGCCGGCAGGTGGAGTGGCTGCTGATGGCGACTGGCCACTTCTGCTGGTCGCCGCCAAACCTCGTGGCGGTAAGCTGCTACTGCTGCCGCTGCTAGTTGTGCTTTCAACTTCTGCAACTTGTGTTGGCTCCAGGGTGCCTTCAGAAGAGTCACTGGCAACTCTGGTAAATCTTGGAGGCCTCCCCAAGAAATTTCGTGAGTACCATGAGAAAGGAGATCCGTAGTTTGATGAAGGCGGATTACGATTTGTTGTTGACGACAGCCGTATGTTGTGAGGTCTAATATTGACATTAGATGGTGGCAGTCTCACAATTCGTCTGGGAGGATAGTTTGAGGCCACTGAAGAGTTTGATCTTGAATTTGATTCAGTGTTTCTGGATGATTCCGATTCGTGATCCATGGGATCAGTTCCTCGATCCATCTGAAATTAAAGAAAGTTCAGTAATAAAAAAAATTTAATTGAAATGGGTTCTACATGGAATAAGATTTGGAGAATTTCCAAGTTTTATTGCTTTTGTGTTCGTTATGTTATCTTTCAAGCCCATAGTCCTGAACTGATGAGTTAGATTCAGAGCTGTTTTCATCACAAATAGGATATTATCATCTTTCAGCACTTGATGCTCTCTTCGATTTTCTTTGATTTCGAAGTACATAGGCTATATGCTATAAGAATATAAATTGCTAAATTCATAGAATAATAAAAGACGTTGAAGGCAAATATTATGACTTTCATAAGTTGATTATTAATTCTACAAAGCAAACTACTCTTCACTAAAATTAAAAGGAACTTCTCTCACCTAGAATATTGAACAAGGAATCAAGCAAGAGTATCCGACTGTTTCGTAGACAATAATTGTTATACAAGTGAGGGTGCGTTCATGTCGGAGCTGTGATAATCGATAATAGCTTTGGCATTCATAGCATCGATCCTAAAAGAGAGTCACGCTTTGCTTCTATCAGCTGTATTGCATGGTATAACACACATACAGCTGATAGAAGCAGAGCGTTACTCTCTTTTAGGATCGCTTCTTTTATCGTTTATCTAGTGCCAAAGCTAGTATCGATTATCACAGCTCCGACATGAACTTACCCTAAGGCTCGGTTCGTAAGACATTAAATTAGCTAATATGGCAGTATAGTTACTGAAGAGGTTTAAAATCTTAAACAAATGATTGTATCTTTCAATGTAATTTTATTAGGCATTAGATGATGTAATGTCTCACAAAAAAGCAAGAATGTTCAAATTCATTCATATGGATGAAAAATTTGATTGTGGTTACTCAGCTTTTTAGAATAGCGATTGAAATAGGTTAGTACTCACAGTGGGCATGGTGCGAGATCTTGAGAAGTCGTAGAAGCGCTGAACAAGTTGCTCGTACTGTTCGACCATGTAGCGATAGCAGATGGGAGGATTGTGGGGCGGTGGGGGCGCCCGGTTGGAGTTGGACTGGGCCGGGGGCGGCGGCTGGGGCTGGGGCGCAGGGGCGGGCGCGGCCACACGGTCCCACATGGTTGGGCCCCGCGCAGGCGCGTTCGTCACTCCCGTTATAAGTTTGTGGCCCAGCTGGTCGAAGGCAACATACCTACCAACAAAAACAATTAAATATAAAAGAATGAAAACTAGGCTAACAATGTTGGAAAGATGTTTCTCCCTTTTACACTCTTCTTCTTGAGCTAGTTCAAGCAGGGGTGCCTAAACCCTTCCCCCCCCCCCCGAATAAAGTAAAGATTCCCCCCTTTTTTTGTCTTCCTGTTGAACAAGTAAGAGTGGTATGTGGGACTATTGGAACTTCCCATCTCTTGAGGAATAGTAATTGTTGCATTGCACTCTAACTGATTAACTGGATGTTAATCAGAGGTTTTCTGCGTCCCAATTGGTTGTGAAGACTGGCGTATGGTTGAGAGGGTCAACGTGTTAACCACACGTTACCTCCATCCTGGTTGATGATTATTCGCTTGCTGTATGGTCTGTCCGCGTGGGGAAGGCATTCTGGCGTGGTAGGAGGTCGATCGGCTCGGCCGGTGTTGGTTCGGGGACTGTGGGTTCTGTTTGAGAATTTATGGCTTTGGGCCGGTATTGACCAGGCTGGAGTAGTTTTCTCGTCTTGTCTTCTTTGCTTGGATCGACTGTATAGTGGTGTGAATATGAGACTGGCAAACAGCTGGTGAACCTCGGCCCTTCATGGGTTGTTGAGCCATTGACAAACAAAAAAATCATTTACTTTGTTAGAAAATGAATAACAAAGGAGTAAAAATGAATAAAAGAAGAATCATTTTACAGTTTGAATCTACTTAACATTTTGATTACAATTTCTGCCTGAATTTGAGGTAATTGAAAAATGATCAATAATTTCATCGTAGGAAATTTCGTTCAAAATGTCAACTTCATTGCTTTGTCAACTTCAATATCAATAGATTATTCATCCATGTGTCACTCATGCTTGTTCTGAGGCGACTTTTCACTATTTTTATTCTACTCATAGCTCTCTCAGCTGAGCAGCTTGTCACAGAGAGGGAGAGTAGAATTTTATAGAGCCTGTTCAAGTGAGGAAATCCAGAGAGTTGCTGTAAACATCTGTATGGCTTGATGTAACCTTGTTTGAGCCACAGCTCCACAGTTGAAGTAGCGTTGTCTTCCTCGTCATCATCATCATCTACTTCTACTTCATTATTACGTTCTTCTCGATTTATGCTTCTTTTGTCTTTTTTTGAAATTGTAGTTTTTTTGGGTTTCTTTTATCAAATCAGATATGTCAATGTTTGGGTGTGAAGAGTATATAAACGAGAAGCTTTGCAGCTCAGCCACAATTTCATTACTATCAACGTGATAAAAGTCACACAATTCTTCTACTTCTAACACAGTTGAATGAAAACAATCATCCATTTTGATGAGTCCATCATGAGAAAATACTAGCATTTGGGACATTATGGCCAATGATTGATCTTGTAGCTGCCCAATCATTATTGTGTCAAGGATTTTGAAGTAAACGTCAACTTTAATTTTCTCCAGAGAGTCAGTTATAACTTCATCGACAGCCAGTTCATCCATAAATCTTTTCCTTTTCCGTGATCTTTTTGTTGTTTCACTTGTTTGAGATGGAAGGTCATGTTTTTCTATGAATGAATTGATCTCTGAGCATAGATTATTCCATGATGCATCATTTCTTAATGAACTGAGCTTATTTTTTGTTTCACGCATCACCGAGTGAACGATTCCATAATCTACAGTATTTCTTTGAAGGCAAACTGTCACAGGATTAAGGACTTTAAATATTTTGTTGGCTATATGCATTGCAGCAATAACTTCAAAATCCGTCAACTGTTTGAGCAAACCCTTACATTTAGCTTTAGTTTCAACAACGCTATTTGAATCACTTTCTGAGTTCATTTCATGAAGGGTCTGTTTTATTACATCAAAACAAGACGGCACTGTTTTTAAAGAATCGCTTTTGCTTGTCCGTCTAGTCGTATCCACTCGTTTCAACTTTTTTTCCTGTTTCTCCACTCTTCAGAATTCTCCAAGTTTTCTATTAGTTTTGACTGTCGCAGATGGCCAGAAAAGAACACATACATCTCTTGAAGAAAGGGAAACATATTTCTAATTTGTGAACAAATATCTACAGACTTTTCAATCACCAGAGCAAACATGTGTGCATAACACCATACATATAACGCAGTTGAACATTCTCTTTGAATAATTGCATTCGTACCAATGTTTTCCCACTCATGTTAGAGGCTCCGTCCATGCTTTGACCAACCATATCCTGTAGATTGATGTTAAGATGATTCAAAGAATAAAGTACACGAATAGACATATTTTTGCCAGTCGTGTCTCCACTTGTGAAAACTGATAGATGTTCCACCGGTTTTGCTCCCAAATCTCCATTGCAAGAGTGTTGCACAAAGAGTACCAAAATTGCAGATGCTTCTTTTTTGCTAGCATCATACGTAGAGTCTACAATGATAGAGTAGTACTTTGAAGAAAAAATACGTTTCGCTATTGTAGAAGTGACAAGCTTGCTAATCACACTTATGAGGTCAAAAATGTTATAATAGCTCAATAGGTTAGACCCCATCTTTTTGTCTCTTAGTTTTGCCTCATCAATTTTCTCAGAATAGACTCGAGCATCTGGATTATGTTTTGCCAAGAGTCGGAATAATTTCAACAATTTTCCAGACAAACACTTATTCTTTCTAAAAGCCAACATCTCCTCACTTAGGTACTTGCAGCAGTCGATAATAACCTTTAATACTTCTCGATGATGGTTTACAAGTACATTTTTTGTTCCATAATCTTAGAATCAATTCTATTCTCTGCTAACCATTGTATTCTCGAAACTTGAGATTCCAAATGACGTTTTGATTGTTCGTGAATCTCTATATCTCTAGAAGCATTTTTTCTATCCATCCTTTGTATCCGGTTGAAGACCACACAGATTGATTTCTTGGTGATGCAAATAAAATGCAATGCAAGCAGAAAGCGGCGTCTTTAGATTTACTGTAAGTCAACCATTTGCTTTCTTTCAATGTGCCATTAGGTGAATGAGACATTTTCCATGAGGGTAAAAATTTCCTCCCATTAGTTATTGTACAAATATGTTCATCAATCTGCTGATTTTCGATCTTGAGAGCAAGGTTTATTTGCTGGGGGGATAGCTTTTTATTTGCGTATGCTGCTGGGTCAGAAAAGTTGTCCAAATTGTCTGGTATGTGTTTGTCAGATTCAGGATGCTTAACGTGACTTGTGAATTGTAATTGTGAAGGTCTAGAAAAACTCCGGTTGGATTCATTCTCCAGTGAAATGTTATTTTGAGGCAGAGCATTCATAGAGGCTGGTAGTTCGCCATTTATATTTTCGGTTACAATGTCCATGTTGTCAGTAGTTGACATCGAGGTAGACGCGGCACATTTTGTTCCATTTTCGGTTGAAGTTTGTGGGAGTGGGGTCAGTCTGAAATGAAAACCTACTATTTCAGAAACCTGAATTAAATACAAGGTTCTCAATAAACATGAAGCAATAATTTAATGGGCTATAGAATCTCATACGCACCGAATTGTTTTCAATAGAATACCAACCAAATACCTATATTCCTATTTGTATACAAATTAACCAAACTTGCATTTCAAGTTAAATCTCTATTAGAACTATTTTATACTTTTCTAGTACAGAGAACATTTACAGGACATTTAATAAGCCAAATCACAGGAGATCTCTACAGGATATCTAGTTACAGAAATTACAGGAGACCATCAAGAGGATGATTGGAAGGAAGAGGTTGTTGATGTTGATCCTTCCAGATCAGATAAAACAATTAAAATAAAGGTTCTAAATAAACATGAAGCAATAATTTAATGGGCTATAGCATCTCATATGCACCGAATTTTTTTTAATAGAATACTTGCCAGGCTGATAAGCATGCTTATCAGCCTGGCAAGTCCTGTGAAACAGCTCTACATCAGCTAATGAGTAGGGTAGAAGACAGTCTTGCTGTCAAGGAGATTGCTCTATGTGCCTTCATGGACATTGAAGGCGCTTTTGACAATGTCACTTACACGGCCATGGTCCGGCCGGTGCATGGGCGTGGTCTTGAGCCTGCTATATGTAGGTGGATTAGGGCTATGCTCTGCTCAAGGCGGATAAGGGCCGATCTTCATGGTAAATCATTGGTGATTTCACCCGCAAAAGGTTGTCCACAGGGAGGTGTTCTTTCTCCTCTTCTGTGGAACCTTGTGGTGGATAATCTCCTTCGCGATCTTACTAACAAAGACATCTTTGTCCAGGGCTATGCAGATGATATAGTCCTTATGGTACAGGGAAAGTTTGTTAATGTTGTGGCTGATGTCATGAATGTCAACCTTCAACTTGTCAATGACTGGTGTCGTGGAGAGGGACTAAGCATAAATGCCTCAAAGACTGTAGTTGTTCCATTCACAAGGAAGAGGAACTTGGATTCTCTTTCCCGGTTGAAACTTGGACCAACACAGCTTAAAGTATCAGATACAGTTAAATACCTAGGGCTTACTATTGACTCCAAGCTGACTTGGAACAATCATTCAAACAATGCACTGCACAAAGCAAAATGGGCGCTAATGACGTCCAGGAGATTTGCAGGCTCTATGTGGGGAATAAAGCCTCATATAGCACTGTGGCTGTATAAGGCAGTAATAAGGCCTCAAGTTACATATGGATCACTAGTCTGGTGGACAAAGGTGAACCAGATTACAGCTGCAGCCAAACTCACAAGTCTACAACGGATGGGCACACTTCTTGCCACTGGAGCTTTCAGAAGCAGCCCATCAGCAATTCTTGAAGCTGCTCTTGACTTGCTGCCCTTGGATATCTTTATTAAGGCAGAAGCACGTAAGGCAGCCTATCAATTGAAAGTCATGGGCCAATGGAGGGAAGGCCTCTCTGGAACAGGCCATTGCACTATCACCAAATCTGTTGCTCACAGATTTGCTCTGTGCTCGAAATGACTTCAGATGTCATGAATACAGAGATGGTCTTCACTAAACCTTTTTCTGTTAAATTCTGCTCTAGAGAGAAGTGGAAGTCTAAGGAAAGGCCATATACCAAGAGAGGCAACCTGGTCTGGTACACAGATGGTTCTCTCATTGAAGGAAAATCTATGGTGTGTACAGTGATTCACCCAGAACCAAACTTTATGCAAGTCTGGGACAACACTGTACTTTTCAGGCATTATCTTTCAGGCAGAAATTTGGGGCATCATGGCTTGTGCTAATATAAGCATTGCCAGACGTTACTGCAATAAGCACATAGTGATTTTGTCAGACTGTCAGGCAGCCCTTAAGGCTCTTGACTCTAACGAAATAAATTCAAAATTGGTGTGGGAGTGCCACACAACACTCAGCAAGCTTGCAACACTAAACTCTGAACATCTGGGTTGGGTACCAGGCCATGTAGGCATAGGTGGCAATGAATGTGCAGATGAGCTTGCTAAGCAGGGTTCCAGTATGCCATTCTTTGGTCCAGAGCCAAGCTGTGGCATAAGCAAAACAACTGCCTTTCACACAATAAACAAAAGGCCCAGAGACTTACACCACCAGCAATGGCAAGGTTACTCTGGACAAGCACTTGGCAAAAGGCTGTTGACAGGCACAAGCCCTTACTTCACCAGCTGGCTGATGAGGCTGGGTAAATGTCAGGTCAAGCAGCTGATTGCTATGATAACTGGACATGGCCACTTCAGGAAACACCTACACACAATTGGACTCAGAAATGACAGTCGGTTGTGCAGGCTGTGCAATCAGTCTGAAGAGACTGCCAAACATATCATACTGGATTGTGAGGGACTAGGGGCAAGGAGAAGGGCTCGGTTTGGCTGCAAGCAACCAGGTGAGGAATGGGACGTTAGTGTAGGGAAAAAGCTCCTGGACCTAGTAAAGGACACAGGTAAAGGTTTGCCCAACTAACGTACAAGGGACACACAATAAGCTTCGGTTGACGTGTGAGGATCTTTGAATCGTTGGATCTTTGAATCCATCCCTTTCGCCACAATACAATACAATACATTAATAGAATACCAACCAAATACCTATATTCCTATTTGTATACAAATTAACCAAACTTGCATTTCAAGTTAAGTCTCTATTAGAACTATTTTATACTTTTCTAGTACAGCAAACATTTACAGGACATTTAATAAGCTAAATCACAGGAGATCTCTACAGGATATCTAGTTACAGAAATTACAGGAGACCATTGAGAGGATGATTGGAAGGAAGAGGTTGTTGATGTTGATCCTTCCAGATCAGATAGAACAATTAAAATAAAGAATTACGCCTAACCAATTTGTACGAGTTTTTTATTTGCCAAATAAGAGAAATAGTTCGTTTCATTTTTTCAACTGGAAATATTCCGACAAGAATTTATTCACTGAGAATATTTTATATATTTTTACCAGTATTGTGGAAATATGTACAGGAGAAAGTGGCTGGATTAGCAAAATGTCAAATGAAAGTTTAGATTAAGTAAGCCTACCCAAAGAAGGCTAAAATGGCTGAAAAAATAGTTGTTCATGCAGGCATTAATTCAACGGTTACAGTATATTAATCACTTATCACAAGAAATCGATATGGTTTGATTTCAAATTTGTTCTCATCAAGAAGGTTTGATGATGTTTTTTATTATGTAGATCAGAACGTTTTGGTCTTTCATATTTCATTTCATAACTAAGTTATACAAATTCATAACGAAAAATCAGTTATAAATTTATCAAATTTGCTCGACTTGATTTGAATTAACAAATTCATGATTTGATTTACTTAATAAAAATACATAGTTGTAGTTTCTTATATGTATAACTTAGTCAACTTATGAAATAAGGACCGGTCTCAATCATTATTATAATATTTTAAATAGATAAATATAATATTAATAGATGAAATATAAAGATAAAATATAATATTTTAAATAAATAAATATTATAATATTTTAATTAAAAGTGTTTTGAGTTGTCTCATTCACTGGATATCGTGACAACACAGTAAAAAAGTTATTTATATATGTGATGAAAATAATATACGGTAATATTGTAAGTTCATTGTAATCAATCAATCAATCAATCATTGATGATTGTAATTATGATTATTAATTGTAATTGATTACATGTAGTAATTCAGAATATTTACCGTTAGGTACCAAAATATCATTTCTTTTAAATAGGCCTATCTAGCCTGTTTTGTTTATAGTGTTTTTTTGGAATCACCGTAATTTAAGCATCCTGTGGGCCTAGCCTCAACTGTACTTCATCACGATTAATCAGAGGTTGAGTGTACATAAATAACTAAAGTTTTTTATTTACCCTTCAACATCCTTGATAACCTCGTCCGAATTTCCCGACTTTTCACCTTGGGGGCCATGAAATGAACTGCTTGGTCCGCTTGCTCCAGTATCGATGAATTGCGTCCACGGCCCATTACCTTCTTTCACTTCCACTACTTTGTAGTTTATAATTAAGTGGTTATTAAATTTGTACGCGTGCTTCTTCTTACAATGTTCAATCCACTTATCCTGCCGATGCACTGTGTTACACAACAATGCTAAGCACTTGTACTTGTATGTCCGTTGCAATATACGAGGCATCTCAACACTATGAAAATAATTCAGACGCACAATATACTTACAGCCCGCGAGCCCGGCACTCATCAACTAAATCAAAGTCTAAAACAAAATCACTTGATACGTTAAAAATCAAATCAAATAAATTTGATTCCTCTTTTGCACTATACAAAAATTTATAAAGATACATTAAAGAAAAATGTTCTTTACATGGGCTTAGATGCCTGCGTGCGAAGAAGAGTCTGAATCAATTTAGATTTAATTTTTTCATACAGAGGAGGAAACAAGGAGAAAAAAAGCTAATATAATAAGAAAAGAATGGAGAACAAAAAATTGAAAGAATGAGGAAAAAAGAAGAAGAGAGAGAGAGAAAAAAGAGAGAGGTATTAAGAATAAAATACAAAAGAAAAAATATAATTAGAGTCCAGGATCATCCATCAGGAAGCCACACGGCAAGCAAACGACAGAGGCAGAGACAGTTAATATTTGAAGGAGTTTAACTTGAAATTTGGAGAGCTTGAAAATGAATAAAAGATTTGCTGAAAAGAGAATTCGTTTTTAAATAGTACATGAATAAACAGCGACAGCGCTACACGTTTGTCAACTTCCTAACTAGCGACGGGCAATGTCATGCCTCTTCCCCCCCAGCCCACGCACCCAACGCCCGACTCCAACCAACTGTTGTAAATCAACCTTTGGGTTGTGAATCATTGTAAACTCAAATTGCATCTATGACATTATTGTGTGATGCAATGCATGCGAATCACGTGAAAACTGAGAACACTAGAACGTAAATTTCCGATTTGGTATACTTGCAACTTTCAATTATTAAAGAGAATCGATCCTCTAGGTTGGAATTAATCCCCCCCCAAAAAAAAATTGTATGACGCCATTGGCGTCACGTCCCCCCCTTGTAGGCACCCCTGAGTTCAAGGTCCTGTCAAGGAAATTATCCTATCAATTAAAACATAAGAAATTACACCTTTCAAGAAACCTCATACTATTACAGGAGTAGGAAGAAACTTTTCAAAAAAGTGTTATCAATTAATGATGGATTTGGAATAAGCTTGATTTGATTGGAGTACGCTACCATATTTTCCAATACTATATGATAAACACCTAAGCTCAAACCTAAGAACGTTAGCTCAATGGAATAACTGTTCAAAACACGTCTGGGACTCACCGAAAGCTAAATTGATGTGACAACATCAATGAAAATTATCAATGAAGTTGTTGTATCATCTTAAATTAAAGCTATATCACTTATAAAATTATTATCAATGCCCATTCATATTTTTTGTGAAGGATCTCCAATTTTAATACAAAGATAATTAGATGTTGGATATATATACCCTTTCTATACTTGGGTAGTATGGTCACTGTGGAAGGAGGAGCAGATCAAGATGTCAAGAGACGAATCAAGAAAGCAAATGGAGCGTTTATACAATTAAGGCATAACCATCTATCAATTCTCAGACCTTAATGTACAATACAAGATGGCGGCAATATGGGCCTAGCCAAGCGTAATAGCAATAGTTCAACTTGCTATTCTGCAGAAGTAATAAGACAGAAATAGCATATTTTTTATTGTTAAAGATAATGATATTACAATATAATAAATATCCAATACAAAATTAAAAATCATAACAATATGATGAATTTCAAACTAGAATCTGACTTATTATTCTATGTGAAAAATATAAATACAATACACTCAAATTCCAATCAGTTTTTCCTAACATGTTTGCAATTCACTTGCTGCTCATTTTAACTATCTTCTGTCTCTGAAACTTTCCCCTAATATTCCCAGTTGCTTTTTTGATTTGATTTTTTCCTCCGGTTGGCAAGTTTGAGAAATCTTATTGTCTTCTTTACACTTCAGTAACCATCCAAAAAAATGAAATTTTCACTCCTCAATACGTGTTTTTAGATTTAGAGTGTTCTTTAAGCTTTTGAGTTGTGTATTTTTACCATTACTTCACATATATTGTATAAAAAACTGAAATTATTCACTCTACCTCACCCTCTCAGAGGTACTGGTACGGCCTAGGCCTACCGGTTTGTACAGTCACAAATTAGCCCCTGTTTGTAACCTTATCATTTAATATTTTGCAGCTAACTTTTACACAAGGGAGATCACTGAGGTCACTTTCACTTTTATAGAAAGCACATTATCTATTTCAACAATATAAATAAAAACAAATCCGAATTCCTTATGGCAATGCTATTTGAAAATCAGAGATAGTAACATTGTTGCACTAATTTATGGAATTATCCATATCTCTTCGTGAACACATTTTCAACAGAACATGCACAGATTGGGGGTCCTTCTTTTCTTTGGTATTTCGGCTGGTTGAGAAAAATTAAGGGAAATGCATCACTTCTTAATTTTGGTTTTTCTCTTTTTACTCCAATTAGTTCATCGTCAATGACAAGAAAAACGTCTTCCTCAATAATAAAACGGTCTTCATAATTATTAATACAAACTATCGAACTGTCTTTAATTCAAAATTTCGATGAAAACCTTTCTAACCAATATGTCCATTAAGAGTTTGTTATCAGGTAATGTGAAAATAGAAATATGATTTTAATTATCGTAGTTGGATATTCACAATCACGAACACAACACAGACGACCCATTTATAATAAACTATTACATTTTCAAGAAATTATGCCATATTATTTTAACATAAAACGAGACGAAACGCGAGTGTAATCCATTGTCAACTTCGTAAACATTCAGTAAGCCTACCTATGAAATGTACCAAAAATATTTTTATAATAAAACATATGATTTTTTTGTCAACATAACCAAAACGCAATGAAATCATGAATTTGGAATAGGGCAATTACTTCCGCCATTTTTCATACAATCGATAGTTACATTAAGGTCTGAGAATTGATAGATGGTTATGATTAAGGCCAATTTGGGCAAATAAAAATATATCCAAAGCCACAAAGATTCGGCTCTTTAATAGCAATGTAAAATCTGTCCTCTTATATGGGTGTGAAACATGGAAAGTGACGGCAGTGACCTCTAAAATGCTGCAAGTTTTTGTAAATAGATGTTTGCGTCGCATAATGGGCATCAGATGGCCAGAGGTTATCAGCAACGAAGCCCTATGGGAGGCTTCCTGTCAGGACCCAATCCAAATACAGATAAATAGAAGGAAATGGAGATGGATTGGGCACACATTGCACAAGGCAGAAGGTGCCATTGAGAAGGATGCATTGGACTGGACTCCTCAAGGACACCGGGCAAGAGGACGCCCAAGAACCACTTGGAAACGCACCATCCAGACAGAAATTGGGAGAGTTGGCAAAACGAGGTTGGAGGTGAAGGCATTAGCACGCGACAGAGTTGGATGAAAATCATTCTCGGGAGCCCTATGCTCCCCAAGGAGCAACAGGAATTAAGTCAAGTAAGTCAGATATATATAATATAAAGATAAGTTGATGGTCTAACTAAGCCATCGGATCTTCTACATTGTGGCTTAGTCAGATGAATTTTCTATGTTCTTCACTGAAGGTGATCTCTCAAGTTTTATTGATATGTAATAAAAAATTTAAAGACTCACGTATTCTTTTTCATGTAAGAGATATAAGTAAAATAATCTCGTTTCTGCATGAGAACGAATAGGTGCGTTATGATATAGCTCCAACGTAATGTTGGAATACTTTCCCTCAGGGAAACTCTCAGACTGAGGAAAACTTAAAAGCAACTTGAACCAGTTAAGTTTTACTCTTTAAAAGTAGGACATTATCTTTATAGGAATATCATGGTTCACAGTTCTAACGAAATAATTGAGTTATTATTCAAATGCTCTTACTTCACTTTCTCTTTTTCGTTCCCTGTATAGCACTTAGCAAAAGGTTCAGGCTGACTCCAGTCCCAAAAATGCAGTTCGTTGTAAGAGGCAATCACCAACATTCTGTCGACTGGATGGAAGGCTAGTGATGCTATTACTGAAAAACTTTCTGCATTCCAGATCTCGCTACCACCCTGCAAAATATCATCACAACAAACATACATTAAGGAAAATAGCACGCAATTTCTACACACTCTCTAGAAAACTATACAAACTGAAATTTAACGATCACAGACTCAATTTGGCTACCGAATAGGTGATAAAAGTGAATGGATTACAGAAAATTCACCCTCTGGGCCCTGTTTCTCGAAAGTCACTAGTCATCAATTTCCCATTTGAATGCATGCATTTCGAATTCACCAGGTGAAAAAATCACCTGTGATTTTCAATGGAATAAATAACCGACTTGTTACTTTTTTGTAACATTACATCCACAAGAACTTTTATCTACGGGCGTATCGAAAAGTTCCTGTTTCAGTATTAAAATCTAAATCGAAATGGCTATCATTTCAAAACGGAATTTTAGGACTGTATCGAAAAACTCTCATTATGATACAGTTGTCACTTTACGACACTGTTCCAGAATTCATTTCGTGTTCCATTTGACCATTTCGCAACGGGCTGATGCCTGATAAACAACAGCGGTCAAATCTTCTAACCTAAAAACTTCGACAAGTGATAATACTTCATCTTACCGATATCTGTTCATCAATATTTCAGTTTACGTATTTGAATAGTCTAAAGTTTAATATATCTTTAAGTTTATAATATCTTAACTTCTATTATAAATTGCTTAATAACTTGTCTCAAAGGATGACATTGAGAATGAAATTCTTCCAACTCCAGAAGGCAAATTAGCTATATACGGTATGTAGAACGTTTTTATTCTTAATTTGGGCCTATATTTTAAAGATAATTAGTCTATTTCAGATGTAAAAAGAAACTAAATTGTAACATCAGTTATGAATAGAGGCCTACGGTAGGCTATAACTTACCAGGCTACTAGACTGTTTTTGTTTGTTTGAACTTACACTAAATTCACACTAAGAGCGAATGTTTATTGAGAAAATTCTATGTTTCTTCACTAACTTCTTGTTTTAAATGAATTTTAAATTTTAAATTTTAAATTTTAAATTTTAAATTTTAAATTTTAAATTTTAAATTTTAAATTTTAAATTTTAAATTTTAAATTTTAAATTTTAAATTTTAAATTTTAAATTTTAAATTTTAAATTTTAAATTTTAAATTTTAAATTTTAAATTTTTAAATTTTAAATTTTTTAAATTTTAAATTTTAAATTTTAAATTTTAAATTTTAAATTTTAAATTTTAAATTTTTAAATTTTAAATTTTAAATTTTAAATTTTAAATTTTAAATTTTAAATTTTAAATTTTAAATTTTAAATTTTAAATTTTAAATTTTAAATTTTAAATTTTAAATTTTAAATTTTAAATTTTAAATTTTAAATTTTTAAATTTTAAATTTTAAATTTTAAATTTTAAATTTTAAATTTTAAATTTTAAATTTTAAATTTTAAATTTTAAATTTTTAAATTTTAAATTTTAAATTTTAAATTTTAAATTTTAAATTTTAAATTTTAAATTTTAAATTTTAAATTTTAAATTTTAAATTTTAAATTTTAAATTTTAAATTTTAAATTTTAAATTTTAAATTTTAAATTTTAAATTTTAAATTTTAAATTTTAAATTTTAAATTTTAAATTTTAAATACGCACATTTACTTCTGTGATAAGACCTGAGGTAGCCTACTCACAAAAACAAATCTTCTAGATTGTTTCATTGAAAGTGTCTTATTTTCGGAACACCCTGTAGATAAAATAGTGTATGCAACGGTTGTATTCAGCCTTTAACGCACTTGATGAGATATTTAGAGCACTCGCTTACGCTCGCTTCGCTCGCTGCTCGTGCTCTAACTTACATCTCACTCGTGCGTTGTCATTATACAACCGTTGCATAAACTACTATTTCCAAACAGCTTGAACAGCTGTTTCAATACATTTCTGAAATTTATTGAATAACCTATTTTGCCTAACGTTTTCAATCTAAGACATATTACGATAATAAAATTGGTGATAGAATATGTTTATAATATATTATGTTCAATAATAATATAGTCCAGTCAATAAAGCCTGTCGACACGGGTATAGAGTGCATGGAATATGCCCCAATTTTTGACCTCGGGGATTTGTTTAGACTAGTTAAGAGGTTAACATAATAAAAGTCCGCGGACCTGGGGGGTGAGCATAGGGTAGGAGGGGGGTTTAGGAGGTAGAATTTTTCAGTTTTTTGCATAAAACCCGAAAACGGTTAATCCTAGAGAGAAGTGGTCTGGATATAAATTAAAGAGGACTGCAAATAGTCTACTGCAAATGATCCAAATTTCAAGTAGTAAAATTAGTATTCTGATGAGGAATGATCCATATAGATTATCAGACACCATTTTGTATATAGTTGATTCGTAGTAAACCAATGTCATTTATATTGTAAAGTAGTTCAACAATTGAAATTTAACTTACAAAAATGCAATATTTCAGTGTATGGTAATTATATGAGATCTTCAAATCAAATGCACTTTAGTGTACAAATTTTGAAATAAACTACTATATTATAACAATTATAATTGTATTATAACAATCATAATTATATGATTCAAATGATTTGTAAGCCTATATGACAACACTAATGATTGAGAAGCTTGCTCGTTTCTAGCTAAATTGATTTCAAACTAGCAAGCTATAATTGATCGTTGGATGTGACATAAGTTTTAATCATTAATGATCAAAATACGAAGACTTTTTTGACATAAAACATACTGGCGGCTTGTACCCACGAAACAGGTGAAGTGCCCGTATCTTTTGCTGTGCAGCACTTCAGCTTTTTAGTGGGCACAAGCCGCCAGTGATACAACCCAATACATATTTAAACAAGGTACATGATTGGTCAAAGTATTGGGAAATTTTTTAAATCAAAGTCATTTTTGGGGGGCCCAAAAATATATTTGCGGGGGGCGAAAAAAACTGTTATACCACTGGTCCCAAACTTCCAACATTTCATAAAATAAAACTAATAAACCTGACTTTACAACCTACATAATAGAGAACTTCAATAAAAAACCTAATAACACTTGATAAACACTTGAAAAACTATTAATACTTGAAGAAAAATTTATGAAACAAGAACGAAATCTAAGAAACAAGACTCGATAGATGAACTTTAAATCTCTAGTAGATAGGCTAGTTGTTAATATTATTATCAAAATGTCTGTAAAAGTACCGATTATAAACAAAAAATGTCTGAAGAGGGCTTCCTAACCTTTGAAAAAACTAGATTTGAACACATAAAATATATTCATTTTATTTTATTTATGATAAACTACGAATTGGAAACGTTGGGCCACGTTTAAACAGGAATGCTAATAACTTTTATATAATATAAAAGTCTATATAATAAGAATTGAACTTTAAACTTAGGGCTATTTAAAATAATTGATGAATAGAATGAAAAATCGAATACCCTTTTTGAAAAAACTTTAGAAGTATCATTTTACAGACATGTTTCGGGACTCAGCCCAAATAATGTCGGATAATGGGCTGAGTTTCGAAACATGTCTATAAAATAATTCTTCTAAAGTTTTTTATAAAGGGTATTTAATTTTTCATTTTATTTATCAGTCTATATTATAATACGTTATTCAAAAAAGTTATCAACATATTCCGGTGTAAACGTGGCATTACATCAAGCCACACTGGATTCAACTTTATTGACCGAACGTAAGTGAGGTCTAAGATTCAAGACGACGATTTTGCATTTGTTTGTATGTATGTTCCGCATTTACGACTGAACGCGGCAATACATTCCAATGAAATTTGACAGGGATGTTCCTCTTGAAAATGCGCGTCGATGTATATGTAAGGTTTTCCAACAATTTTCATATTAAGGACGAAAAAAGGATTCAACTATTCTCTGATATAGGTATACTCCATACATGATTATTGATAGTATATTTAATTATTTTTGTTGATATTACTAAAACATGTGATGTGGCATTTCAAAAAATTCCTCAATTAGCACTGGGAATCATTCCCCCTCCAACCACTCTACGCGTGGAGTCAGGACTAATTCCCAGCGAAAATTCCAAGGGTCATTCTTCTATTGGTACACTTCCAAATAAGGTAGCATTTTTGGTTAGAAAATTGAAACCAGTACTTGGGAAAGCACCAACAACAATAATTTTGACAACTAAGCTTCAGCAAGTTAGCAATTTTCTATTTAACGTTACCAATTCTAATCCAAACCAAAGTTCATGTAAAACGTTTGCTTAAATCTAAAAGTTCATCAACCTGAAAAATAATCATTATAGAAAAAAATAGAAATTCAATAATATCACAACTTAATTTCTACCATATTACACAGAAACTGATGCCCGGTTTTCCAAGGACTCTCAAATTTTGACGAATCGTCAACAGAACAGCTGACATTTTCTTTTAAGGTTATTTCCTTCATATCTACTCGTCGGTACGTTGTGAGGTTATGCATTCAACCAATAGTAAAAAAAGCAAATAAATGAAGTATCTTATTATTTAAATATCTTATTTGAGCATTAAATATAGTATCTTTATTTATTTTATAAGGGAAAATTGAAATAAATATATAAAAAATTATTCAATGGATGATCGAGATATCATTGATGGATTATCTTGAGAATATAGGCCCTTTTCTTTCAAAGTTACATCCGTTCTTTTATTTTCTATTATAAGACATTTCAGCGATCAATCTCAACAGCAATTGTTTCTCCTCTAAATTGAAACTGATAATATGATTTATTTTGTCCTCAGTCATTTCAAAAAATATATAATCGCATGCAAACACTCGAAGTAGGCTACTGAATAAATACCAGGAGGTATTTAGGAGGTCCTGTTTATATGTTCTCGCTTTGAACTGATGATAATATCATTATTTTGTTTGAGTACCGTATGTATCCAATAAGAATGAAGATACGCTCCAAAAAATGAATTTCAATACAAGCCTACAGCAATCTTAAAAAATTTAAAAAAAATCTGGTGTTCTATTGACGATTTGTCCAAGTTCCAGGGTCCCTCAAGTCTGAGGGTGCTTGGAAAAACCGGGCATACAATCTCTATACCTATAATGTGAAGGAAATTGGGGAAAAATTAGGAGGAAATATGTGGGTTGAGGTGATCTATTATGAACTTGGATTGGATACAGCTGAGCTTTTAAAGTTGAAATAAAGGATTGATGTGGCATGCACTATTTATTTGCATGTATTCAATTTTGATGAAATTGTATGTATGTAGCACCAGCTGTGGCCATAGTGACAGACTGATGCCGACAAAAACTAAAGCGTGACTGTGGCCACTGCATTGCTGACTTCCTCGCGCCGACTTTTGGAATCGATGCACAATTAGAACATACCGACAGTGCTTTTATGATGGAGGGAACATGGGTGATTTCGTGAGGTCTACCGTTCACAGAACTACTAGTATTAGTGAAAATATTTCACCTAGCTCTTCACATGGGTGAAAATTTATTTGATTTTCACTTGTTCCTTTTGGTAACGTTTATTGATAACTGATTATCATCAGAAATAAAATGTGACTTTTACTGAAAATTATTTGAAATTCAACAGATGACAAGGGAGATTTACTGCTTTCATCATAGAACATATGATGTTTGGAATAGTAACAATTTGTTTAAAAAACACAGGTGAAAAGTTCACCAGTATTCACCAGTTATTGTACGAGAAACGGGCCCCTGGAGTGGAAATGAGGAGCACAGGTTGGAATCAAAACAAACTAATGAATAACTTATACATATTCTAATTTAAGGGGACTCTTACTTCAAGTTACCTCCCATATAACACAATGTTAACGAAATGCAAGATATCTCAGTTTCTTGAGGTCATAGAGACTTGAATTTATTTTTTCGCCACACTGCACAGAAAGCAGCTGTTTTCTGTGCACTAAAGAGATTCGAAAGACGCCATTTACAGGCGGTTTTGCTACTAGCTCCGAAAGGGGCTCTTTCGGAGCTAGTGCACAGAAAGAGACTGGTAGTTACCTATCCGGCCGCTAGATCGGGCGACAATGCACTGCTTTCTACAGTGACTTGATAAAAAGACAGTGTGGCCATTGGACCTATTTTTTCCCGCGTCCGCCATGATGATTCCAGCTCGTTTGAATCTTGTAATGGAGACTATAAGTAAAATCACTCATTCATATTTAATAAAGCATTACTTCTTCAATACAAACGTCGTTACTATTTCTACTAATAATTTTATGATTTAAAAAATTGTTTTGGACCTTAAAGCAGGGAATGGAGCATAATATAAGTCTAATGAAGGGATGCCTATCATAACCTAAAAGGTTCCCGTGCAGTAGGTAATGACATTTTAATGCTTACGATTAGCAGATATAAGTGAAATCTGCTCAAGTTGATGTGAATTAGATAATATCATTTTCATAATTATCGAAACATAGTAAATATTGGAATTGGTAGGCTACTCCTTAATATTTTTATCAACAATTTTTGTTCAGTCGACATCTAGCCTACCTCCGTAGGCTAATCTCAAAAAGTCAAGTTACGGTATCACTAAATTTTCAATTAGACATGTCATTTTAATATCCGATATTTCATGAGAAAATATCATATTTTCATACAAAAAATGATATAATTCACGTACAATAGATGGGATAACAATTATAGTTGAGAACCAAAAAGACTGAAGAAAATAGAATCATGATCAAAATCCAGAAAATGGTCTGCAGCCATAACCTTCTATCATTCTGAGAAATAATAGATGGTTATGCCGCAGCCTACTCCTACAATTTTATGTGAAATATAGTAAAATGAAATAGGTCTTATCGTTTTATACCTTAGTGTTAGGTACGGAACCAAATATAATTGTAGGCTACAGAATTGTAACAATCTAATATGGATTAAGATTATACCATACATCCAGGGCCGGATTTAAGAGTATGCCGCCTATAGGCTAATTGTAAATTTGCCGCCTCCTTGAGGCTTATACTTTGCTTATTCCGAGTCGTTATGGATTAAGGAGGATACGTGGGTGAGCGGCAATCAGAGCCAAATCAGTAGTGAGATAGTAGAATATATTTAAATGGATGGGCATGTAGCTAGAAGTATCTCGTGGACTTTATAGTACGGTGCAATTAGTTAAAAAAAAGACCAAACCTCAACATCCAAAAAAGAAGGACGATTCCTATGCCAACTTGTTCTATACAACCCCTTTTTTGTTTGGTAAAAAGTTACACCCTTTTGAGCGTCGGGTTTTTGAGGGAGGGGGGTGGAAGGTGCAAAAATTCAGTATTTCGTGAATTGTAGCCGAACCAAGCGTAAGACGATAAAATTCCATTCATGTTTTTTATAGAGAACAAAATTTGGAAGAGATTGAGACCAATTACATCTCTTTTCTCTGCATCACAGTGGCGGATCCAGGAAATGATTTCGGGGGGAAGGAGGATTATGTGGGGAACCTTCCGGGGGGGGGGTTATGGAATACCCCCAGCGGAAAATTTTGGAAAAATGTGACGGAAAATCGTGTTTTTAGACAATCTAGAGTTTAAAACCTGATAATTCTTTGTAATTTAAATCTCGTAATTGGATTTATTCATTGAATATACAGTGTTTCAGGAGAAATAAGCAATACTTCTCAGGCAGATTCCTTACACTTACACCAAGTGGAGAGAAAAGTTCCATGAGACTCACCCCTAAAAACGCTTTGTTATCGAGATAACAATGGCGGAAAATTTACATTTTTTCTAATTTTTAGAGGCTTTTCTGGGTTCTACAATTATCAGATCCTATGAAAAATCAATTAGCTGTGGAAATCAATGAAACCTGTTAGAAGTTTGTAACTCCAACGGTTGTTGACATAGTTGGAAAAATATGCTATACCACACAATTTTTCAACAATCAAGGGTATAACTAGATATGAAATCATAAATTTCTATTTTTAAACACTGTTATCTCGGTAACGAAGCTTTTTTAGGGATGAGTCTCATGGAACCTTTTTCTCTACTTGGTGTTAGGAATTAGCAAGGTGTATAGAAGAGTAGAGGTGGGGCGGAGTGAAGCAACTGGCTGTGAAAGTTATAATTTTGATGTCATGGAGTTCCTCTAGTCAAAAATTTAGCATTGATTTCCCTATCCTAGACAAAAAATTGCGCACTTTTTCTCAATTTACAAATTACAGAATTGTTTAATAGGTAAATTTCTTATATGAGCTTGTAGAGAATTTCAAGACCTACATTTTGAGTGATTTAAATCTATATTTTAATCAAATTTAACATGAGAAAAAGTCTCTTAACGTGTCTCGGAAATTCTCTCCAGCTGGGCTAAAGCAAGTTATGAATAGCAATGCTATCGAATGCAATGATATTATAAATGGAAAATGTATCTTATAATAGCATTGCTACTCTTAATTGCATCAGCCCAGCTGCAGAGCATTCCCAAGACACATTAACGGTCATTTTCTTATGTTAAATTTGATTAAAATATAGATTTAAATCACTCAAAATGTAGGTCTTGAATTTCTCTACAAGCTCATATAAGAAATTTATCTATTAAACAATTCTGTAATTTGTAAATTGAGAAAAAGTGCGCAATTTTTTGTCTAGGATAGGGAAATCAATGCTAAATTTTTGACTAGAAGAACTCCGTGACGTCAAAATTATAACTTTCACAGCCAGCTGCTTCACTCCGCCTCACATCTACTATTCTATACACATTGAGGAATTAGTCTAAGAAGTATAATCTGACCAAGCAAAGAAGAGCCTCTGGCAAGATGAGGACTCAGCTCGGCCAATATTGATTCAAAAATTATTGATTTGGTCTCAATCGTAGGAAACATTCTGATCTACAATTTCAGATCAAATCAATAATTTTTGAATCAATATTGACCGAGCTGGAGTCATTTTCTCATCTTGCCAGAGGCTCTTCTTTGCTTGGTCAGACTATACCATATTGCACAGTCCTCCACTATTGCACACTCTATACACTATAAAGTTCTCTTCTGTGTAGCCAGTGGCACTTGTTATCCTCAATAATTTAGAAATAAATACGCAATTTTTTCTGTCCTCGGATTCTCGGGTGGTACGGCGGCAACCGCCCCCTTTGTCACCCCCCCCCCCTTGGATCCGCCACTGCTGTATCATCAACTGTTTCCAAGTTACAATTTTTTGAAAATTCAATATTTTTTCACAGGAATTATTCCGTTACTTTCAAAGTTAGTAACTTTGAATTGGAAACTTGCATTTGTATTTCAAAATCCCTCTCGGCAAAATTCATTTCTCTTTAATTTGAGACCAAATTCACTCTTCTATGTTCAGTGGTTCATGTTCTACAGCGATTTAAAAAAACCCTTACACCTCCAAAAACCCCTAAAATTACATTTTATCATACAAAAGGGGCTGTATAGAACAAGTTGGCATAGGAATCGTTCATTCTCTTTGGATGTTGAGGTTCGAGTCTAATTGCACCGTACTATTAGTGTATTCAGAGATCAAACCGATTTTGTAATGCACTAAAATGCACTAAGTTCTAAGAATTACTAGTAGGTCATGTTTTTCAAAGTTAATTCTGAAATCGTAGAGAAAATGTAATTTTTTTTAAATATTTTATAAATTTGCCGCCTTGAAAATCTGCCGCTCTAGGCTGCAGCCTACTTAGCCTATTTAGAAATACGGCCCTGCATACATCATATTTTTCCCGGACATGTCCAGTTTATTGGTCACTTGAAAACGTCTGAGCGGATTTTTTAGAAATCCCTTATTTGTCCAGGGTTTTCACGGAAATGGGCAACAAACATATAATATAGTAAATCATACTGGTACGGTAGCCATCAAATAAAGAAAATAGTAAATCATACTTTTTCACTGATTTATTATAATCATAGAGATTCAAGTTGTCAGAGTTGTTGTGTCAATCCTAATGGTATTGTATTTTTTATCAATAGGCCTATTAATAGCACTTTTAAATTTATAATTTACCTATCTACCGCATCTATAGTTTGTTCTCAAATTAATGATACATAATAAGATTTTTTGTATATTTTTGTATCAATTGTCAATACGGTAGCCTAAACTTATAAATAATGAAGATTTTCAAAATATGATTATTTTATCCTTTCATTGATACCTGTTATCATGAATACCTGTTGTCAGGCATAAAATACAACAAACATGCCTGGATATGTTCAGAAAAACTACAGAACATGAAAAATAATTGAGTTACCTACATTAATTTAGTACTGTAGCTCACAAGTTCCAATGTGAAAATAAAGCCTGCATGGGTAGACCATTTTAATTATTATTTTTAATAAATCTGTTCATTATTCTGAATCAATCACATCATTTTAAATATTGATTAGAATTATGAGAACCTTCTCATAAGATAAGTTTAAGATTCAATATTCAAGCTCTCTCTCTCTCTAATATATCTAGGGTGTTAGGTCAAAAGCATATAAGTAAAAAACCTGATTTTTCAAGAGGCGAAAAAACTGATTAATTTTACTATTAATTAAAATTGTCAATGTTTCAAGTGCTTGTTCATTCGTTTTCCTCACAAGAAAACAATTTATTTATTGGTTGAATAATAATTCCTTTCATTTTATAAATTAGATGACTTATATTATTAAGACCATTCAAATATAATGACTAATAGGCCTACTATTGGGAGCAATTCTAATGACTTGATGTACCCAACCACTAATTTCTGTAAATCAGCTAGAATTAGTCGAAATATGATATTCAAAAGTTTCAATATCATTCTACTACTACTCCCTCTATTATATATAACAAAATCCTATCAAATTATGATAATGAAGTAACTTAAATAGGCTAGTAAGAATTTGAAAAATCATAATCACTAGCAATAAAAACTGTGAACTATGCCTTAAGAATTTAGAAATAAGAGAAAGATTTTGTTTGGAATTTCTAATTCTGACTTATAATATATTATATGGAATATAATTATGAATTATATCTATAAAAGTAAATGCCCTCAAAAGAATTAATTCTTGAGGTATCAAATTCCACATCTTGAAAGTAGATGACTTTATCGTATTAACAAGCAACTTGAACTAACAAGAATGTGGTAAAATTACAGAACATACAACTCAAGTTACTAATAATAAAATATGAATAATTACTGATAATAAAAATTATTATACTATAAGATACACATTTCAAGTGATAATTTATTCAACAATGGAATTTAAATGGGAGAATATTGAGAACTAATTTTGAAGACTTGAATATTATTCAATATTAAACCTCCTTTCATTTTTACTAATAATTTCTTATAAAATAACACTTATTCGGTTGGATAATTCTCAACTTAGCTATCTTTGATTGACCCCATCTTATATATTTTCTTCATTACTTTTCAATCATCATCAGAACCATCTTAAACAAAAAACCAGATAAAATCAAGTAGTAGTTTTATATAATTACATAATTTTAGTCTCTCTAGTACAAAAAAATAGTTTTGGAGCCTAAATTCTCAATAACTTTTGACACCTAATTATTCAACTTTTTCACCTCACCAGTGGGTATGGGTATGGTGTCCGGGTTTTTGACCCAAGCAATATGGTAAACCTAATATAGATAGCCTACAATCTGCTACTACTACACATTTATATTACCGTTCCTTAAAATTAGCTACTGGCATTGAGAATCTGGGATTTTATACTTATTGCATTTTTGAAAGTTGAACTTGTATTATCATTTTACAGTAATAATTGGAAATGTTCTATTTGAAGTGGGACTCAACAGATATATTTGATTATTTTGCACAAAACTGTTACTGTTCCTAAAAACTATCCAGCATAATCTGGTTTACAAGTCTGTGGTTACTGGTTAGTCAATGAATTGTTGAAATTCGAACATATAATTTAATTGCAATGAAAATTTTGGAATTGTTGGAAGTAAAATTTTATAGAAATACTTGAAGTTCTTTCACACCAGACTAAAAAAATCGGTTACGGTACTCCTACTGCCGATCTTGTTACCAATCGGGGCAAGGATTCTCATCTTACTTATATACCGGCCCTGAAAATTAGCCGGTATAAACTGGAACTGTGATTAGTTATTGTTGATAGTTGAAATTATATTAATTTAATGATTAAATAGTGATTGTTAAGGTTATCCATGCTTCTTGAAACTGCAGTACCGTACTAAATATTGATTAATAATGTGGGTACTTATACTTGCTTTGCAGCTCTTTCACGTTTTGTGTAAGTCGCGTACGCGTTTCGAGCAATGGTGCTCATCTTCAACGCTTTGAGTCTTAGTAAGGAGCGCTAAAGATGAGTACGGTACCATTGCTTGAAACAAGTCCGCGACTCAAACAAAAGGCTTATAGGCTTGAGGTTTATACTATACTACAATAAACAAATCATACGATTTATGATATAGATGTGGAACTATCCACTAACTTATGTATATATCCTATGTAGCAACCGCAGCCTCACCTTATTTGACATCTTCTAAGCCTATAAGTATGGGTGGTGAACATCAACTTAAGGGTGGGCGGTAGTGGACGGCAAAATTAAGCCCATAAGATCAATGTAATTTCTATCAATCTTTTGGAGCAGATAGAGCCTCTATTTATGGACAGAATTTTACGTTCTTTATGTCATTGAAAAGATAGTTTAATTCTCCAGAGGCGTGACTTTTTACTTTTTAGTCTATTTCAATAATTGGAGTTTAATACTTTTATAGTTAATTAATTATACAATAATTATTAAAATAAACTAAAAATCAAAAAAGTAAAAAGTCACACCCCTGAAGAATTGTATTCTCTTTCCAATGAAATAAAGAACATGAAATTCTGTCCACAAATAGAGGCTCTGCCTCTGCTCCAAGAGATTGATAAAAATTACATTGTTCTAATGGGGCTTGATTTTACCATTTGGCAGTTTGCCGTCCACTACCATCCACTCTTAATTAGCTAAATTAGAACACAAAGAACATAGTATTATACATTTTATTGATATATGTCAGCCAATTATTCATTAATAACAATGATTATGACAATATGATAAAATTTCAAAAAAAAACCATAGACCGAGTCCTAACCTAACCTATCTATAATTCATCATGACTATTTCAAATTTCAATAAATTACCAGTACCGTATCTCAAGGATATGCATATAGTTGTCCATCTACCTATCCACCTACTAATAATAATACGATACCGTGTGAACTTTTTGGCTAAGGTCTAATGTCAGAGTTTTCAGGTCGTACCTGATCAGCTTTAGGGCCTCTGACATGACCTGACAACTGCTTTTTAGGCAGCTGGGACCAATGGCTTAACATATTCAATCATTTTCTTAATGCAGTGTAATGAAATCATTACAAATGATTAAAATACAAGCAAATCAAAAACAAGAACCATATATGGTATGTTTCAAGTGGATTTTAAATCTGTAGTACCAATTGGGAACTCATTTTAATTGTGGAATTTTGATAAATTGGAATCAGCATTTAGGAAAATGAGCTATCTTGAATCTAGAATAGGCTAATATATATGAAAGTTTTAAGGCAATTACCGTAGGCTAAGTAAGTAAAATAGTAGTAAGTTAAAGTCTAAACTGTGTAGGCTACAGTATATTGAACTGCAGATAATTTTCTGTTCTACATTGTAGTCTATAAAATGTAAGTAAATGAAATGATGTATATGCTTTTTAAAGGTGTACTAATAGTATATAATTGATAAAGTTGTATAATTTAACAGTTCATAGACATATTATAAAATTCTAGCCTAGCCTAAATCTGAAAATTCATTTGTTTCAAGACAAAGATGGGAACACAAGAATTTAAATAACTGTAGCCAACCTCTTCTTCATGTAGGCCTATCAAAAATATTTTTCAAGCAGTAATAAGAATGACAACAATGGCCTAAAAGTACATTAATTTTATTCATTTATTTGACAAAATACATTTCTTAGTAGATAGAACACAGACAATGATAATTGTCTAAAACATCTTATTTTCAGATTTAGTTAAATACTCCAAATGAAGGTTATGTTCACAATTTCCACTTCACTATACTCAAAAATTTGAACTGTCAAGAATAAAAGACTATGATTTATCAATTTAAAATTTGAAAGGTTGTTATAAAATTCAAGAGAGCATCAGAAATGTATAAAATGTTTTAAAATGATCAATTCTCACTATTGAAAATGAAATAACCACATCATAAGAAAGCAAGTATAAGACTTTCATAAATTGCCTTAGAACTGACATATATTAGCCTATTCTAAATCAAAAATAGCTTACCTTACAAGATGATGATTCCAATTTATCAAAATCCCACAATTAAAAGAAGTTTACAATCGGTAAAATACAGAAATTCCAATTTTGCAGCATAAAAATAGCATGGGAGCCATAGGGGATTCGAGTTTGTTTGGAATCATCATGGCGGATTTGTACCACGTGATCAAGCCAGCCAATCAGAAGCGTGACAGTCAATGGCCACACTGTCTTATCAAGCCACTGTACTGCTTTCTGGAGCCATCACAATATTATTCGAATCAGCGATCGCCGCAAACATTCTTATACAATATTTATTATTCTTATTCTCGCAGTGTGGCGAAAAGTATCGTACTCAACTCTCACAGGAAGGTGTTTACAGTATTCGGATAACATATTCCCGGGCTCGGCAAGCCTCGCCCGGGAAACTATCCTCATACCGTAAACACCTACTTTCTGTGCTTGAAGTGTAATGTACTATTGTTGTATTCACCATTATTTTTATTAGTACCTCACAAAGAGTTTTTGAATCATGATTATGAATTTTTTTTAAATCATTTTATAAAGTTCCATTTTGAGTACTATTTTCAAGGTTTTAAAAGTTCATAAATCCTTTATTCATCAACATATCATAAAAATCATTTGTACGGTACTAGTAATACATATGTTTTATAATTGCTGGAAATTTGAAGGCGATACAACAAATAGTTGCTGAGAAATCTTGCACCTAGTTTCAAAAAATCAGATTTTTCAGGAGTGGGCGTTAAAGTTCACACAGTATCAGAATAGTTACAAAGTATTTTCACTCACCATCTAATAAGCACCTGTTTCGTAAGCTGGATTATCTGGACATTACACATTGGCATACATATTCTCAAGACTCTTGTTGACCAAAATACGACTCTACCTTAACTTTTTCTGCAGATTTACATTTAGATTTGAATTTCTTGATGTTTGCGGCGAAATTGTTATACTCACACCTACATTTTCAAGCTTCTTGTAAACTTTGCTTCACGAGCCAATTTTTCTTTTATTAGCCATAGTTGTAGGCTACACACAGAAATAAAAAGATTTTGTATGTTGTTGTTTACAAAATTTTGATTACAAAATCGTCAGCTGTGAAGTGTGAAAGTATAGCCCATAACTGTATTACCAGCCTAAACAATTACTGAATAAAACAAATGATAAACAATTAAACAGGGAATATGAGAGAAATCGAGATATAAACTAAAGCGCTTCATAAATGACAGCGCGTTTGTGGTTACATATCTACGCAGAATGTGTAATAACTCAAAAAATAGTCTAGCTAGATATGTAATTCAGGTAGCACTGGAAAGCGCGGATTTTAAGCTACAAGAAACGATAAAAACCTGAAAATTGACTTTTTTTAGTTTTTTGAAGTAAGAGTCCCCTTACGATATTCAAACACAATAAAAAAACTTGAACTATTCCATGAATATAAATTTCTTGACTCCATGTGATCAAGTTATCATTGATAAAATTCAGGTAAAAGCAGAACATGCAATTATTGATCATTCAAGTTTTTGATACGACTAAAGAAAGACAGTTGACTTCAATGAAGGTATTATCCTCCCTTATAATATCCTCCTTTCCTTACCTTCCCACATCCTATGCACTAGTCAAGTGAACAACTAATGTAAGCATAGTTTCTACAAAAAAAAGAAACTTACATGAAGGTCCCATACACGGACTTGTCCGCCGAGACAGCCTGTTGCCAGGATTTGGTTGGAAGAAGGATGGAATGCGATGCACCAGGGAGTCCTCGGATGGCCAGTCAGAGTTTTTATGTTCTTGCCACTTGTCAGATCAGTCACGTACACATTATGGTTTCCATGCGTAGATGCCACTCTTTTCCTAGAATGAGGGTGTTTTATTGATGAAAATTTCAAGCTGACAAAAATAATACAATTCCCACTCCTGATTGAAAAGATAATGATTATCACAAACTAAGATTTAACAACATGAGGTTGTGGAAGCAAAAGGATCACCAAGTATGCTGAATTTCTACAGTATTGACAGTAGATAATGTTAATCTATCTTGTTAAATAATCATGGAAACATATTTTATACAATAATGATTAGTTAACATGGCAGTGCAAGTCTTTTTAAATTAAATTATATAAAACACTGGTCAGACCGGCGATAACATATGGTTGCGAATCATGGACCTTGACTTCCTCGAACTGAAATGCTCTGCGTGATCAAGAAAGAAAGATAATAAGAAAAATATATGGACCGGGTTTAATAGATGATGAGTGGAGAATACGTAATAATATGGAAATAGACTGCATTATCCATAAACAGAACATTGTAAGATTTGTTAAATCAAGAAGGCTATCTTGGTTAGGACATGTCCTAAGAATGCCAATCACACAAATGTCGAGACAGCTATTAGAAGGAAGAATGGAAGGGAAACGTAGAAGAGGAAGGCCAAGGAGGAGATGGCTTCATGAGGTTGAGGAGGATCTCCGCATAATGGGAAAACGCGGCTGGAGGCGTTTAGTGGGACAGAGAGATGAGTGGAGGCGTATTGTAAAGGAAGCCAAGGCCCACCCAGGGCTGTAGAGCGTCGAAAGTAAGATTAGCTATCATTAACAATAGATAGGCTAATGATAATTATTAATAAAGCTGAAAATGAACTAACAAATTTTCATTACAAGTGAGCTAGATAGACTACTGTAGCATAGCCGTACAGGCTGCATAATTATACAAGTACAGTATTGATGACTTGTATTAAAAGCCCGATGTAAACAATAATAGTGCAGATCATTAAAAAAATAGAAAGTTCAAGGTCCTAATGAACTGGTGCACAGCGAATCAATCCTCAAGTTTTCCAGATTCAACTTCACTTCATAGGAACGTATCTCCTGAAATGTTTTCCAAATCATCTTTACTGTACCGATTGAAAAGAGTCTGCAAAGTTATTGATATTATTACTGAATTCGACAGTGTCTGATAGCCTTGAGACGGTTATACCATAAGTGATGGACAAGGCGGGGATGGGGAGGCTTTGTGTCAACAAACGAGCGCTTTGTTTTGTAAACAAACGTTTATCTTGAACCCTCTCGATTCATTATTCCAGCAATTTCTAGCACTCTCTTGTAAGTTCTTGTGCCTTCTAGTAGGTTCAAAGCCTTTTTTATATAAGATGGAATTTTTGCAGAGTTAGTCAGTCTTACTCAAGCATTGAATCTAGTTGTGTCAGTTATATTGTGTGACAGACCAGATGTTGTATATAGACACTCTATAGTCAGTTCATATTTCTTCTTAGTGTAACTTAAAGACTGTTCTCATTTCTTATCCAGTGCAGTGTTAATTTTAGTGAAATTTGTTTTGCGAAACGTTATAAACTCTTGTGCTATCTTCTGATCTGTTATAGTTTATCTTTTTTCAGTGTGTTATAGCAGTGTAATTAATAAAGTTAATCAGTATAAATTGTCTCAAGTCTTTTATTATGGTGGAAACCCATAAAAACAATATAATAATGTCAACATCATTCACTCACTCATTATCACCTTTGCTTAAAATACTTGCTATCAAGTCGCAATTCTAACAATAAATAATAATAATAATAATGAACATACCCATCTGGACTGAAGACCATGAGAAAGGTTGATTTGGTAATATCAGGCAGTTGACATTTCTGAAACAAATCATTGCTCTAGAAGAAAACAAATAAAAATTGTCTGATTATTTTAAAAACACTATTATCGCCATTTCTATTCCAAATATCTGAGCTGCCATCAAAAATAACTCTATAACTAACAACAGAATTGAGTGAAACAAATCAAAATAAGAAAATTCCTGAATCTATAATTTTTTAAAGGATTTTAGACGAATACTGCCAAGTTAAATTTGTTTTCCAATAGTAATCTAGATGGGGCCTCCAGGAGACTTTTGAGTCCAACACCACCTTTACTTCATTCGCTGAGCTCATGTTGCTATTTCTTGTCTCTAATATTGCTACTTCAGCCGTTATGAATTTAATTTGCTCAGTCTTATCACAATCTTTTTACATATTCTTCTTGTTTTTCAAAATATATTCAACATTCGGACTCCATATCATGTTATTACTTGAAAATATTAATAAACTAATCACACTATTGGTACAAAAAAACGCTGGGGACGGGCACAAGTTGCAGCTAGTACAAGTACAAAGCGCAAATCCAAATTAACATGTCTGTAAATATTGTTTTTTACACTAAACATATTAAAGAGGTACCCATTGTGTGCAGGTTACCACCTGCATTTTGGTTTCGATTAGGTTAATATAAACATGTTGTTTTACCGAGAGCAATTATTAGTGTTTCTTCTTGAAACGTATTTTACCAGTATTCAACGCCTGCAGATTTTTTTACAGTGAGGTTTTTTCAGAGAATGGATTGAAAAATAGATCTTATTCACTAAATTAACTTAAATGAAGTACGAAGTCAAAACTAAATGGTAGCCAGTACATAGCCTAATAGATTATTTTATACAAGTTTTGTGTATATGTATAGTGATGATATTTTGTGGTAGACACATAACTTTTGTTTATCAATGGCTCCACAGTCAACAGCCCATGAAGGGCCTGGGCCTACCAGCTGGTTGCCAGTTTCATATGCCACATCATGACATAATTAATAAAGAAAAAAATTCGCTCCGGCAGCTGGCGGTCGGAAAGAGTGCATTTCAAATTGTATGATGGCTCGAATCATATGACTTATAATGAGCTATTCTGGGCCCTGGCTTATAGAGATTTACAGCTTGTTTTTCTGATGAAAAACAAGTGATTGGGATTGTAGATTCACCAATAAAACGTTCGATTTACAATGTTCCAAATTTTGGAAAGAATCAGCTGTTGAATCAACGATCAGCCAAAACTCACTAGAAGACCCTAACATTCGAATCCAAATGGCCGCTATGGTTCGAGTGAAATAGGAAATGCCATGTAAATTGGTGCAGACGACAAATTCACCATATCAGCTGTTCAAACTCTAACCATCGCGGTCATTTTAGATTACAAGGCTAGGGTCTTCTGACTTGGTTTCTTATTACGATTTTCTTTGTAGGTTATGATATTATTATTTTAGCAATATTCCTATTCAAATCTCACTGTAAAAATAATGATCGATACTTATTATTAAATATATTCATAATAATAAATCAATTTATATATAAAAATCATTAAATTAGGAGCAAAGTTTTGGTTTTAAAGGAATAACATTAGACTATTCCGAGATTATATTTATTAAATTTGCTTGAGGTAAATAGGTTTCTTGTCATTTTTCCAATCAGCTGATACTGTAGAATTTTCTTTTATTGGAAACGTTTATGAGACAGGAACGCCCATAAAATCCACGAATTATGAGTAATGTGGATTGTAAAATGTTTATAAGCCAGGGCCCAGGGTATGAATTCAAAGGTGCCGTTTACGAAAAACCCATAAAAACACAATTTTCGGCATATTATTCGCCATTTTCTCCACCATTTTTGATTGGATTTTTTTGTTGATGGCTCAAATTGTAGGGCATAATAAGGGTATTATACACACCAATTTTCAAAACGATTTAGTTATTGGTTGATTTGTAGTGATTTTTCAAAATTTTCATCCCCTAATTTCACCCCTTTCCCTTGGACCAATTTGGCTGGTTAACGAACTTGACCGAGATATTAGCACTAATGATTTTTGTGCAAAATTTGGTAGCTCTCCGACAAGCCCTTAGGAAGTTATCGTGTTAACAAGAATCTGTACATATATAAATATATATATATAGAGATATATGAATTTGAACGGACATCAAATTCGTGTTCTAGGGGCTCGGAAACGTGTAAAAAATACATCACATCATGAAATTTCGATTGTCAGGGCAAGACCAATAGTGAATTTTTTCGAATGAAATGCACTAAAAACACTATTTACGAACATGTTAATATAAATGAGTGCGACTTAATGAACGTTCACTATTTTCTTAAGCAAAGCGTGATAACGTTTTCATAGATAGGCCTATAAATGAGTTAGTAATAGATAAATTATCGTTGTCGTTATTCTTCAGAGATTTCCAACAAAGCAGAAAACTATTTGAATATTTGGCACTTAGGCAGCATGAGCAATTTGATAGGCTACAACTGCAATGTATAACTCATTATATATTAGTAATATATAATGTGCTTGATATAAAATAATTCAATTCTAAGATATATACTTACAAACTCATCATGCAGACGCATTATCAAGTTCTCTTCAGCAGCCAATTGAAATTCTGTGGGAATCTTATTACTCTTCAGTCTTAGTCCTAGTTCTCGATTGAAACAGCAATTGGGTATGCTTTTATTAATGCCAGTGATATTTTCAACCACTGGCTTTGTAATATTTGCATCCTTTTCGTCTTCGTCTTCCATTTTGTTCAATTGCGAACTTTTCTATCGAGCAATAACTGTAAAAGAATTGAATCATATTCGACATAAGAAATTACATAGGTAGGTTAAATGGAAAGATATAACTTAGGTACCTACTGCTTGAGAGATTTAAAATTGACTCAGGAATGATTTACAACTTTTTTAAGATAAGGCAATGAATAAATATATGATAGCTTGCTTTTATTAGTTGTAAGTTTTCTTACTGTAAGTATAGCCTGTCTAAGAAAAAGAAGAAATTCCGGCAGGAGGAGAAATTTATTCCAATATTGGAATAATATTGGTTTCATAATTATAATTTTCATTTCAAATTGTAGGAAACATTCTAATCCACAATCGAAGATTAAATTTATAATTTTTTAACCAATATTGACGGTCCTGGAGTAATTTTTCCATTTTGCCAGAATGTCATTTGCTCGGACAGGCGATACCTTTATCACTTCTAATAAACAAATATATTCTAAACTGGGCTATGCACTAAATTATACGTTTCAAGAAAACTAATTCCCCAAATGGAAAATAGTTCTAGAATTTAAAATAGGAGTAACCTCAACAGTTAATTCGCCTCATACAAAATGAAATGGGATAGACTGGCTATGAGACTAGAATGTTGTTTACATAGGATACGGAGGTGACAAATACATCGAAAAAATTACAATAAAAAATAAAAATTAAATCCTTCAATATCCACCTTGATTTATACCAGGAGAGTTAAGGGCAGTGGAAATTCTCATGCAAATATCGACTCACGAAAACTCAATTGACTACGCCACCGACGACTACACCTAGAAATTTTCGAGCAAATTCCATCATAGAATTAATTGCAATATTTTTTTAAAAACCGATGTAGTCTTGAAAATGGGATGAAGTAGCAAAATACTTACACGACTACCGCATCACAGATATTTTTAAATGACAGATGAATAAAATCCAAATAAGTTTATACAAAATAATTGATAACCGATTACTTCACACACAGAACACAGTCTTGTCTTCACAGTTCACGTTCACACAGGCACTGACACACACACACAACGACACTACACACTTGAGTTCAGTTGCAGTAGCAGGCTGCCAGTATCCCCGAGAAAGGAATAATTCTGTTGTCAGGCTGGTATTACTCACCACCAAAGATAATATCGAATCCGTGCTTCCACTTGAAGAAAAATTTCTCTTTTTGGGAAGTACTGCTCCAGCGTGGGAAATATTTTTCTTATTGAATGGGGAATATGAATAAATTGTAAATAATTGTGATACTAGCGAGCTCAAGTGAGGAAAAAGTGAACAAATCGTACCTCTGTTATCAATGAATTGAATAAATAACAGTCTTCGAACCAATATTGTGCAATTGCAAGGTATGAGCTAGTTTCTTCCTAATCCTCAATAATATAATTATTCTTATTTTATTCTATATAGATCACAATTTTTTCACGATCAATTCAGCATTTTGTCCTCTTGACTTTACCAATCAAAGAGCTGAATTGAATTGTAGACTGTATTAGAATTTTAAGCAAAAGAAGTACTCTGACTATCAAAAGTTGTTCCGGGACAAATTTCAAATACACGTTATTGGAACATAAATATGACCCGAATGGAGCAACTGAATAATAATAATAATACTGTAATAAATTTGGCACCTATAGGGCCAAGTTACCAGAAATACATTTTTGCCCAAAGTTTAAATATTTTGTCACACTATATCAATGCAAACAAAACAAATAGAATTAATCAGTTCCAAGAACAGCTAGACCAAAAAATAACTTTCAATACTAGCTTTGTCTAAGCCGAATTTGGAGTAGGTCTAGCTGCTAGCCATTGAAAATTTGCATTACAAATCTATTGAATCATCCTGAATTGTACAATAACAATTCAAATTTTCTCAATTTCAACAAATTTCTTCCACTTAGTTGTGAATAGTGCAGTTGCGCTTTCTCCTGCTAGATGGCGTTGATGGCATTAACCAGCCAAATATAGTACAATTTGGTAATACCGTCAACATAACAGTTAATGAGTACAAACATTTTTAACCTTATCAGAGTTGAAGCTTCACTTAGCCTATTGAAGCACTTTTCCTTTATTGTTTAACTATCTGATCAATGTGAAAATGTTCTACATCCAGTTCTCTTGACAATGGATCTTACCGGTGCAGTTAACAATCAAAATGAGAATTGAGATACCACCTTTCAAAATATACTTCTGCCAAGGACAGAAGAGCCTTTTGCAAGATGGCGGAGGTGAGTGAGAGTGTATAAATAGTTGTGCCAAGAACAAAAGAGCCTCTTTGCAAGATGGCGGAGGGAAGTGAGAGTGTAAAGGTACGATTTGGTTTGTGCGGAACATAACGACCGACCGTCAGCTGCAATGTACGCATATGGCTGCGGCTGAACCATTTTCGTTGGCACGACCCAGTTGCAATGATCTGCCTTCATGATATCCAGATCTACTAGTGAAAAATAAAAATTACTCCATTTTGGTACTATTTGAATCAAAATTTAATTAACTTTGATATTAATATCCCTCATAATTATCAATATTTCCCTCCTTGTCATCTCAATTATAACTTACTACATCTTCTCCAAGTCTCCAAAATATTTGAGGTTAGTATCCACTGCGACTGGTTGCTGCAACACTGCTTCTGGAGGAGTACAGTCGTCATTGGATGCGGCTGTTGGTTGTGGTCGTTGGTGATATGCATGAACAAAATTGGTCCTATGATTTAACACAGAAGCAGTCTGCCAATTTTTTACGCAATGACCGAAGGTCGTTGGGGTTACGTTTTGCACCAACCAAATCCTAGCTTTAAATCATAGGACCAATTTCGTTCATGCGTATCACCAACAACCACGACCAACAGCCACATCAGATGACCGTACTCCTCCAGAAGCAGTGTTGTGGCGACCAGTCGCAGTGGATTCTAACCTCAAATATTTTGGAGACTTGCAGAAGATGTAGTAAGTTATAATTGAGATGACCAGGAGGGAAATATTGATAATTATGAGGGATATTAATATCAAAGTTAATGAAATTTTGATTCAAATAGTACCAAAATGAAGTAATTTTTATTTTTCACTAGTAGATCTGGATATCATGAAGCCTAGTGCAGACCAATGCGTCGCAAATTCATTGCAGTGGTTCCAAGAATTTGGACTCCGATTTTGAAGCAAAGATTTGGTGCAAAATATTTGTAACGCTGGGGCATGCACACCAAAGCAAAATAATTGTGACTTTGAGTGCGGGAATATTTGAGTATTTAATCTAACCAACCTGATGTATTGATAGAATAGAATAGAATGAAATTTATTGTAGCCTTATCTGAAGGCATCAGATAAAATACAAGCATCAAATAACAAATACAAAATTTCATAGGCCTACAAAGTACAAAGATATTCATAATTAGCACCGTCAATAAGCTATCAGTATCCTAAATCACTCAAATTTTCAACTTATAACTTGATATAACCTACATATTCTTAGCTAAATGATTGTAGTACAAAGGGTTGAGACAAAAAAGTTTGATTTGAGGTTTTAACGTTCTATTCTCGATATTCCTGAGGCTTTCTGGAAGTGAATTGAACAATTTGATGGAAAAGAATAGAAATGATTTTTGTGTACTGGAATAGGTAAATCGATAAGTACTCAAATTGCCTCTATTTCTAGTGTAATGACTGTGGATTACCCCTTGTTCCACAAACTGCTCCTTACATATTCTCCAAAATTCTCATTAATTAAGCTCTGTTGAACAAACATTGTCTGATAGCCTTCCTCTGAATACTAAAAAGTCTGCTATTGTAAGCTCTAGAACCCCAAAGTATTGTGCCATAGGACAAATAATGGGAATGGATATGAGCATAGTAGATCACCTTTAAAACATCCAAGCTAACACAAGAATTCAACTTTCTAATCAAGAAGTGGGTTTCTAATCTAGACTTTAACTTTCTAATCCCTTATTCAGCTTGCCAGCAACAATGTCAATATGCTGGGAACAATTCAGGCATATGTCCAGGGTGAAGCCCAGAAACTTTGCTTCTTTCCTCTCATTCATAGTGAGTCTTCTGTTATAGCTGATAATCAAGTCCTGAACCTTGTCAGAGTTAACACATAGAAGGGTAGAAGAGATACTGAAGTTAACTATAATAATGATGCTGTAATACAATAATAATATCCTGAGTTATCATATAAACTACTATAGTAAGGTGCCTAATAACAGCTAATAGCCCAATTAGCCTATTAAAGTAAACTGAAACTAACCTGGAACATAGACAGCTTTTCCAATATCACACCAAATCTTGTATTTTTTCTTATATTCTTGTAATCTTTGTGATTTAAATCATACATGTTGATATATAATACCAAATCATCATATTTGGTATTTGAAAATAATTGCTAACAATTGCTCAGTGTTCATTTCCAAAGAGCCAAGAGCTGACTTTCTTCCTTTTTGGTTATGTCTGTTTACTTGCAGACGAAAATTAGATTCAGTTCCTGACCGAGCCACAATATTTGCAAACCGAATATTTTGCAACGCATTGGTCTGCTCTAGCTCATACACCGCAATGGTTTCAAAATTTCGTCCGGCAAGTTCTCAGAATCGAATTCGCACTGCAACAAACCTTCGCAACGAAATCGTGTTGGTGTGCGCCTGGAGTGAAGGCAGATCATTGCGACTGGGTCGTGCCAACGAAAATGGTTCAGCCGCAGCCGTATGCGTACATTGCGGCTGACGGTCGTTACGTTCCGCACCAACCAAATCGTACCTTAACTACGCATGCACAGTACTTAGAATCTCAGGGTAAAATCACTTCAGCCAACCTACCGTTTTCACACTAATCGTAATCATATTAATTTCACGAATAAAAAAGTTTTTTATTCATGCATTTATCCAATTATTGACAAATGATAGCCCAAATCATAACATGATTATGAACTAGGACAGAAAAAATAGTCTAAGCCTGTACTATTTCTCCCTAAATTTGGTTATACTAGAACAATTTTTATTTTGACTACTGGCAGCAGTGAATGGCAGCTATAGCACAACTATATAGTTGTGCCAAGAACAGAAGAACCTCTTGCAAGATGGCGGAGAGAAGTGAGTGCAACTACACATGCGCAGAACTGAAATTTTTAGTTTAAAATCACTTCAGCCAACCTACCGTTCTTACACTAATCATAATCATATTAATTTCACGAATGAAAATATGTTTTTGTTCATTCATTTATTTAATTATTGACATATGATAGCACAAATCATAATATAATCATGAACTAGGACAGAAAAAATAGTCTGAGCCTGTCTCTTCCAAATTTCTTCCTAAATATGGTTATGTTAGAACAATTTTCATTTCTAATACCGGTCAGCAGTGAATGGCAGCCATGTTGCCAAAGGCTCTTCTGTGCTTGGCAGAGCTATACCAATATGTCGACATTCATCACAATCCAACATCCAAGGATGTTCATTGACGCAATCAAACCGGGAATGAAGCGTCAGCTGAGTCTATAGTCCATTCATGATCACTTGAGATGAAATAAACAAACCTTTTGCGTGTGTGTGCGCGTGTAATGGAAGGTCTTCTATGCAAGAAAATTGGCTGCAGTCGAACAGCTGACTCTTGTCTGGAGCTGTGATTGGCTACAGTCAGTGGCGTAACGTTTTCTAACCGGGCCCCCCGCAAAAACCAAAAATCCGGGCCCCTTTATTTGAAATCATACCCCTTCGCCCCTATTCACGACCCTTCTCCATCCTTAATTTCAATATATTAACTCTCTGAAAATGGAAAACGTACATTTCAAATGTTTGAAAGTTACAACCAACCTATGTAAAAAATATATTGAATTATACAATATTTATAATTATGAAGAATCATGTTCTAAGGGAGTAAAATAGGGTCAAGCCCTTAGTGAGGATAACTATATAGAAACAACTGATAGGGAGTAGCAAGTATGACAGAGGCAGTAAATATCGTGAATTCTTATAATAGTATAGCTTAACTTGAAGTTACTGCCTATCACACTTGCTACTTACCAGTAGATATAGCAGCTATTTCGTGAACATGTGGTGAAAAAGCGACAAACTGGCAATAGCTAAAAATAATCCAATACCCATTAGAATATATTTTTGTACTTGGAGAGGAGAAATGTAGTAGAACTCTGAATAATGAAAATCCAAAATGCTATTTGCACATTGGATGTATAGAAATCATACAAGATTCTCTTGATGAATCGTTACTTCAATTTTATCTATTTAAAAATTATGTGAGATATATAATTTCGGCCCAAGTACAAGTACTTCATTTCTCAGGAAACCTATGTTTTATATTTGGGCCCCAGCCCGGGCTCCCTAGAGCCCCGGCCCCCCCGCGGGGCTGCGGGGTGTACGTTACGCCACTGGCTACAGTCCGACTTGTCTTGTCTCAAGACTGTTGTCTTGAGCTGTGGTTGGCTACAACTGTTGGTCTGTGGCCGAAAGTTTCGCATAGAAGAAGACCTTCCATTACACGCATACACACTCAAAAAGTTTGTGTATTCCGTCTCAAGTGATCGTGAATAGAGTATAGAGCAAAGTTGAGTATTTGCATAGCTTCCTTTAATAGAAGGCCATGGCCTAAAAATTGACAACTACCTATGTAGAGTAAGAAATTAGGTTCATTTAAAAGCATATTAAAATCATTTTCCAATCAGCTGTTCTAATGGATATGTTTCTTGTGTGCGTTCTCCCATTTGACTTGCTACAAATCATAAGCTATTTTAATAAATAACTGTCTATTCTTAATCATTCTTGTTAATCTCCATCACTATCTATTATAAAAAACACAGAAGGAATTATATACAAAGAGTTTCATGAACGTTTTTCATGGAAATTATGCTCAAAGAGAGAAAAACCAAGTCAACATGCATGATTTGAATCTGTACTTAATGCTTTCAATATCTGGTACCAAGCTTCGCTCTGAAGCTGCGGCCGAACTGTTGAATTACATAAATATGTTATTGTAAAAAATCAAGGAACCTCCTTGTTGAAAATAAATTCAAAATTGTTCACCTCTCACAATTTTTTGACAGTAATGAACATCCACATAGCACACTAAGTATCCAATACATATTAAAGTACATATCAATGTAACCCTTAAAGTATGTATTACAAAATATGTACCTCAAACGTATCTGATACATATTATTTGAGGCAGAATTGATACGTATCTCTTAATACTTTCCAATACATATCAGATAGGTATCTGCTAAACCTACCCACAATGCATTAGTAACTGTGCCTCTGCTTGTGTGCTCTTTCTGAACTGAAATTTTCTGTTGTGAGAAGTGATGAAATGTAAGCTAATGTGATTGTGGAGACAAAACCAGAATAGTACTTTTAAAAGGATGAAAATTGTTTATTTGAATGTAATATTATAATATATATTACTTATTATATAAATTTGTGTTTCATTTATGAATTGATTTCAATCTGATCCAATGCTAAAGTCGATTGGATAGGCTATTGATTGCATTCAGTATTCTGAGGTTAAGTTTCTTATGCATCTTTTTATGTCTTTCCAAATGGATGTCTTTTAACTGGATTATTATGATTTTATTTCAACAATTACAAATATCAATATCATCATTTGATAATATTTATATCATTGATGAACAAAGTATTTTGGCAATTCTTTTTTGTTAGTTACATATTAGATGTATATCCAAGACATGAGGGTGATACATATTGGATACATATAATCAATACCTAAATAATATGTATCTCAAAAGTGGATATTTTCACGTATCAGATAAGTGCTAGATACATAAATTTACGTACCAGTATCCAATACATACTGTAAGTATCAATGGAACTTATCTAATACGTATCTGATATGTTCATGTGCTATGTGGTTCATGTATCTATATGTTAATATACATGTGTTATAGACTTGAATGTAACTCCATTCACTCCAGCTGGATAGCATTGGTCAGCTAACGATAACAGCCATTATATGCAGTACTTGGGATTATGCCTGAATAAGGAATATTTTATTCTTATATTAATATCCTGCCAGAGAGTTTTCCTAGACAGCATGAGACCTAGTGCAATCTTATTTTTCCATCACAGTTATATTACATTTCAAATTTCAAGAAAATCATTAGAGCCATTTTCTAGATCCGTGGTTTCACATACAAACATACATACAACCATACATACATACAGAATTTACTCGCATTAATATAAATATCTGGTACCAAGCTTTGCTCTGAAGCTGCGGCCAAACTGTTGAATTACAAAAATATGTTATTGTAAAAAATCAATGAACCTCCTTGTAAAAAATAAATTCAAAATTGATATAATCACCTCTCACAATTTATTGACATTCATGAACATGTGTTATAGACTTGAATGTAACTCCATTCACTCCAGCTGGATAGTGTTGGTCAGCTAATGATAACAGCCATTATATGCAGTACTTGGGATTATGCCTGAATAAGGAATATTTTATTCTTTTATTAATCCTGCCAGAGAGTTTTCCCGGACAAGAAACCTGGTGCAATCTTATTTTTCCAACACGGTTATATTACATTTCAAATTTCAAGGAAATCGTTAGAGCCGTTTTCTAGATCCGCGGTTCCACATACAAAGATATACATACAGAAATTGCTTGCTTAATATGAAGGATAGGATATGAAAAGACTGTGACTACGGTACGACGTTGCCATATTATTAGGGCATGCTTGGCCTTCTATTAAAGGAAGCTATGGTATTTGTGACGTTGCAGAGATTTTCCAACCATATGGTATAAGGAACTATAAAGACCTAAAGAACTAAAGAGGTATTTATAGAGCCCTAGTTAGTATGGTATAATGGTATTTTTGAACTTAATGACTGGGTGGAATAAGCTGGGATAGATTTGAGACACAATGCCCATTGGGCACGGTCAGGGAACGTATATTTACCGGTAGATTGTCTCAAAATGTCGAGCAGTAGATTGTTCCTCGTCCAATGGGAGCATTTTGACAGTAAATGTACCAAGCGGTTAGTACGGTTAGTAACCACAGTTGGAGGTACGGTTACCAAAAGCGGTTACTTGTACCGGGCTCTCATTGGTCAAAAGACTATTGCGTCTGCTTGCTGATCTGCGCATGCGCTAGATCGGTCGGCTGCATCCATAATACATTGGTTATTTTGCATAAACTTCTGTCTAAAAAATACTTTCTTCAATAACTTGAAAGTTTTAATGAATGCTTTTATGTGAGGAATCAATACACCAGCATAACACATTAATGAGAATCAATTTCAAAGGTGCCCGCCATCAGCTATGAACCAAAGATGTACCACGTTCAATGGGAACATTGTACATTGTACCTTGGGTAGATTATTCCATGTCACATGTTACCGTAAACCGGTGACTTATTCCATGTTCCCTGAACCTGCCCAATGACAAATGACTGTTTGTCCATTCCCACTTCCCAGCCGTCAGGACAGTCGGTGATCTATCTGCGAGAGTAGGCTACATCAAAACAAGAGCGACCAAGCAAAGAAGACATTCCGGCAAGATAGGAAAATGACCCCAGCTCGGTCAATATAGGTTCAAAAATTATTAATTTGGTCTCAAATTGTAGGAAACAACTGTTCTATGCTCAGTACCTAATTTATTTGTCCAAGAAACACTCAAACCGCACAAATCTGGATTTAAAGGAGACAAATCAGACAACAAAAGCATTGTTGAAATGTTTGCTGTATTCTCCTTTAAATCCTAATTTCAGCAGGTTTAACATGAGGTCACCAAACTCCATACAATAAAATGGCAAACTTCATACAGCAGATGCAAACGAAACAGGCAGTTTGTGAATGAATGTCATTCGCACAAACAGCTTTAATTTTTGGCACCAGTTATTGCAACTTTAGTTATAACCATAGTTATATCTCTCCTAAGGTACAGGGTCCGGCAAAAAACTTCCCGATTACAAAGTAACGTGATACGGACAGTAGAAGGAGCAGAGTGGTAGGGGGCGCGTTCTTGGATGTAGCTGCATACGTGCCGTTTTCAGTGTACGACATGGGGTGGTCTGGTAAACATCGTGCGTTCGTAGTGGAAGATTTTATTAAAAATGGTGAATCGAAGATGTTGTGATTTTTTTCTGATGAAGCACACTTTCACCTTTCTGGAATAGTGAATTGCCAAAATTGCAGGTACTGGTGTGAGCACAACTCCCTAGAACTTCATCAACGACCACTTCATAGCCCTGAAGTAACAGTATGATGTGCTGTTTACAATTCCAAAGTGACCGGCCCTTACTTTTTCGAAGAAAATGACAGGAATTTAACCGTCAACAGTGAACGCAATTGTGCCATGCTCCGCGAAAATGGTGCTACAGCCCACACAGCGCGGCAGTCACTGGCATTGGTGGAAGAAATATTTCCTGGACATGTAATCTCGTTGCGTGGTGACATTGGCTGGCCACCACAATCGCCAGACTTAACGCTCTGTGATTTTTTCTTTGGGGTTATTTGAAAACCCCTATTTATTAACAACGTCCATAATCTTTATGAGCCCTTAAAGAAGCAATTACTCAAGAGGTTGAAGCTTTTCCAACGGAAATGACTCAAAGAGTAATGAATAACTTCAGGGAGAGATTCAACCAGTGTATTACAGTGAAGTAATTAAGCCATTTAAGGGATGTTTAATTTGAAAATTAAAGTCTAATGGTCTAATGGTACTTTTTAAAATGGCAGAATGTGTACTTTTTATTGGTATAAATAAAAATGTCCTACCTTATTTTGGTTTTGGTTTTATTAGCTTCCCTTACAGGGGAGGTTTCTCTGCCGGTCCCTGTATTATAATTTATAATAGAACGTTTATTTTATGGAATTGAGAGAATGACAAATTAGACATTTTTTTGGAGTGATTTGTAAACTTTGGATAAAGAACATATTACTATATCACAACTATGTCATATAAAATGTGTTTTATTCAATAATACAACAAATTGAAATAAATTTTCAATATAAATTAGAATAATTATAACAAATAATTATTGTAGTAGATGAGTTAATAGACAATAAATATGAATCTCAAGTCTACATTATGATGAAACCAATAACTTATATAGCCATGAATAGTGAATGATAAATGCCATGAACCACTTTCCGAAGATGTTTGTTGGCAGTTCTCACAGAGAAGGAGGAATGATGACAGGTAAGTCTTTGTTTCCTAAGAGCGGGTGTATTTTCCCCAGATGTGGAGCATGAAGACTGATGCAATGAAGAGTAGAGACATCACTAATACTGGCACAGGTCCCCTGTGAAAAAACAACAAAATATAGATGAATTTATTGTCTTATCAAGAATTGAGCACATACAAGGGGGAAGGTATCGAGTTGACTGGGTCGTAATTCATTTTGGGATAGAGACTGACCTTCAGTTAGTAACGGGGTTCTTACGGTGATATTTTGCCTTCAAAACTACAGTACAAACATTTCAACTTGCAATACATTGCAATTAAGAATCTCAATGCTGCCAAACGACGACATTTCTCCAAAACAATTTTGAAAATAAATTTTCTTGAGATTTAAAATATTTTAAAATGATATCAGTCAATCTATTACTCTAGGCCTACTTTAGAACTACTATTGGGAAAATTAATATATATTTTTTTAATACACCATAAAGCATCGCAATAATAATAATATTCCTTCAATGCTGTTAATGTTACTGGCAAGAAGAGGAATTACGATTGATAGCGGAAGTAGTCCACAATCAATTAATTGAAATAGAGGTACAAAACAGTGACAGATTATGAGTCAAATTCTGAATATTATTAGATGCCAATGTGTAACTAGCTCATGTGCGGATGAGTGGATGAAAATTTTTCAGAACTAAGTAGCAGCATAAAAACCGCTTATCGAAACGCTAAACGGTCTGAACATGGTTAAATTTACTTCAAATATAATACACTAGCCGGCAGGCTCGCTTCGCTCGCCTTCTCCGCCTAGCCAGGGGGCTCCGCCCCCTGGACCCTCGACAGTATCAGCAGTGTCAGTGAGTCCATCACCTCTGTCAGTGTAAGCTGAGACAAACAGGCTCGCTTCGCTCGCCTGCAAATTCCGTTCAGAAGGGATTAAAAATTTACTAAACACAGCATTTCTAGACCTAATCAGGACCAGTTTACCAAATTTCAACATTCTCTACCAATTTATTCTCAAAAAATCCAAGATAAACTCCGAAAATTCCGAAAAATAGTAAACGCTAATATTGAGCGTAACCTTGGAAAGTATATCGGACATAGTTTGAAACTTGATTCAATATCTTCCAAATTACTTCATCTAAAATCTCGCTGAACCATTGAGTTTACAGTAAGGATTGGTCGTATCAAGGCACAAGATATGCAACCCGCAATACATCTACAATTTAAAAAAAACTGATAACTGGCGTAATCTTGAACGGAATTCAAATATATTTTAACACAACATTTCTAGACCTTATCTGAACCTGGCTACCAAATATCAACATTTTCTACCGATTGGTTCTCGAAAAAATTGAGAAAACGCCGAAAAACTATAGAAAAACTTAAATATTTGGCGTATTCTTGAAAAGTTTTTAAAATCCGTTCTTAGCGAGCGTCTGAACGTCCAACTGAACATGCCTGCCAAATTTAAACGCATTCGGTTCAGTGGATTTTTAGTTCTGGTGATGAATCAGTCAGTCAGTCAGTCAGTGCCATTTCGCTTTTATAGATATAGATTACATGCATAAAATGAGACTAACTAAAATTGGAACCTCTGGTATAGACTGTACAAGCAAAAAAGACATTCTGACAAGATGGGAAATGACTCCAGCTCAATCAATATTGATTCAAAAATTATAAATTTAGTTCAAATAGTATATTATAATGCTTCCTACAATTTGAGATTGAATTTATAATTTTTGAACCAATATTGTTCGAGCTGGAGTCATTATCCCATCTTGCCAGAATGTCTTCCCTGCTTAGACAGTCGATATCACTATTATTTTATAGAGCCCTGCCTTCCTGCATGTATGCAAGACCATGCTATACAAAATTGTTCAATTTGATAACGTACTTTACTATCCTGTGTATCTACTGGTCTAGCATAGGTACCATTTCATCATAGAAATATCATCAATTTATTGTAGAAAATACTGAGGTTGAAAGGAAAAATTAGTTTGAGCCTATACTATTTTGAATTTGAATTGTACTGTTTACATAACTCTTGGCCGATTTTGGTATTTACTTGATCAAAATATAAATATTATATGACAATGACGTGTTATATTTTATGTAAGTGAAATCATCATTTATTATAAACGCCAAAACGTTAGGCGATTTCATCTGTCGCTTGTACGTGATGTAACCTACTGACAGCTGATGTAAAACATCTATTGAATTTTATTATTTCAAAAACATGATCCAGACAAAGCTAAACGACAACTCTAATTGACAACAACAGCTGCTAGAGTGCTCAAGTAGCAGACGAAACTACTTGAAGTTTTGGCGTCAGTTATAGGCCTACCTAATTGACGGCTTTTGAATACAAGTGACAACTTTACTCACACTTTAATGCCAGGTGAATCATCAGTGTAGAATCGCCACATACCACCACTTCCTGTGCCTGTTGTCCTATTGCGAGAAGCGGTGGCTGTAGTTGTTGTTTTTCTGTAATAAAAACAAATATTAAATGATAATTCACAAGTTCCAGAGCCTATTCCAATTATTATAGTGGAATTTTCATCATTTTCTCATGTTAATATTCAAAATCTCTTTGTGATTATTCTCTGGGAAAATCCAAAAGTATCAGTGTCCAAGGGCTCAACTTGACCTTATTTTGAACTATATTTTTCATTTAATTTTGGTGAGAATAGTAAGGGCTCAAGATTTCTTTTTCTCTTTAGATCTATATGACTATGTAAGAAATACATAATTTTAATTTCATAGAGTGCAAAATTTAACTAAGTGAAGCAAATCAAATCAATCTTTATTTTCCATAAATAGCACACAGATATATGATTTGTACTCTAATCACAAATATGCAAATTATAAATAGTGCCATTGGCGGCGGGCTTGTAAGGGCAGGGTGGGCTTAGCCCTACCGATAATTCCGTTGAATAAAAATAATAATGAACTATTAGAATAAATACTGTATTATTCAGAAAATTGCGATTAAATTGTTAGCCAAGAGCATCATCCATTTCAACGCCGATTGAAAGGAGTTCAATGGAACGCTGTATCTCATGCTACGCTGGGCTCTGGCCTAGCCGACTTTTAGCCCCGATGCCGAGATGTGAATCGCAATTGCTGGTGACGTCAGACTAGAGACTGGCTTCCTCCACTTTCCCCCCTCCTATTACTTCAATACAGTGAGTCTTGGGCTTAGCCCATCGCTCGTTTTCCAATGCACCACACGACTCGACGATTGGCGGCAAAAGCTGTGATTGGCTCCTGCGGCCTACCGTCGAGTCGTGTCGTGTAAAAAAAAACGTTAGTTTTGATAATGCTCGTTAATCAGCTGGAAACCAGCTGTAAATATAAGAAGCGCGCGAAAACAGTGCAATAAACTTCAAACTAACCTCTCTCTGGTCTGATAACCTGAGAAGTGAGTGGTTATTTGTGGCTAATTAACAATAATTTAATCAATAATTATGCAAGATATTAATAACATTTTATTTGTGGACACCTAGAATATGATTGCTGAATTTAGGAATATAAGTGCTGCTCAATACAATTTAGTTCAGTTTAGTATTTTATGCCTTAGCTGTTATTAGGATTTGATTTTAAAGATAAGATTTCAAATTTGATAAGCAATAACCTCTTCTATTTAATAGCTTCCGATTAACTGTTTTATTCCAAAATGCATGGCTTATTTGATTATAAATAAGATTGAAAATCCCATTAATCAAACTCCAATATTACATGAGATATTGAAAATATGCGATTCTTGAGCCCTGGGGCTTTCCAGTTATTGTGTATTAGAGTTCAGAAGCTTGCCCCAATGAATTCATTTATGAGGTTAATATTGCTCTTGCTTTCTATAATCCAGCCACTACTTAACGTTTGAATTTAGCCCACCCAATTAAATTTATCACGCGCCGCCCCTGAATAGTGCAAATCGTTCATCAGCTCAAATCAAACTTTATTTGCCATGAAAAGCATACAGATAAGTTACATGATTTGCACTGTAATTACAATTTGAATAAAATCAATAATAATGGTTTAGCATAGTAATATTAGATAGTGTGAATCAAATAAGTTAGTAAAAGTTGCAAAATTACTAGTTCCCGGATAACTTTACCTAAAGTTTCTAATGACAAATTCAATGTATTCAACAGACCTTTCTGATCAACATAGGCTAATGATGTTTTACATTTAAAATTGCGTTCAACAGTAGATAATGAGGAAAGTAATAAAACAACTAAAGCAGTACATTATAATATTAATATGCATGGATACTATACTCTGTTGAACTAAATCCTTAATGTTTTTGATAATGATTTTTACCCAGTTTGGCTTGCATTTTTCGTCTTTGACTTTTGGCTCATGTTTTTATACCTTTGTCTGACAGTGCCACCAGTGGCTGATCTTGGTGCGGCAGCCTTAGAAGGTGAACGACCTCCCACAGCTGTTGTACTCGGTGAAGCAGGCTGAAACCGCAAAGCAAAAATGTTAACGCACATAAGAGTACACATTTGAGATTCAAAAGAAATTGATAAAAAGATGTGTTACGTAGTCTACACCGAAAAACAAATTTTCTTGAGAACATTTTCTCATGCTATGAGTTCATCGAGGAAATAAATGCAATTACCGGTAATCATAAGATAGAAACCTTGAAACAATTATTTGAGTTTTCCTAAGGATTCCTAAAGGTTCATAATCATTTCCAAATGACTCATCAGTGAAATTTGAATGTCTGGTGATGAGATGCAAACGATAACCATTTCAAATAAGGAAGCTCTCAGTATTTCACTCCAAATGGAACCTAACACGGGCATTTTTTGAGGATGACTTGAGGGGCATTGTCTAGCCAAGCTGTCATCTTGTTCTCAGTAGTTTACTTGGTAAATAAAATGGTATGTTGGTATAAGTAGGTATGGAATAATAGAATATTCCATAACCTATCTGGCTATGCTGGCATTGATGAAGGACATAATTCATGTGCATTTGTATAGTCTGTCCAAGCAAAGAACCTCTGGCAAGATGAGAAAATGACTCCAGCTCGGTCAAAATTGGTTCATAATTTATTGATTTGTATCAAATTATGGATCAGAATTTTTCCTACGATTGAGACCGAATCAATAATTTTTGAACCAATATTGACCGAGCTGGAGTCATTTTCTCATCTTGCCTTCTTTGCTTGGACAGACTATAGCATGCACAGAATGTTTCAAGAATTTAAGTTACTTCTGATATTTATGCTTTGTTCTCAATCACGTCAATGCTGAACCAGCCCAACTGTCACTGGTTTGATGTGGAGCAAAGGTTTTGTTAATATGTTACTTTTAGTGGTGGATACGTCTTATCTGGCCTTAAAGCATTGGGCCTACAGAAATAACAATTCAACACAATTGAATAAATTAACAATTTGAGACTTCAATATAGAAATATTGAATAAGTTAAGTTATGTTTTCGTAACGAAGAAAAAAGAATAGTTTAGGGAAAGGTCGTACTGATTAGTATTTACCTTGATACTACCATATTTATGCAAATATCTAATATTCTAGCCCAATATGGTTGGAGTTTTGATTTGATGTGCTCCCATTTATATAAAGTGTTCCCCAGATATAGGGCCCTACCTGTCTGGAATCTCAATTTTGCCTCAGAAATAAGAAATACAGGACGTCAAAAGTATGTGGTTTTGAAGGCTCTTTTAGGTGAGTAGTTAATTGTAATTGTACATTAATCATCAAGAAATGTGTTGGAAAATTGAACCAGAATGTGAATTAGTTGAGTATGAAGTAAAATTAATAAAAATTAGATAAAACACTAAAGATCAGCATCTAACCTAAAAGTGTAAATTAACTATTAAACTTACCATTATTTTGAAGGCGGTTTCCCAAAACTAGATAATTTATGTTGACACAAGTACTCTGAAGTTTGAATCCCGTAGATATCAACTTGTCATTCCTACCTTCAACCAGTGAATGAAAGAAAATGCAGATTACAGAGCATCAACAAAACACAAAACTAATGCCACGCAACGAAGATGCAGCGAAAAGCGAACGGACTGATTTCATGAATTGGAAGTTCTGTTTGACTGATCATACACGTCGCTACATGAGATTCCACGTAACAGGCCAGAAAAAATTGAAAATAAAATAATAAGACTACTTGGATATCAATATAAATTTTTAGCATTCTAATAATTAGATATTTTTTCAAGGACTGTTAATATTCAATGAAAAATAGAATCTAGCTTTGTTGTATTACAAAATTATGTTTGAGAGATATTGTATCTAGTTGGTCTTGAACGCGCTAAATTTCAAATCATTCTATAGAGACCAATAATATTTATACCGTACTCAATATATAGTCGGCGCAATCTAAGTTGACGAAAACCCCCTCCACCCGAGAAATAGCTACGTTATCATTTTGCGTGAAATTGAAACTTCTCCTAACGCAAACACATTCAACTCATTTAAGGCCCATTCTAGACGAGCGTCGAAAACGCGGCGTTTACGTCGCGTCGAAAACGCGTGCTCGACAGAAACCATTGTGTTAAATGGGTGCGCGTTCATCACGCCCGTGTAGACAAGCCCAATCAAAACAATAATTTAGGATCCCGCTCAAGGATGAAAACACATTCGAAGTTTGTTTCTCAAGTAATGTACATTACTCCACTTTAATCGACAATCGAATATTACGCCAAGGTATTTGTATTCATGCACTCGTTCAATACATTCACATTGACACTGTCTGTAATCATGTAATTCAGCCGGCCACAGGTGTGCAGTCTAAGTTCTAAACCAATCGGATCACCATTAGCTCTGATGGAAATAGGGAGGTATTTTGTTTTGCTAATATTGAAATTGATAGTTAGCCTATTCCTATTTAGTTAGCCCTTCCTATTGGATAGTCATCAAACCAATCCTTTACGACACCGAATCCTATCTCAGCCAAACGAAACACCTCATCCCAACTGTTACCTTCGAATAGTAGTGCAGTATCGTCTGCACACAGATATATTTGGCCATTATCAATATTTACCTTACTTAAATTGTTCATATATATATTAGAAACAATATTGGGCCCAGAGAGCTACCCTGAATTACTCCAAAGTGATTATTCATTGGTGTACTCTCTCTATCCAAGTTAGAAACAACTTGATTCCTTCCACCAAAGTTCCGGGAAACGAGCCTCACACAGTGGAATCTCCTCATCCCTAGGAGCGGACAATCCTCGGATTTTAGCGGCAAGTGAAGATGATGGACAGTCTAATCAAGTACTTGTGATTTCACACATTAATTTGCAGTCCATAAAAAATAAACTCAACTCTTTGGAAGTCTTTAATCGTGACACTCTTTGTGACATTCTTTGTGTTAATGAACACTGGTGCACACTGGATGAAGTAGATGTGTATAAACCTAATGAATTTATTGTAGCAGCTAGTTATTGTAGGTCTAATCCTTATGGAGGCTCAGCTATTTTTCTAAGAGAGTCCTTCAAACATCCTTTTACTGTACTTGATATCAACACTTATTGTGAGCCTAAACAGTTTGAAGCGGTTATGATAGCTGTAAGTGCAATCAAATTGATAGTTGTTTCAGTATACCGTTCCCCAGATACTTCAATTGAGATCTTTACAGACAGGCTGTCTCAACTCTTAGATTTTATAGATGTCAGTCCAAGATATTGCAGATACAAGATAGTTATTGCTGGTGACATTAACATTGATCCTAATAGCAGGCGGTCCCATACATTGACTTTTCTCAACACATTGAAGTCTTATGACTGTTTTTGCATTAATTCACTTCCCACAAGATTAGATTCTTGTTTAGATAATTTCATTTCCAATCTTCACCCTTCAACTTATACATGTACTACAAAACAACCACATCTATCTGATCATTTAGGGCTGGTGTTAAGGATTAATGGTCTGGCACATTCCTGCACAAGGAAAACAGGTGATAGAGGTGCCAAGACCACCATCACTTATAGGGTACTGAATGATACCAGCATAAATAAATTGAAATGTTGCCTAAGTGAAGTTGATTGGTTCACAACTATCCATGCAGACAATGTAAATTTAGCATTCCATAACTTTATGCACGCTCTGTCTAAAAATTTCAATGAATGCTGTCCCCTTAAAAGTAAAAAGGTTAGCCTAAATAGAAACTGTCAAAAAAATAGCAGTGTTAAGAATTGGTACACGCCTCTATTAATCAGCATCAGAACACTATTGGATTTTAGCTATGTAAGATGCAAGACCAATCCTTTCAAAGAATAAAAAGGATTCTCCTCAAGGAACATCCTCAATCGTCTCCTCAGGCTTGACATTGGCAGAGTCCTTGCTGCAACAGGCAGCTTATTCAACATCTTTCCAAGCATGTACTCCGAGCCAACCTGTGTTCTGCCGAGCCTGCAGTATGGGAGGTCAAGCCTCCCCCTATTACGGGTATTATGTTCATGCACTTCCCCCCTGGTAGGCAGGACACCCAATTCTCCAACCGCCTTAATAACCATCTTGTAAATAAAGAGGCCAATCACAGTTAGAATTCGCTTGAAAGACCCACTGACCAATCAACAGTTTATGTGGGGTAAGGTTGAGTCTGACGTTATCTTTGGGATTGTTTCAGGACTAAGTAGTTCTAAAGCAGAGGATATTTTTGGTCTGTCTAATTATGCTTTAAAGAAAATTATAAATGCCATCATAGAAGCATTAACATTCCTTATAAACTGGGCTCTCAGTGTAGGGGTGTATCCAAACTGCTTAAAAGTCACTGTGACTGTGCCGGTATATAAAAAAGGAGATAAGACCAACATCAATAACTATAGGCCAATCTCATTGGTGCCTGTCATATCCAAGATAATGGAAAGTGCAATAAAAATACAAATTCAGAGATATTTTGAGCAAAAAAAACTATTTCAGTCAGCGCAGTTTGGTTTCAGACGTAATTTGAATACTGCTAAAGCGGTTGAGAGTGTAGTGTCTTTTATTGTTGATGGCTTTGAGAATGGTGAGGAGGTTAGTGCCCTACTCTTAGATTTAAGCAAAGCTTTTGATATTGTCCCACACAAGAAACTGATAGAAAAACTGCACTACTACGGATTGGAAGGTAATGAGCTGTCACTCTTCAAGTCATATCTCTCTAACAGATATCAGTACGTGAAAATTGGTGGGCAGACATCTGAATGTAAGCAGGTATCAGGGGGTGTCCCGCAGGGGTCTGTTCTGGGCCCCTTCTTGTTTATAGTGAATATCAACGACCTTCCTTCATACATTCCAAATAAATCTGTTCTTTACGCTGATGACACAACATTGTTATGCTCAAATAAGTCTTCTGTGATCAATAAAATTGTCACAACATTCATGAGCAACAGAGCCAATCTTTGGTTCTCAGCTAATAAACTGGTGGTAAACGAGAGCAAAACAGAATCTATTGTATTTGGTTTAAGTAGAAATTGTGAGAAGAGATCAGTGAAATTACAAGGGATTAACCTTGATACCAAACTCACCTGGAACACCCACACTGAAGCTCTTTGTAGTCGCCTATCCAGGGTAATATTCTTATTGAAAAGGTTAAAATCATGTACTAGTGCTAATTTAACTTTGGTAGCATATTTTTCTCTCTTTCATTCCCATCTACAATATGGTACTTTGCTGTGGGGAAATTCAAGTAGTGCCAACGATGTTTTCTTATGCCAGAAAAGAGCATTGCGAACTATTTTTAATCTGGGTAGAATGGATTCATGCAGGCAATTATTCAAAAAGCATGGCATTATGACCCTGCCCTGCATCTTTATGCTACAGGCTCTGTTATTTATCAAAGAGCATTTAAGTAAATTAGATCTCAGATGCGGTATACATGAGCATAATACTAGAGCATGTAATTGGATAGATGCCAGGCGGGTAAGACTGTCTAAGACTCAAAATATGTATTTGTATACAGGGATAGAATTATTTAATAGATTGCCTAAGAGTATCTGTGAAAAGGATTACCAACCGTTCAAGCATGCAGTTACCAAATTATTCAAAGACAGGGCTTTTTATTCAATTGATGAAATGTTGACAAGTAACATTTAACTATTTTTGATTTCAGAATTAATCTTTATTGTGTAGAACTAACTACTACATAGATAGTTTAATATTAATATTGAAAGCATAGTGATCTATGTAAAATTATTGTCTAACTTGTTAGCACATAGGCTACTGTGTTTTAATTACTCATTTCTTATTTTCTGTTTTTTTTATATAACTGTAGTGTTGTAAGATTATTACGGATAACTTTTCTGACTCTGCCTTGATGTACTATTGTATTGTTGGCTGTGAATAAATTGAAATTGAAATTGAAATTGAAAGTAGTTCTCAAACCACTTGAGAGAGCAACACCCCAAACACCAATATTTCTCAGTTTTTTTATAAGAATGGCTCTGTTAATTGAATCAAAAGCTTTAGCTAAGTCAATAAAGGTCAGAAGAACTTTTTTGTTATCAGAAATTGAATTATATGTATTCGACTGGTTAGGAGGAAAAGGTTGTCATTAAGATTTTTGTCTTTTCTGAATCCAAATTGGTTTTCATATAGAATGTTATTAGCTATTAAGTATGTTTCTAATTGAAGCCGAACTGCTTTCTCAATAATTTTGGAAATAACACTGACTAAATTTATGGGCCTGTAACTAATAATAATTGATTCTTAGGGCCAGATTTGTAGATGGGAACAACTTTTCCTACTTTCAAGTTTTCAGGAAAGACTCCTTGTAAAAAACTACAATTAATGATGTAAAGTAATGGAATTTTCAATGAATTAATATTTTTCTTTATTAACATGGCTGGAGTTTTATCAATGCCGGGGGCAGATCCTCCCTTAAGGTCACTTATAATTCTCATTAGTTCAAATTCACTAATTGGCCACAGTTCAAAACGCGAATCCACACTGAAATCCGCATCATTAACTGGACCTTCAGCAATATTGGGTATGGCGCTGGCAAGGTTAGCACCTACATTTACATAATAATTATTGAAATGATTAGCTACCTCTACCACATCACTAGGCTCCATATTGTCACTGTCCCGGTTGTTTAAGAAATGCTGAATAGGAAAGCTGTCTGAATTTTTACCCAATCCAGTGATTTCTTTAATACTACTCCATAGTTTTTTGCTATTACTGCCAGCATTGGCTACTTCATTTCAGTACAGTAATAAGTTTCTTTAGCTGTCTTTAATAATTTTGTAAGGTGGTTTCTGAATTGTTTGAATTGGTCTCTCAGTGTAATATTAAAGGGCTGTTGTTTCAATTTTTTGCTTATCTCTATGGCGAATGCATCTTAGTAAACTACCTACTAGAGAACCATGGTTTTAATTTAAAGCTTTTAGATGGGATAATTTTAATTTGTGTGGCCTGGGAGATAATTTGTTTGAGTTTGTCGATAAAAATGTCACAACTAGAATTTATGTCTGGTGTACTTGTTACATCTGACCAGTCAGATGACCAATCAGCAATGAACTGAGATACTAGCACTTCATCTAGAAATGTTGCCCGCCGGCTGTGATTGACTGGAGGCCGTTCATTATTAATCATTTTGGATTTGATAAATAAATATTTGTTTTGGCTATTTTTAATGAAAATATAATATTTTTTGTTGTATATATGTTGAAACCCATAACTTGTAAATTAATATTCATGAAACCTTCTAATCAACGGGAATCGATCACAAATACTATTGCCAATATTCTTGTTCCCAATAGTCTATCGAAAAAAATTTTTCAAATGATACCGTATTCATAAAATTTGTACTGTAAACAGATATTGGGAAGAAACATTTTTTTGAAAAATGTTTTTTTCTGGATTTAGGTTACATTTTATAAAAAATGTGTAATAACCAAAATTGTAGAACAATTTATTGTGAATCGATTGCCGGTAATTTGAAGTTCCTATCATCACTGGTTAGGATTCTACAAGCATTTTCTTGGAGTCTCAAAATATCCGCCATTACCTACTCGAGCCAGTCGCGACCCTCAGGTATCCTTAGATACCCCAGAAACAGAATATCAGGGTCTCTTGTCATGCTCACGAACTTGCACGCGGCAGATTGTTTTTCTTCACAAGGAACCGGACTAATACCGGAATATGGTACAGAAAGAGGCATAGCCTACTTATAATAATTATAATGGATGATGAATATTATAAATTCATAATATTATTAATAGCTGATAAGTTATGCAACTATTTATTCCATAGTTCTAAATTGATAAAATAATAGAATCAATTTCCTATGTTTGTTCTATCCATGCCCAGGTATAGTCTGTCCAAGCAAAGAAGACCCTCTGGCAATATGAGAAAATGACTCCAGCTCGGTCAATATTCTGAAAACATTCTGATCTACAATTTGAGAACAAGTCAATATTTTTTGAACCAATTTTGACCGAGCTGGAGTCATTTTCTCATTTTGCCAGAGGGTCTTTTTCGCTTGCACAGACTATATCCCGGAGAGATCACGTCAATTAGTTCCTAACTTCTTAGTAAAAAAACTAATAGTGTACAAACTACATTCGCGTGAGTCCTGCAAAAAGAAGATGAAAGTTTATAGAAAGCAAATAACGTGTGTATCCTCTCTCCAACAAAGAGAGGACGGTAATGAGGTAGTCTATCCGCCCCACAGAGGACCCGCAAGGATCTCCTTTGCATGCGCAGCACTCGTGCAACATCCACAGCTCCACCCCACAGAACTATAGGCCTATAGACCATACAGCAACAGGATACTCTGATGAAAGCTAGCTATAGCTTTTCAGAATAGTGCATGCGGACGTTATAGGTAAGTACGGTATCTACAAGTATCAGCCCTCTCAGTAGGAATACCACTAGATCTGCTCAGCCTACAGCAAACAGCCTATGTATGGCTGCTCCACAACAAGTTTCTGACCAAGCCAAGCAGATTCACCGGAGCAGACTCATATTCCTCTCCTATTCCTGAGGCTGAACACTATTATCTGCGTTTTTCCACATTGACGAGGTTTGCAGAGAACCAGATTGTTGCAAACACCCAGGACTCAAGCAAAGCCGCCCTCGACTTCTGAGTTCTGCAGCCCTTGAAAAAAGTAATTTTTGAACAAACACAGTGATTAATATCACGTTTTTGATCAGTTGAACATATTCTTAAAATATTCCCCATTATCCAGGATTTTTGGTTCCAGCCCGTTAGTGACGGATATGCAAGCCAACTACTGTAGCTGGAAATACCATAGCAATGAACGCAGGTTGTAGTATAAGCTCTTGCAAGAGAGCTTATACTAGTTGTTGTAAGAGAGCAAGAGAGCTTATACTAGAGAGTTGAAGAGGAGACTTGCAATAGGAGCTTTCCCATAGGAGATTGCATTGAAAATATCCCTCTTACTGCAAAGGAATGGAAGGAAGTTCTTTCCGCCTTGCCGGCATTTTTAAATCCATAAGGATCTGCAAGCAGGATCTGAACAAGGATCTCCAATAGGACAAACTAAACGCTCCCTGAGCACCTCTGATTTGCTGGAAGCGGGTAACCATTGTTCATCTCCGGGAAGAAAATAATGAAAATCAATGTGAAGGATACATATGATAAAAAAATTATATTCTTATTACTGTAGTCTTGAAAATAGATAACAAGAAAAAATATTCTAATATTCAATTAATTATTTTTACCGAGCTCATACTAAAATGCAATGAGAAGTTTACACATTATATAATTAATTTAATAGAAGTGCATTGCTAGAATATTTTATTTCCACAGAATCCAAGACGAGTGGTAAAATTTTGGGGAATTTGAATGAATGAGAACATACTTTATAATTGTGTTCATAGAATATAATTACTTATGTACATTATTATTAGATTAACAATAATAAACATCTATAAATGACAAAATATGAGTAAAAACTATTAAAAATAAAAATTTCATACATAATTGAACAATAAAATTCAAATCTATATCATAAATCACAAACACTAGTACTTTATTTTTAGTCAAAGTTGGAATTTTATTCATTGGATAGTAGTGTACATGGAGCATTATAATAATTTTGTGATTTTTTTTATGCCAATTGATCTGTCTTAGTAAATATTAGTTTTATTTAGTAATTGTTTTCAAAATAAGAGTTGAATATGAGAACAGGGATTTCTTTGCAATTTAAATAAAAGAAAAATGTGAGTGAAAATAGATTTCAGTCAATCCTGCATTAAGGAATTATAATAAGATTATTAATTCCTTATTACATTCGCCTCTACATATTATAAGCATTATGGAATTATACAAGAGGAATTTATGCATTTATGGAATTTATGAGAGGGTGAAAGAATCCGTTACTTCACAAAAATTTCCAGTAGAAATGATTTGCAGCACTAATATAACACTGTAATGAAAAGAGCATGAAGCAGCGCATCCAACTTTTGATCAACCAAAACACTCAACAGATAAGTCAGCCTCAATCTATTTACACTTTTTCAAATCACTGTACAACACGTTTGTAGCTAATAGAGTTCTGTTGCAACTTATCTGTTGCTCATTTGATCACAGACGAAACATGAACGGGTTTGCGTCTAGTCGATGACAGCTGTCCTCACAAGTGTTGGGAGTTGGTTGGGGGGGCTGGGTTGTTGGCGGTTGGGGGGCCCGCGGTGGCAAACCCTGCTTGCATGTTATGCTGCGAATGGCCACCTACATTGCCAGGAAACGGCGGTATGTATTCAGGTAGTCCGCTGAAAAAAATTAACATAGATACTATTAAATTTATCCAAGTTTCTCAGTTCATCTGAAACTTACAGTTTTCAATCCAATTGTACAACTAACGAGAAAACATTTCCCAATCTATCTCTCTCCTGAATTTGAAATGCAGATATGACTTTAAAAACTGGAAAAAATTCCAAACTCTTTTAAAAACAAAACTTCGGAATGGAACAAAAATGTAGGTTTACAAACCAAAACTAACAAATCAAAGTCAGGATGTGGAGGAGAAAATAATTCATACCCTATTAACGTTACCCTATCAACTTTTTGCTTATTTCTTCTTCTTATCCTGGCGCTACAGCCCGATGTGAGCTTTGGCCTTCTCCACAATCTGCCTCCAAGCATCTCTGTCTCCTGCCTTTCTTCTCCATCCTCTCACTCCCATCACTCTCAGGTCTCTCTCCACATCCTGCATCCATCGAACCCTCGGTCTTCCTCTTCTTCTTACATACAGTTCTTACCTAGCAGTTCTTTTTGCATTCGCTCTTCGGTCATTCTTTCAACATGGCCAAGCCAGCTTATTCTTCTTGCCTTGACGAACCGGAGAATATTCTTACGTTGCAAGATTGCATCTATTTCTACATTCTTTCTTATTCTCCATTCACCGTTTTCGTGTATTGGACCGTAGATCCTCCTTACCAGCTTTCTTTCAAACACCAGCAACGCTTTGCAGTCTTCTTGCAGGATCGTCCATGTTTCAAATCCATATGTGACGACACGTCTTATGAGCGTTCTGTAAATTTTCATTTTGGTGTTTCTGGTGATTAGTTTTGACTTAAGCAGTTTGTTATTTGCGAAATACGCGCGGTTGTCAAGCATTATCCTGCGTCTGATCTCTGACGATATTTTATTTCTGCAGTTTCTCAGTTCCTAAGTGAGTGAAGCTTGTAACCTTTTCAAACATGCTTTCTCCTAATTTCATAACTCCTTGATCTCTCGGTCCTCTGGTGCTCATTTCCATATACTTCGTTATTTGTTCATTTACTTCAAGGCCTACTACCTTGGCTTCATTCTTGATTTGCAAAAAGACTTCCTCCAATGACCGCATGCTTCTTGAAATAATTACAACATCATCTGCATATGCTAAGATTTGCGTCATTCGATTTGTGATGTTGCCTCTCCTGTCAATGCTTTCCATTGCTCTCTGAAGTACTACAGAGTGGGGCAGAGCCGACTGACGAGTTTTGAAGGGTTATAAATAATGAACCGAACGACTTAGAGAAGAACGGTTCAGCTCATTCAATTCAGCGTGAAATATAGTTTTTATTGATGATATTTTTTATATTAAATCAGTTAAATGGCGGCAATCAGCAGCTATAAACTGATATAGCCGATTTTTTAAGTTTTCACCCCCCCTTTTTGGCCTGGATCTCTTCTCTAAATTACTCTCTCAGTTCTTTTGAGGTGTGTAGGCAAGATTTGAAAACTTTATGATAGTCCCATAGAAAAATCGCATACACTTTGCATCGGGTGAGCGTAACGGCCACCTCACAACCCCCTCACTGAGAATTGCCCTGGCAACAATTCTCTCTACACTACCACTAAAATGCACGCTGTGTGGGCTGCAGCCTCATCCTGCTGAAACCATGTTTCCCACAAGTCTTTTTCCTCAGCAAGTTCTTCCTGGGGCGCAGAAACGTTTGTAACATTGCAAAAACGCTCGGAGGTGATATCGACGGTGATGACAACATGAGGGGGAACGTGAGGTGGACGGTACGCTCACACGATGCGAAGTGTATGCGATTTTTTCCATGGCACTACCTTAGAGATAAAGTTCACAAACCTTGCCTTCACACCTTGGAAGAATTGAAAGAGAAATCCAGACATAGCCTACCAATCGCACTGTGCCAAAATGAGTTTGAAAACTTCAAAAAATGGCTAGATATCAGTGTATCGCTGCTGATGGCCGCCATTTAAATGATGAAACTTTCAAAAATATCAACAATTAGAAAACTACATTTCACACTGAATTGAATGAGCAGAACCATTTTTTTCTAAGTCGTTCGGTTCATTTTTTATAACTTTTCCAAACTCGTCAGTCGGCTCTGCCCCAACCTGTATATTGAAGAGTAGTGCCGATAGTACATCACCTTGTCTCACGCCGTCATTTATTGTGAAATCCTTACTCACCCTTCCTTCGCTCAGAACCGTGCCTTTTGTGTCAGTCAAGGTCATTTTCACTAGATTTATAAGTTAACTAGGGAATCCGTATTTATCTAGAGCTTCCAGCACTTTCTCTTCACCCTGTCAAAGGCCTGCTTGAAATCAATGAATAACATGTGCAGATTGATGTTATGTTCATAAAACAATTCCATTATTTGTCATGGGGTGAAAATTTGGTCTGTTGTTCCCCTGCCGGGCCGGAATCCACACTGGTACTCATTAATCATGACTTCTGATAATGTACTCATCTTTTCTGTGAGAATGTGTGAAAATATGTTGTATGCTATGTCTAGTAGAGTTATGCCTCGATAATTGTTGCACATCAATTTGTCACCTTTTTTAAAAATTGGGCAAACAAGACCTTTCTTCCACTCACTTGGCATCTTTTCTGTCCTCCATATCAATAATATTATCCTGTGTAGACATTCCACTATGGCTTCTCCATATTTCCACATTTCCCCTGTAACAGTATCTTCTCCAGCTGCCTTCCCATTTTATTTTACTCACAGTTTCTTTTACATCTTCAAGACTTGGTTTCGTTACCTCCAGCTCTGCCGTATGATAATTTGACACCCATTCTTCTATGCTTGGTGAGTTCTCCACGTTTGGGCATATCTTTTCGAAGTATTCAGCCCATCTTTCAATAATCTGATTTTCCTCTATTATCACGTTTCCATCTTTGTCCTTGCATGCCTTGACTTTGGGTTTAAATCCTAGACTGACAACTTTTTGTGCCTTGTAAAATTTTCTCGTCTCATTAAAAGCACTTAGTTCCTCCAGATGCTTAAGCTTACTTTTCATATATTCTCTTCTTGCCTTTCTTATAATTTTATTGGCTATTCTTCTTTTTTCTCTATATTTTTCCACATTTTGACGGGTTTCTCTCTGTAACATTGATGCTTTGGCTTCATTCTTTTTATTTACTGCTTCCTTACATTCCTCGCCATACCATTCCATTCTTCTTCCACTCCTTTTTTCTCCTATGGAATGTTGTGCTGCTTGAATTACTGCTTGCCTGGTTCTGGTCCACAGTTTCTCTATATCATTTTCACTTCTCTCCTGTACTATAGTGGTGCCGCGAACAGAAGAGTCTTTGGCAACATGTCTGCCATTCACTGCTGCCAACAGTCCAAATGAAAATTGTTCTACTCTCACCATCTGTCACAATTGAAATATTATTAAATATATTTGATAACATATATAATATATTCATGAATTGAATAAATTTCTATATGTGGAATCAATATGATGATTTCCTAGCAACACAATATTTCATAATATTATTAAAGTATGGTACTTCTGTGCGGGGTCTGTGCTCTCTGGTGGTGAAAATTGATAATTTGATATGTAAACATTCATGTTTAGTTTTTGTGGCTAAACACCGCTCATGGTCAACAGGGCCCAATTTCACAAAGCAACAAGTCTTGTTATCAACCATGGTTACTGACAAGTACTTGTGATAACAAGTTGTTAATTGCAGTCGTTTCACAAAGGAAATGAGCTACGAGTTTACAATTCTACAATTTAACAAGTGTTCCCACCCATCAGTGCCATCTGTATCGGTTTTCAATACTTTATATAGTTTGCACTGATATAGTTTTGGTTGAAATTTGAATTATTTGTGATAAAAATAGATTGATAAAATTGATTTTGAAAATAAATCAATCATTAGATAGCCAAATCCGTTGAACTCTTATGTTTTTTGGAATAGAAATAATAATAAATTAATAAGACATTTTCAATCCATTTACTTAAATAAAAAAATATTATAGTGAGCTTGAAGTAGTCTCCCCTCATCTCACATGTTATAAACATAGCCTATATTCTACTGATAGTGACAATTTTTTTAATTTATTAAATTGAATTTTTTGACTCATATTTGGCATAATAAAATGTATGAAGAAACAATATAAAATAGTTCTAATCATTGGAAATAATTTTGAAGCCTTGAAAAGCATCTTTATTAACACTTGTAACTTAGGTCTGTAACTTAGGTCTTGTAACTTAGGTCTATTCATAGGTAGAAATTTCGTGGTTAATTACAAGTTTTTTTGACAAGACTTGTTCGTTACCATGCCAACGTTCGTGAAATACTTTTCATAACCGGCGGAACGCTTGTAAAATTGTTAAAATTCACTTGTTATCACAAGTCTACAATTGTGTGTTCGTGAAACGCCTGTAATCAGCTGGATTAGTAAATTTGTTATAAATCATGGTTAGTGACAAGACTTGTTACATTGTGAAATAGGGCCGATTGTTATGAAAACAATCTGGGAAAGAATTGAAATTAAATAAAAATATAATTACTATTTGCAGGAGACCATAATAGGCTAGGTACTAATATTCATTCATTTATTTATCCATATTATGCTTGTTTTAAAACCATTCAATATTCCAACAAATTGCAAACAACCAACCTATTTGAGGTTACCGTAAAGCTCAGTAGTCAGTACATAATCATCAAAAATGTTTTGAAGGAATGTTTTCATAGTCAGCTGATTTATGAGACACGGCCCTGTTCTGTAGATTATGTATGGCAAAGACTACAAAATCATATTGGCAGTTGCAATGTGTACTTTGTTGATTCAGCCTCTTGGAACTATAATTTAGTGTAAAAGCGTTAGGTTGGCTGAAGTGATTATTCCCTAGAAGTTATAGTTCTGCGCATGCGTAGTTACACTCTCACTTCCCTCCGCTATCTTGCCAAAGGCTCTTCTGTTCGCGGCACCACTTTATCAAGAGGCTTTATCAAGTTCCCTGATCAAGGTGTTCTGATATTGTTGTCTTATTTCTGTATTTGCCAGTTTCTCTAAATCCCATCTGAACCTATTTTTCTGGGGTCCTTTTTCTGACATTGATAATGACCCCTTGCTGCTCTGACATCTTCTATAGAGCTAGCATGTCGTTTGGTGACAAGAACATGATCTATCTGGTTCACAATATTTGTTCCTGGCATTTTCCATGTGCCCAAGTGGATCTTATTGTGTTGGAAATTTGTGCTGGCAATAATAAGAGCCTGCTCCTCAGCCAGTTCAGCAAGCATTCGCCCATTCTCATTACACTCCTCATGGAGGGTATTTTTTCCTGCAACCTCTGCCAAAAAGACCTCTTTTCCGATCTTGGCGTTAAAGTCTCCTAGCAATACTTTCATGTCGTGCTTAGGAATCTTGTCACATACATTTGTTAATTGATCATAGAAGGTTTCTTTGTCCTCGTCTGATGCTTCTTCTGTTGGGGCATAGGCTGAAAGCATTGTTGTATTCCAGAACCGACCCTTGATCCTTATTTTGCAGACTCTTTCAGATATGGGTTCAAAACCCAAGAAACTTTTCCTCAACTTGGCATTTACCATGAACGCTGTTCCGTACATACCAGACCTTTCTGTGTTACCACTATAGTACAAGCTGAAATCCTTTTTGTCAACTCTTCCTGCTCCCTTCCATCCAACTTCTTGTAGGGCTAGTATATCTATTTCAAATTTTTCCATCTCGTTATATACTTCCATGATCTTACCTGCCTTCATCAATGTTCGCACATTCCAGGATGCTATCTTTATAACATGTTTCCGTTTCCATTTCCGTTTGTTCGTTTCGATGCCATTTCTGTTTACCGATATTCCTGTCCCACTCCGAGGCTTATTGTGTGGTGTCGTAGCCTTGGTTTTTTCCGGGGTAGGGTTGTTGGCCCTACGCTCAACCCCCAACCTGGAGGACCAGGGCCCTGGCTTATAAACATTTTACAATCCACATTACTCATAATTCGTGAATGTTATTGGTATTTCTGTCTCATGAACGTTTCCCATAATTCGGAAATTTTACAACCTCAGCTGGCTAGTTGCTATGACATGAAAAACACGAAACTTTGCTTCCAATGCAATGATTTGATGAAGAAATTGATATATTATTATGAATATAAATATCGATTATTATTTTTATTGTGAAATTTGAATAGAAATAATTTTTGTCGCTAAAATAATAAAATAACCTACAAATATGAAACCTTGAAGTCGGCCATTGATGTACTTTCAACGTCTGCAATATTAGGGCAACAGCTGTTTTTTTCAAAATTTGGAACATTGTAAATCGAACGTTTTATTGGTGAATCTACAATCCCGATTTCCTGAAGAAAAACGAGTGATCGGGATTGTAGATTCACCAATAAAACGTTCGATTTACAGTGTTCCAAATTTTGGAAAGGATCAGCTGTTGAATCAACGATCAGCAAAACTAGAAGGCCCTAACATTTGAATCCAAAATGGCCGCGATGGTTCAAGTGGAATAGGAAATCCCATTTAATCTTTATTATTTCTTTACAATTGCGACTTGGTAAGTATTTTAAGCAAAGGATGAATGTGTGATGATGAATGATGAACGTTTAAGATGTAGGTTATATGTCTATGTAATTTGGTTCAGACGAAAAATTCACGATATCAGCTGTTCAAACTCGAATCATCACGGCCATTTTAGATTACAAGGCGAGGGTCTTCTGACTTGGTTTGTTTACGATTTTCTTTGTAGGTTATGATAATATTATAGCGACTAAAATGATTCCTGTTCAAATCTCACTATAAAGATAATGATTGATATTTATTATTAAATATATTCATAATAATAAATCAATTTATATATCAAAATCATTACATTTGGAGCAAAGTTTTGGTTTTAAAGGAATAGCATTGGACTATTCTGATATTCTATTTACTTGAGGTAAATTCGTTTCATGCCATTTTCTTAATCAGCTGAAACTGTAGAATTTGCTTTTTATTGGAAACGTTTATGAGACAGAAACGCCCATAAAATCCACGAATTATGAGTAATGTGGATTGTAAAATGTTTATAAGCCAGGGCCCTGGTCATTTGTTCGGGTTTCTCTCCCTAGCCTTTGATAAGCCAATATCCAACTGCAAGGCAGCAGTCAATTTTCTTTCTGGGTTTTCTTCCCCTAGCCTTTGAACATCCTCTGATCTCCATCTGCAAGGCAGCAGTTTTGTTTGATGGTTTTGGTCCACCCCGTGTATTTCATTTCTACGGTACCACCTATATCTAGGAGGCGTTCCCCAATCCGCCATCTGGGGAGGCGCCCGATAGGAGACCATCAACTCCCACGGGAAGTTTTTGCTTATGTGTGCGTGTAAAGGTAGGTTTTCCTGTTTTTTCAATTCAAATAAAAATCGCAGTACCCTGTTCATTTTTTTTTATTTATGCATAAATAAATAATAATTTAGAAGGGTAACTTACTGGAATTTCTATTTGAATGAAAAACAGTGATAACTGATAAAGTAGCTATTGATAAAGATAAAGGAGATATTGAAGGTTTTCCTTTATGCGATACGGTCCGGCGGTCCTTGAGCTTAAACAACAAGAGCTGTGATCGGCTACAGCTGTTCGACTGCGGCCGACCGTTGGTCCGACGGTCCTTGAGCGTAAACAACAAGAGCTGTGATTGGCTACAGCTGTTCGACTGCGGGCGTCCGTTGGACCGTTTTGCATAAAGGAAAACCTACCTACCTTCACACGCACAAACACACAAAAAGTTTGTTTATTTCGTCTCAAGTGATCGTGAATATGATATAGTTCCTGATAAGTAATAAAGAGAACGCTTTTCAATGAGTGAATTACCTCTGAGGAAATGACATCTGCTGGTTAGGAGCAGACTGAGGTGGCAGGGACTGTGGTCCCATAGGCGCGTACTGAGCAACGGGAGGAGGTGGACCCATCATGTAGTGCTCTGGAGGTAGTGGATACGATACTGGCCCATTGAAAACCTGGAGAAATCCAACATATTTCATGAATATTCAATTTAGAGAATCACGAGGATGAATAACGATTATATTCAGAATGTTTAAGGTAGAAAATTATCAGAGAAGGAGAAGCCAATGGCTACTATCTTTCACTAGAAAAGATACAAAGAGTAGACATAATTATTAAGAGTATAATAATTATTAAAAAGGGTATTCATATTCATAGGAATTGAATTGCTTGTAAAATACAATTCTTAAATATAAAAAAAATCAGTTTCGGGATTATAATTATTGCAAGTTCTTGTATTTCGGCAATGATGATGAAACAACCAAAAGTTCTTTTCTGAATCTTCATATGAAAAACAATAGTAGGCTATCAATGTAAAATATTATCACAGTATTTCTTTTACTCTACACTACTCATTACATGATTCTATTTAATTGATATTGAGTGATCATTTTGAAGTGTGTGATATGTCACTCGCACCATTGACTATATATATATATATATATATATATATATATATATATATATATAGTCAATATCCATAGTCAATGCTCGCACACACACCTACTAATTGTGTATCTTGATGAAATCCGTTTTCATCTCGAGAGAACAATAAAAGAGTAACTTTTAAAAAATACTAGAGTAGGCCTACCTAATTCTGGAAATTAGAAGGAATTGAAAAGAAATTCAGGGGCCTGTCTAATAAAAGTTACAAATCTTCTTTTTCTAAAATAAAAGAAGCTGATAACCACACAATTTTAGGTATTTTATAATGTTGATTTGATAAAGAAGAATAACGAACAATACTTTTTAGAAAGCGAATAGTCTTTAACTTCAATTATCGACGTTGTCAAATAAGTCAACCTCACTTTGTATTATGGTTTGTTTACATTCTGAATTTGGAATAAGAAATTGCGGAAAATGCCAACATGACTAAAATCGAGTGCATTATTAATGACTATCAATAAGTGTACAATTTTCAAATTTAAACAGTGGGCTAGGGCGTCACAACCTCCAGTCCGCTAGTACTGCCAGGTCTGGGTTCGAATCCCAGTGGCATGGCTGTTTTCCACCTCATCAATCACATTCGCATTCAATATCCATTACCCACGCACAAGCTAAAATGCTTATGTGGGCATCATCCGCAAAAACGTAATATTACAAAAAATAAGAAGTGTATTTTATTTGTTAGTGCAATAATGTGTAAATTTTACACTTGTATTATTAATGACTTGTACTTCATCGAAAAAACAAATACGTAAATGTTTATGAGACAGGCCACAGAAATTAAAAATTGAATGAAGAGATGTAATCAAATTAAGTAATAAAATGATTGGAATAGTACGTGAGGAGGAGGAGGTTGTGGCTGATGGTAGGGACTGTTGTGTTGGGCGGCGGCGGGTGGCTTGGCCACGAGGCCTGGCTGCTCTCGCATCAGCGTGTAGTAGATGTTGAGCGACTCGACCAGCTTCGACGACAGCTGCGTCAGCACGGCGTGCTTCTTGTCCACCCGCTCCAACTCCAAGTCTATCAGAGGGGCCATCGCGTTCACTTCCTCTGAAAATCCATATGACCGAAAAATGTTACCAAAATAATGTAAAATAAATATAATCCAACAGAAAATCCATGTTACAAAAACTTATAAGACTTGAAAGGTTTAATTCACTTCACTTGGTGAACAGAGTATAGTCTTAACAACGGGTGTTTCAAAAAGGAGGCACCTCAAGATTAGAGAGAGAATAACCTTATATTTGGCAAAGGAAATATGTCCACTTCAAAATGTAACGTATTAGCTCTATTGTACTATTTATTAACGTATTTTACATCACACCTGTAGACCAGTAATGTCACAGAATTCGTTTGTGTCTGTAATATACATGTTTGAGTATTTTCTTTAGAATGATGAATGTTGGACGATTATCGAAGTAAATTATCACTCGGGTTCTCAGTGAGGGTGCATTTATTCCCGCACAATACAACACAACAAAAATAATTTACAACACTTTTTAGAATGTTAAAATAATATTGTAATAAAGTGCAATAAATTTCAATAATTACTACACAACGTTCATCACTTGACAAAATCATCCAAACATGTATTAGTAATATACAAATGAATATTGAGACAGTAATAATACATGAGTTTGATGTGATGTGTTAATTAATAGTACAATAGAGCTGACTTAGCAGGTTGAATTTTAAAGTAGAAATATTCCCTATGCCGAATATATTCTCCCTTAAACTTTGGGACTCCCGCTTTCTATTTGAAACACGTTATAATGTAGTACAGAATGAATAATCTATTGGTTTAAGACGGTTGATCATGATTTTCAGCAGTACTAAAGTTTGATCTAAACAAAAAACCTTTGAGTTATATAGAAGCGTAAATAATTTACAGGAAGACGGTTCGGTTATTTTTGTCGGAGATATTTTTGCAAAGAAGCAGTTGTTTCAGAGGGCATGTACAGAGTGTTAATTTGAGTTTTGATTGTGTACTTCATATTTCCAACGATGTCATAGCTAAAGTTCATAAGTAGCATAACTTTGGGCTTTCAGAGTGATTCTATCATGTACAGTTTTACAAGAATTTCAAACTTTATGAACCAAGCTCCAGATCTATAACCATCAAATGAGTAGGAAAACTTACCTTCAAGAGCTAACATTTGTTCAGAATCATTTGTGTCATCCTCGGGGTCTGCTTCATGAAGTAAATATGATAGCCTGAAATAGTATTGATGTGTTTATTAGATCTTTTTATAAATTCGAGGGAAAATGAATATAGGTACATGATGAGGTACAATATATTTATTTGAGAACAACAGTATATTTTTAACAATAGGATGGTTTGTAAAATACCTCTATATTTCTAAAAAAGAAATATTTTGTATCTATTACAGTAGTCAAGGAAAGAGTACAGTAAAAACTCTCCAGCTTGCTGTGCCAATCTAAACAGCAATTGCACGCTATTGTTCAAGCTGACAATTCCGTTCCAAGCTGCGAACAACGTTCTGGAGTAATCAGGGCACAAAGTAGTAGGCTGATTGAATTTAAATGGACTGAAGTATGCTTCAAGTACGATTCATGTTGAGTTGAAAAACATGGATTAGTTTCTTACGATTAAATAAATTTAAAACCCTGATAAGCAATTCAAATTTGTAATTATTCAATTTCGTTTCAAATTAGAGGCCTACTTTACATCCACATTGGATGTTTAAAAATATAAACATATCTAATCAAGCGAAAACTTACCTATCAATTTTCGCCTCATCAATTTCTACTGGTTGTAAATTTTTGACTGTCTTCACTTGAACAGTTTCATTGAACTGGACGGACTTCTTTTCAACTTCTGAAATTACAAAAAATTTCAATAAATCACACTTTGAACTTTGAATGAATATTCCATTTGATTTTTCAAATTCGGTCGAAAATCGCCAACACAGGAGTCTTAGACAAAAGTTTGAAATATTATCATTAAAAAATTTGTAAACAAGTGTATTGAAGCAATAAAATTTGTGATATGTTGAGAGCTTTATACAAGATTGCGTATTTAAAGTATTAATGCACATGAAATTCCGTTTCTATTAAGCAATGGATAGTTCAATACAAATCTCAAACATAAGCGAAATTTTTACGGCTTCATAAAAGTTTTATTCGAGTTATTTCTACTATGTAGCCTACTTCTTTATTATCGATTCGGATTGCTAAATCGAATTCCGATTTCGAACTGCTGAATGAGAATAGAAGACACAATATGATCATAAAACCAACATCTACACTACTGTAAATCTAATGACGGTAACTTATGTTAGCCCAGTCGGCTAGTCTTTATTCCCACCCACGATTACTTTTCTACAATATCTATTCACATACAAAAATAATTCAACCACTAATTTTGGATTAATGAACAAATACTTAGTTAAATTGATTACAAAAAAACTTAAAATTGATTCATTGAGCAATAGAATACACTAAGGTTATAACCCCAGTAGTGGCGATAGTTTATGCCGAATTGTGAGTCCATTTTATCAGTTTTCTCAACTCGAACTCAATAAACATAATATAGCCCAGATCCTTCTTGATTGACTTGTTCCTTAAAATGGTTAATATAATTTGTAATGTTTAATGATTTGTTATTAAACTTTACTTGTAACTCAACTTTTATTCGAAAGTGGCCACTAGGATTCAGTAGTGGCCAGGTAATGATTCTCTAATCATTTCCAGGTATTGGCCACATGCTGTTCTTTGCTCATCAACAATTCAATTTCTCAAGCTGCTTGTTGCAATCATCTGTGTAAGCTAATGTTACATTCCAGAACATGATAATAATGGCAGAAATAAAATAGGTTATATTAAAATGAGTTGAATTGGTCCTTATGTTGGCCTCAACCACTAGAAAAGTGAGGTTAAACCAGAAAATAGATAATGTTAATTATTTTTCCTCTGTAACCTATTTAAAACAGTATTAGGAGAAATGAATTAAAATTACATCAACTTTTACAACAATATCTTCAACTTCTTCAACAGTATTAATTGGGTGGCCACTTCTAGATTATTAATGGTTTCTTGCTCTATAGTAGTGGCCAGTGTTCTTTTACGCCACAATATCAGCTCTATTTGGCTATAAACCTTCTGAACATCATCTAGACATTCCATAAAATGTTTCTAACGCCAGAAATGTTAAAATTTACTTACTATTTCTATGATATATCTTCTCAAGGTATCATTCCCAAGCGACAGCTTGAGCCGTGCGGCTTATTATAAACTATAATTATATTATAAAGGGTTCGATATATGACTTGAAGGGTTATTTATCGATTTATTATGCATTAGTAGCCCTAATAACAAAGTGAACATTTATAATATAGTTATGTTAATAGAGTTGTGATGATTGAACATTGCAGCGCAGATAATGCCGCGACAGCTCGAGCTGCCGCTTGGGAATGATACCTTCACTGAACGTCTAAAGGCGCGGCTCGAGCTGTCGCGGCTTTATCTGTGCTGCTCAAACTGCCCGGCTCTAGCAGCAATGTATAACTATCACAACTCTATTCTATAACATGGTCGAGTAAAATAGAATAAATTTCTTATAAAAATCTCTCATGATGCTCTGCGAGCTCCTACTTGGACTTTTCAGCCGCTAAATAGCATACGCTAAGTCTCTAGCAGGTTTAGAACATATTCGAAGGTATGTAACTCGTATTTTAAAGAGAAAGAATAGTTCAAGTGGCCACTACTCGAACAGTAGTACTTTTCCTCTGTTAAATATACTTTTTAATACAAAGGTCCATATGCACCATCCAACAACTGTATTTTCAACTTGATCTAAACTATTAAACTGTTGAAGCAAGTTAAAACTAGGTCTAGTTTGATCCATAGTGTCTGATATTTTTTTATTGCGGATGATGCCCACATAAGCATTTTAGCTTGTGCGTGGGTAATGGATCTTGAGTGCTAAGGTGATTGATGAGGTGAAAAACAGCCATGCCACTGGGATTCGAACCCAGACCTGCGGCAGTGCTAGCGTACTGAAGGTTGTGACGCCCCAGCCCACTGCGCCACCGAGGCCGGCAAAATAAATATATCCAAAATAGACTACTTTTTTAAGCACCTTCAATTAGCCAATAATGTTATTTAGAAACAGAATTTCCATTAGAAGTACAAACCCTCATTTGAAGCTATAGGAATCTCTCGTTTCAGAATGTCTCATAAATTTTAAAGTTTTAGATATCAATATATCAGAAAAAAAGTTTTAAATACCTATATGACTATACATCAGAATTTTTAAAACAAAACTTGAAGGATCTCGAAATAGTTTTATATTCAACAGTTTATATTTATATAAGTTTATAACAGTTTAATATACAGTTTATATTTATTATCAGTCCACCTGACAGAACCCTAACATCATCAATCACGCTACAAACATCTATCAAAATAATATCATGCAACTCATCATAATGTTACTGACAATTTTCAATACTAACCAACTTTGGTCTACACAGGAAATTTTAAAAATATTCGTATTTAGAATATATGAAGTCCCAACATGAACCATCTCCAGAAAATCTGTTCTGCTACAAACTCCATCGTTATTTAGATCCACCATACATCAATTAAATTATGAATATCTCTATTCAAGTCCCATCGTCACAAGCTAATCCAAGCTCCCAAAACATAGATACCTCTTCAAAAATGTATGATTTCACTCACTGTCATGGTCATCCGGTTCGCAGTTGAGAAAGAGCCAATCCAATAGATGAGCGTATTCCATTTTCCCCATTTTAATCTCACTTCAATCATCTTCTATTCAATTAGTTTCATTTTCATATCTTACATCAGCGCATTTCAGGTCTATTTTTCACTTTTATCACAATTTTCATGCCTTCATATTCATGCTAATTTTTATGTCTTCATGTTTAATATGCTTATGCAATATGTTAACTTTTTTAATACTGTTTTAGTTTTCTTAGGTATTCCTTAGTCTTTCCCATTTCATCTTAAATTAATAAAGCTTTCTTCGCAAAAGTTCAACATTCAACAATATTATATTATGTAGATTCAACATTGATTCTATTAGATTATTCAATTTACTAAGTCATCATCTTATCAAATTTATAGACTCGTTACTCTCGAATTGTAATATTTTGTCTGAAACCTTTTTGTGTTATTCCATCTATCAAAAACTACTTATTATAATAATTATTCATCACTTAGCATTGGCGTGGCAATAATTTCTCAGTTTACGAAAATTGGAATAATATTTAATACAAAACAATCTTAGAGATTTATAATAAAATTTATAATTGATGTCATGATTCTAATCATCATCTTCATTTCTTCTCATTTCATTATAGAACTTATGAATGAGTTTTTCTGTTTCAAGTTTTATTTTAACAAACATCATTTCAGCATTTTCCATTTCTTTGAGAATTCCCGTAAATATGACAGATGGTACCTTTTTCCTCGCATTGGAATCATCCTGCTTATTGTACTCTTGCATATGTTTAGCAGTTTCCAATTTGATTTTTGTCAGCACCATTTCAGCGTTTTGAGTTTCCTTCAGGAATGCCATTCCAATAGCATCCAGTCTTCTTCTTCCATCAGAATTCAATTGTCTATAATACTCCTGTTTCAGTTTCTCCGTTTCAAGTTTCATTTTCATTAATAACAGCTCAGCATTCCGCTTTTCGTTCAAGAAATCAATTTCTTTGGCACACAATTTTTTTCCATTTGGAATATCCTGTGGTTTGAGAGATTTTATGTCATTTTTCATTGACCAATTTCTTGAGGACAATGTTTTGGGCTTAGATAAACTAGCTAGACAGTGAGTCCCAGTTGCTTCTAAAGATGATACTGTATCAGCTACACCTCCTACTTCAAGGGCTTCAAGACCTACTGCACGTTCTTGATCTGTTATGAATGATAGGATGCAATACAGATAAATTCACATTAGCCAAGCGATAAAATAGCTCTAAACTAAATTAATACTCAAAGCATAAACAATGTTTCACTTTCAATAGTCTAAATCAACCTGAACAACATGAAATCAAGATGTAGCTGAGGTGAAACGAATTGTGTATCAAGCTTTGAGCTTGTTCATAAATAAACTTAACAAGGTAGTGAAATCAACTATCTTGGAAAAGTAGACTATTCACTAGATTACCATCATCTCTTGGAGGACATTTACAGAATTTGAAGAGCACAAACGATTTGGACCTAAAACGTCATATGTAGAAAGACAAGAATGAGAAGAAATCATTTATCAGAAATACTTCTGAAATAATTGGATATTGATTCTTTCTTAGGATGATTAAAGCTGGAAATTTCAATTATCAGAAAAGAAATTACTGTTTTGAAGATTGAAAATATCTTTTGAAGAAAACAGTATCTTCAACGTCAACCGTTGAAACTTGAACATCAAGCACAGATAGGAATACAAAAATGGTCAATGAAGTGTAATTAGTTATTTAATTATTGTTGATGGTAGATATAATTTGATCTTGACTTACTTGTATTCTCTGGTTCCACACTCAAGTCATCAGTCACAAAATTTGATGGAAAAAGTCCTCTTCCTCTCTTATTACAGCCCTCCCACCAACTGCTATCTGTGTCATCTAATACTTGAACTGCAAATAAAAATCATTTTTAGAAAGGTTAAAAAAGTAGTTGACTACTAAAAATTTTGAAATAGGAAGCATAGATTGACCCATTTATTTCACCCCAACATTCCGACACATAGTCTTTGTTGGAGGGATTACCTAACACATTTTTTTTTCAATTCAAAATCATTTCATTTCCCTAATATTTACAAAATTGTTACATAATACATACGTATTACAAAATGTGCAAGGAACCCCCCTACTAGACTATCCGTCTGTGTGTAGGGGGGAACAATTTTATTTAATATAGTAGGAATTATTGCCATTTAAAATAACAGTACCGTACATGATAATCAATCAAGATCATGATCAGGTTTTGCATACAAATACAAGTGACTATTTTAGAAGATTTTGACTTCAAAAACTATTCATAAATGATGAATTCAAGCTACTAATTTTAAAAAACTTCTAATAATAAATAGTTTCATAAATAAAACCGTCCAACAATCCTCGAAGTGGAGTTATCAGTTGCAAAAAGTTTAATTTAAAATTAAAAGATTATTAATCAACGTTTATTACAGCTATTTTCCCTCCATCATAATATGAGTTTTTTCATAATTTTTTTCCAAGTGCTGTATCAAAGAAAAATACGGACTAATCACTTGAACATGATTTTTATTACGACATGGAAGTTTTAGTCTAGAGTGTATCTCTATTTTATTGTGCTATAAGACTTTTGCATTGTCATGAAACTTGATTATGATTCATTTCATCGTTTGACGATGGAAAATATTAATGAATGAGTGAAATATTCGAGCACTTACTGATTTCACCAGCCAAAAACGTGAGCTCATTTTCTTCTGCTGCTTCAAAGTCATATAAAGCACGCACTTTTCTCCCTTCTGAAGACGAATTAGCCATACTAGTTGATGGATAGAGGCTGGAACTAGCGCCAGAACCAGATTTAGTTACAGACGAGATTGATGTATCTTGTAGGCTCAATTCGATTGCTGGAAATAAGAAATTTATCATAAGGTAAAGAGGAATATTTCAAGGGATTTGCTGTTTAGATGCATCGAATTGTTCCCCATCCAAGAGCAGTCTCGAGTGTTTGAGGCAGGAATTTCATGGCAGTTCAGTACTATAAACTTTTCACAGCAGTAGAGCAAGTGGCGAAATGTTTCCCAACCGGGCCCTCCGTAAAAAGATTATAAGTTTCTTTACTAACATTACCCCTTCTCTATGAACCTCTCATTATCGAATTATTGATAATTCACCTCTTATAACACTCAATTATTGAAGCTCATTTACTTTTGACTTTTTACTTTCAATCAGAAAATCCCTAAAAGTAACTTAGCAATCAATACCTCATTCACAATGACTTTAGACTAAGTACGGTACGACACAGCCCCGACAAAAAATGAAAAATTGCAGTCACACACGCATTGCCAATGGCAATGCTATGCTTAGTCGTGTATTGGATATGGATTTTTGTGGTTTTAACAACCCTAGCATATCAACACGCATATGCAAAAAGATTGTTAAATTTGTCTCAAGTTATTGTGAATAGGGTATAGGTAGCCTATGGTAGGCCTTCACTAATGATGCTGTATTATGTAATCTCCACGTCAATTGAAGTATTGACCAGTTGCTTATTCAAAAACAATTTTCCTCATAAAATTAATTAATACACAAGAGCTTTAGCTTAATTGACCAAACGTAAGTGAGGTCTAGATTCAAGACTACGATTTCGCATTTCTCTTTGTTTGTTTGTTTGTTTGTTTGCTTGCTTGTTTGTTTGTTTGTTCCGCATTTACGACAAAACGCGGCAATAGATTCTGATGAAATTTGACAGGAATGTTCCTCTTGAAATTGCGCGTCGATGTATATATAAGGTTTCTTGAAATATTGCATTTTAAGGATAATATGAAAGGAAAAGGAATTACCTCCATGCTAAAATATTACTATATACATTTATACTTCTGAACATAGGAAAATTCACACTATAGAATAATTCATGCTGAACCAGGGCCCTATTTCACAACGTAACAAGTCTTGTTACTAACCATGATTTTTAACAAATTTACTAATCCAGCTGATTACAGGCGTTACACGAACTCACAATTGTAGACTTGTGATAACATGTGAATTTTAACAATTCTACAAGCGTTCCGCCGGTTATGAACAAGTGTTTCACGTTGGCATGGTAACGAACAAGACTTGTCAAAAAAACTTGTAATTAACCATGAAAATTCTACCTATGAATAAACCTAAGTAAGTAAGTTACAAGTGTTAATAAAGATACTTTTCAAGGCTTCAATATTATTTTCAATGATTAGAACTATTTCATATTGTTTCTTTGTACATTTTATTATGCCCGATATGAGTCAAAAAATTTAATTTAATAAATTAGAAAAATCATCAGTAGAATATAGGCTATGTTTATAACATGTGAGATGAGGGGAGACTACGCCAAGCTCACTGTAAAATTTTTTTGGTTTAAGTAATGGATCTGAATGGATTGAAAATGTCTCATTAATTTATTATTATTTTTATTTAAAATTACATGAGGGTTCAACGATTTGGATTTCTAATGATTGATTTATTTTCAAGATCAATTTTATCAATCTATCTTTACCACAAATGATTCAAATTTCAACCAAAACTATATCAGTGCAAACTATAGAACTATAGAAACTATACTATATCGAAATATAGAAACTATAGAAAGTATCGAAAACCGATACAGATGGCACTGATGGGTGGGAACACTTGTCAAATTGTAGAATTGTAAACTTGTAGCTCATTCAGTTTGTGAAACGCCTGTAATTAACAACTTGTCATCACAAGTACTTGTCAGTAACCACGGTTGATAACAAGACTTGTTGCTTTGTGAAATTGGGCCCAGCTGTCGACTTTATTATTAATTGCATTCAATGACGCATGAAACTCAACATAACTAAGTATTCCCTTCATGAACAATGCCCCATCCATGGGTGTTTTCGTGAGGTCTACTGTTCACAGAACTACTAGTAGAATAAGAGCCATGTATATCATTAATTTAGTTGTATTCTGAAAATAACATTCATATTAGAAGGGTCATTCTATACGCACAGTCCAAACGACTTGGCCCAAATGACCCTTGGTCCAGGCTTGACCAAAAAATCAATAGAACTGTATTATCTTAACCGGGCCATCCTAGAAGCGCCACCACCCACACCACAAGGGCGTAAGTAGAGAAAATTTGCTCTGCATGGATTCCTAAGTGTAGGCAGCATTAAATTTTTGTATATTTTAGAACCTGATTCAAATAACCTAAATGAATGAATGATTAATAGGAAATGAATTCTATTTTAAATAAATACCTTTTGCTATATCTTCTACTTCTTTTTGACTAGATACAGCATCCGGGTCTTTCAGCTGCGGACTTTGCTTTGGCTGAAAAATTTTAATAGCATTAGATAGACTAACAATACAACGTATTTATTTTAGCCTCAAAGCCAAAAATGTTGATAATAGAATCAAATGATATTTTGTACATAAAATGTAGTAAATCTAATAATATGTTCAGCTTAATTTGATACTGAGGGGTGTTTCATACAAATTACATGCTTATTTTTCGAGAAAAAAAACAAGTACTAATAAAACTCTGAATAAAAAAGGAAAAGAGAACTATTTCCTTTTTAGTATCAGTTTACCGTTATTTGGTGAACAGATTAATTTATTCTTTCAAATCACTGATTAAATTTAAAAAATATCTAAACTATGTTGTGTCATTAGTGGCCCAGATTAATTCTAGACAAATAATAGTTTGCAATCGGTTCAGCATGATGCAATATTTTTACCACAAATCCACAAACAAATTTAAAGGAGGAAACCATTTGAATTAGTATAGTCACTATAGTGCATCGTGCAAGTGGTGTCCAGTGAAAAAAACAGAGCAGTGTTTGAGTAAAACATAGCTTAAGTAGTACAATTAATAGGTGTACATATTCATTACTAATAGCAGTAAGAGATTCTATTGAAAATTTCTCTGTATTCAATTTATGATTAGTAAGAAATGTTGGATAAAATTTGCTCATTAGCCTCAAGACTAGATAGCAATAGTACCATATTAAAAAAAATCCACAAAAATATGAGCCGTCGTTAACAAATCACTAATTAAAAATAGGATATTACAAATCGATTATTTTTCAATTGTTGTTCCAAGGATTTTAATATGGAAATGAAACTTTGTTTGGCTATATTCTACCTATCACGATATTCCCTTATCACCAGTTTTGAAATTTTCAAGTGCCTAATCACTTTCTTAATACATTATCTATAACTTCAAGCAATACAAGAATTTAGCCCAGTTATTGATGAAGTAGATTTGGTAGCTGTTGAGTTATGTTACCAAACAAGTGAATCTGGTATAATTAATTAGTGGAATTAATGAATATCATAATTATATTTTATTTTCAGGTTTATTTGCACTGGAAGTTTCAAAAATTGTTCAATGTTTTTATAAGCCAATTTTTGTGAAAATATGAAAGACGGAACAACTTTTAGGTTTAGAGTAGAAGCGTTTAGACTATGCTTTACACAATATTTCATGAAGAATATTACATTTTTCTGCAGTTTTGAAGAGAGAATCATTCTAGCAATCGATAAATCATTATATATTTATTTACCTTTGATTCATCAACCTGCGAGAAATCCACACCCTCCTTCAATAATTTTTCGTATAAAGCAGGAATGAGCGATAGTTGGGTATCGTTTTTGAAGTCTCCTTCAGCCCATTTTTTTAAAAGACCTTTCAACTTTTCAACAATTTTCGGCTGGCTCTTGCCAACCAATTTGCGAAACTCAGCTTCAAAATCTCTTGATGCCACCTCCAAATGAAATGGTTTTCCACAGTTGTTCACACAGGCATCCAGAAGCTAGAAAACAAAATTTGAATCAGCATCTATTTACCTATTTTTATAACGAATGCAAGACATAAGTTGGTACGGTATTCAATTTTATAATTAACAATATAATAACCTGACATGAAACGATAAATTAAAATGGTATTGATAATTAGAATTTTAATACGTAGAATCTTTTATAGTCAAGCAAAGACCGATAAATTTCTACTATAGGAATGAAATAGATGATAAGGTGTTGAGAACTCTTGGTTCTTGAAATGAAGGAAAGTGATTCTAACTATAATAAGAAAAATCAAAGAGCTATGCAATCTTCATTTCATATTGATTTGAATTGATAATATAGGCTAACAATGAAAGACTTACATTCAATATTAAATCAAAACATGTTTTACATGTATTTATATAATAATCTTCAGCACTTATCCATTGAATTAAATAACTGACGAAAGATTTTCAATAACTCTAGAAAATCGATTTTTAATGTCAATTATTTACAGTATAAATCTCAATCTAAATGTGAACGAAGGTGGACATTGAATGATTAATAAATAACATTAATTAATAAATTAATAAGTCGGTCATATGATTGGAAAGAAGAAGCGGGGATGTATAGAGCGACCAGCTTCTTACATCTCCCCCCCTTGAACGAGAAACTTCCCAGAAGGTGTCAATTTGCTTGAGTGACAGATGATTGGTTCACTCCCACTGATTCCGCAGGCCACTTCATACATTGAGTTTGATATTCTTCTTATAATGGGGAACGGTCCACTTCTAACTTCATCTAATTTATTTCTATTCAACTTGTTTCCTTTTTCAATGTAAACTAGTTCTTTTTCCTTGAAATTATATACTCTTCTGTTCTTATCACATCTCAGTTTGTTCCGCTTGTGGTTCAAATTAGAATTTTTTATTGCTTCTTCTCTGTCTTTTTGCAAGTTTCGTTCTTTCCTCAGTTGTGATGGTATTACATTTTCCAAATCCTGTCCCAATAGGAGATATCTTGGTGTAAATTTAGTAGTGCTATGGATTGTCTTGTTGTATTCTGATGTGCAACTTTCCGTTATTTTCGACCACGTCCGCGTTCTTCCTTCTGGACTATTCACTTTGCATCTAATACGATTCACCAATGTTTGGTTGAGCCGTTCATTAAGACCATTTGATTGCGGGCAATCTACAGACGTGAACACCATTGTAACACCTTTCTCGAGTAGGTAGTCTCTAAACTTTTTTGATTTGATAGACGCATATTGATCAGCTAATAGGATCTTAACAGAATGGTTTTGTAAGATAGGATCCAGTAAACAATAATGTATTCTTTAGTAGTTTGACCGCTAGAGCTTGAAGTAAATGCAAATCTAGAAAAGTGATCAACCAATATGTGTAGGTATCGTTTTGTTGAGTTGTTTCCACCAAACCCTCCAACAGTATCTATCGACATGATCTCATACGGTTCACTGGCTGGACCCAATTGTGAATGTAATCCTATTGAGCGACCTCTTCTTGTTTTATTCTTCTTTCATATTTGACAAGAATCACAATAGCTCTTGACCATTTCATCCATGTTGGGAAAGTAGTGATGTGGACGTATGTGTAATAGTGTATGGTGAGTTCCGATATGTCCTCATTGAAAATGAATTTTCTCAATCAGTTCTTTTCCCTTTTCTTGGGAAAGGAAGATTCTTTTGTTCCCTTTCATAGATTTGTAGAATATTTCTCCTTTATACTCAACATTCCTATTCTTCATTATTGCTTCTTTGTTTTTTTCTTGATCGTCTTTTATTTCTTGTATGGATATCAAATTCACAACTGTTAAAATGTCTTCATTTCCTTCAAAGTGTTCTAAAACTGGATTCCTTGATAAAGTATCTGCTTCAACATTTCCTTTTCCTGGGCTATACATCAATGTGAAATCATATTGCGAAAGGTAATATACAAGATCTCCCAATTCTTCATCGGTTCGTGCTTTCACTCTGAGATTCTCCAATGGTTTGTGGTCTGTGATCACTGTAAACTCCCGTCCTATCAACCAATATTGCCAATACATAATCGCCTCTTTCATTGCCATACATTCCAGATAAATAGCTTTTTTTCTTCTGAGCAGGGCTTAGTTTTTTGAAAAATATGCAACTGGATGTAGCTCATTATTTCCTTTTGGTTGTTTCAGTACAGCTTCAAATCCCTCTCCACTGGCATCGGTGAAAATGAATACTGGTTTTTCATAATCATAAATTTGTAAAACAGGACTAGAACATAAGTATTTCTTCACGTCTTGGAATGCCTTATCACATGTCTCTGACCAGATAAAAGGTATGTCCTTCCTCAGTAGATTGTGTAAAGGTTCTAGAACTTTCACTGCATTCTCTATGTATTTATAATAGAAATTTATTTTCCCCAAAAACTGGCGTACATTCTTCTTGGTTTTTGGCTGTGGGAAATTTTCAATTGCTTTGAGATTGTCAGTGAGTGGACGGACTGAGTTATTTTCAATTATGTGTCCCAAATATTTAATTGAACTTCTTGCAAAGTTACATTTTTCAAATTTCAGCTTGAACCCTTCTTTATTAACCGCATCAAGTACAAGGTTTATGTGTTTCAAGTATTCCTCAAATGTCTTCGAAAATATTAAAATATCATCAATGTAACAAGTACAAAAATCAGTCAACTTATTTTTTTGTAAAGTGTTTCCCAGTATTCTTTGAAAAATTGCAGGCGCGGTCTTCAAACCAAATGGTATCCGTAACCATTGATAATGACCTTCATGGGTTACAAATGCAGTTTTCATTCTGTCTTCTTTTTTTATTGGTATTGTCCAGAATGCTGAATTCACATCAAGTACTGTGTACCATTTACAATTGCCAGCCTTCACTGTTATATCTTCTATTCTTGGGAATGGTTGTGGCTCTGGTATAACAATTTTGTTCAGTTCCCGGAAGTCGATACATAGCCGTGATTTTTTATTTTCTTCTCGTTTGAAGGCAAGTGTGACAGGAGATGCAAATGGTGAAGTGGAATATTCAATCAATCCTGCCTCAAGTTTTGAAATTAGTTGTTCTATTTATTTTCTATCTGGGATACACGTTCTGTATAGCTTCTTAATAATATATCTATCTTCTGAAAGTTTGATTTCTGCTTCTGCATGTTTCACCTCACCTACATCGTATTTGTGTTTTGCAAATAGTGATTCATAACCTTCAATCAGCCTTGTTATTGTTCGTCTCTTTTCAGTATCAAGATAATTCAAATTGCTTTCCATATTCACAGAGAAGACAGATGACTCATAATTCAATCTTCCAACATCTGTTTTGTTATCAACTTTTTGTAAAATTTCTAAATTTTCATTCTGTATCAATTTGAACTTTTTAATTGCATCCAATCCAAGAAGTAAGTCATAATTCACTGTAACATTTTTATTCCTACAGATCTCCGCAGGATGAAAGCGATTTGGTTTTCCCAAGGCTGTACATACAGAACAAGGAGTTTTCTTTCTTATCCCTTCCACCTTGGTTGAGTCTTTTTTTTTGGCTATTTATATGATTAATTCTGTTTGTGAATGAATCATATTTCTGAATCTCATTCATCAGATCTTCTGTGGTCTCGATGTTTTCCTTATCTAATCTATTTTGAATATGAACTGGTAACAACAATATGTGAGATTCTTGATTCATCTGTCATAGTTCTCTCACATTCAAGCAATAATCGTTCCTTCTTCAAAGCATAATCAAGCATAGATCCAAAATTTTCCATGTATTTGAATGAATATGCATATCTTATATTTGACCAGCCTTTATCCGAAAAAGTTTGGAGAAATGTTTTCGACCACAGATTCCAATTTTTCAATCCTAATTTATATTTGCTAGAAGTATACCAATCTTCAGAACTCCCTTCTAAAAATAGTCTTTAACATGTTATTTTTTCTTCATCATTGTGGATATTGAAACGAATACATTCTTTCTCAAAATCTTCCAGCCAGAATTTTGCATTCTGCCCAATTTTCCCCGAAAATTTTTCTAAAACAAACTTTCTATCAATTTCAATTAAAAATTCACTCTTACCTTTTTTCGGCATGTTGAACAAAAAAATCGATTTATAATAATCTTCAGCACTTATCCATTGAATTAAATAACTGACGAAAGATTTTCAATAACTCTAGAAAATCGATTTTTAATGTCAATTATTTACAGTATTAATCTCAATCTAAATGTGAACGAAGGTGGACATTGAATGATTAATAAATAACATTAATTAATAAATTAATAAGTCGGTCATATGATTGGAAAGAAGAAGCGGGGATGTATAGAGCGACCAGCTTCTTACATTTATACACATTAATATTTAATAATTACAGTTGTAAGGTGCGGAAGGAAAAAAATCTTTCACCACACAGTTCAACATCTATGATGTGGCGTTCGATCACTTACTGAAAGCGCTTGCATAACTATATGAGGGTCCTGGTGATTTAGACGTTTGAAAATAGCCTTCAAGTATTCCTTCGAGTTTTGAGGTGTTTCTTGGATTTTGTCGCATATTTCCATAATAACACTCCATTCTTCAGACACATTCTTTTCATTTGTAGCTTTTTCTGAAACATGAGAAGATTTCACTTTATTTATCAAAAATACTTTGGTCTAACTTATATTGAAATGGAAAACCAAATTTTTCAACATATACGTAAAATGGATTAAAATATTCATTCTAATTCTAGTAGGCCTACGCTACACCTAAATTCAGTATTTCCAGCAAATCCTAGACTAGATAAGGTTTCGGGACCAAACTCAGCCTCTCATTATTTTTGAAAATATCTTGCTAATACATTTCATCTTCATGAGGGATTTTTTTTAGTATGTGGTGGGTATCTATCTATCTATATTTGTATTACTTGTACTGTGTTGAATAAAACATTATCTTATCTTATCTGAGTGCTGTGCCATGTATTTGATGGGCTCTCAAACCAATTCTTGTCTCACTTTATAAATTATTTATTAAATGTTTAATACAATTTGATACCAAATTTATAATTTTTGAACCAATATTGACCGAGCTGGGGTCATTTTACGATCTTGCCAGGATGTTATTTCTTTGCTTGAATAGATAATACAAACACAAGTAAATTGCGCTACAAGTCCTGAACATTGCCCTACAAGTCAAATTCACAACTAGGCTCTGAGATGATCGATTAAGTTATTATTATTCACACTATTGCATACATTGTGCAATGTTTAAAGTTCAATCTACAAATGTACCGATGTATATTACTTGAATAAAGATATTTGAATTGAATTGAAAAACAGTGTTCATTATTTGTTATTATTTATTATTAATGTTATTTTTAATAATCGACATGTTTCAAACTTGGGGTTTGATCACAGGCTTATAAGAAGTCTTCATCTGGTAGATGAGTAAATCAACAGGCATTTGATCCTATGATTCGGTCTACGTCCACATTATTATTAAGTGGCTTTATTTGGTGGAGAGACCAAAAGGTGTTCCACCTCGCCGACATAACCCTGTTTTTTTATTCTTTCTTTACAATTGCGACTTGATTTCCAAGTATTTTAAGCAAAGGATGAATGAGTGATGATGATGAAGGTTCAAGATGTAGGTTATTATGTCCACATGATGATCAAGTTGACTTTTAAGCTACTTGACCGAGTTTACAGGCGCATTTACTTGAAGTCGAAATATCGGAGTATGATCACTCCTTGGAGTAAGTTTAATTATTTTCAAGTTCAACAACTTTTTGTTTCTCTTTTCAAATTAGGGCTATTTTCAAATTAAGCTATATCGTAATGGTTTCAGAGCTAGAGCACAGCGTTGTATTATTCTATAGGTAAGTTACTTAATTACAATAAAATTTAGGATGTAGATTTATTACCAACTTCAAATCATAGTTTCATTATGCCAACTTACTCCAATTTGAGCACTGAGCCAGGTTTTGATAACAGATCTACAGTTTCAATATAGGAACTCTTTCTAAGGATCAATAAAATTAAAAAATAATACAATGCTACTTAAATTGATTCTGTCAAACGGTTTCGCTTCTGACATAACAGTTCAATTTTAGAGTAATCTAGTCAGGTTGATACTAAACTTACCGACATCAGCTTCAAATGTAGAGGGTGAAAAAATCCCCATAATTTTTTAAATTAAGAACATAAGTGATGATAAAGAGCAGAGTTGGCGCAGTTCCTTGATGGATTGCAATTGAATATGGTCAGTTATCACATCACACAAAGAAATAAATTTCATGAATTTCACTCATCTTTCTACTGACAAACACATCTACTACACTTACACAGTTACACTGTCACTCTGGCCTCTGGCCTTGCCTCTTCGTCCATGGTGTGTGGTGGAGAGTGCGGTGGGTGGAGGATGATAATCAACATTCAGTTATCGCTAATCACCGGATCTAGAAACCCCTGAGTAATAGAACCCTTATAAAATCGGGTGTCAACAATTTTCCCAGCTAACAAATTGTTCGCCCTACCACAAGTTCCTCGTAACTTTTTATTGAACAGGCTTCGTTCAAAGGAAAGTACATAAGTTAAGTTATTATTTACTCATCGCAAATTACAACTGTGTGATCGAATTTGCCATTGAAGAAGAATTTTAAGATGAATTAATATCATTTTTGTTTCAAAATGGAGCATTGAAGCAAGATTTTCCATGCTTGTTAACCCCAGGCGCACACCAACACGATTCCGTTGCAAAGGTTTGTTGCGGTGCGAATTCAATTCTGAGAATTTGCCGGACGAAAATTTAAAACCATTGCGGTGTATGAGCTAGCGCAGACCAATGCGTTGCGAAATATTCGGTTTGCAAATATTCGCAGCAAATGCTGCATGCAGCATTTGTTGCGCCTTTTGCATGCGAATATTGTGGCTCGTTCAGGAACTAACTAATTTTCGTCTGCAAGTAAACAGACATAACCAAAAAGAGAGAAAATCAACTCTCGGCACTTTGGAAATGAACACTGAGCAATTGTTAGCAATTATTTTCACATACCAAATATGATGATTTGTTATTATACCGTACCAATATGTATTATTTAAATCACAAAGATTACAAGAATATAAGAAAAAAATTCAAGATTTGGTGTGATATTGGAAAAGCTGTCCATGTTCCAGGTAAGTTTCAGTTAACTTTAATAGGCTAATTGAGCTATTGAGCAGTTATTAGGCACCTTACTAGTAGATTATATCATAACTCAGGATATTATTATTGTATTACAGCATCATTATTATAGTTAATTTCAGTATCTCTTCTACCCTACTATCGAAACATTAGGTTGGTTAGGTTAAATACTCAAATATTCCCGCGCTCCAAGTTGCAATTATTTTGCTTCGGTGTGCGTGCCCCAGCATTACAAATATTTTGCACCAAAACCTTTGCTTTGAAATCGGAGTCCAAATTCTTGGAACCACTGCAACGAATTCGCGACGCATTGGTCTGCGCAAGGCTTAATATTTGAAATCTGCGCTCGTCCACACAGGGTATTAATTTGAAGATAATAAGATTGTTATAGTAGCCTGTATTACAAACACTATCAATAAATATAATTCTTTGATATAATAATTAACTTGCATTTTGCTAGGCAGGGGGCTATGCCCCCTGCACCCCCAATTTGGGGGTAAGTTAGTTGTTTTTTTCAGGTTGTGCCAATGGGATGGGTTGTACTTATGTTATTAGTTTTGTTAGTAGAATTAGAATATGTGAGTAGGTATTTTCGGACTTGTGTTGGTTGAAAAGTTCATCTTTTCCTTTCAGTGATGGAGAGGGCACTCACCAGGGGGGTTTGAATCCTTTGATGATTGATGGAAAAAAATTTAATTCTTATTCATGATAATATTCTGCATTCCTCTAGTCATGAAGTTTGTACATTGTAAAGCAAGCTCAAACCTTGAGTGAGTGAAAGCAATTGGCTCACTTTGCATACACATCTTAGAAGTTTACAATGCTTTACAGGCTGTCAATGATATATGTGATAGAATTTGACTTTTCTAGGCTATCCAGATCAAAAACCCCAACTGGTCAATCATTATAACAGTTGTCAAGGACAATAATAGACTGTTGTAGGACGAATATGATAATCTAAAGGGTTAAGTAATATATTAATACATAAGTGATACAAATATTTTATATTACCTACAGAATATTAGTACAAAATAAGTATTCAATTTGATTGGATATGTTATTATAAATTGCTCTCAATAACGTTGATGGAAATTTAAATGCTATAAAATTTTTTCTTTCTATGATGTCAGGACTCTTCCTACATGAACAATAGCATATATCACTGGATGGAAACTAAATTGATACTATAAAACCCGGACTTTGATAGACCTACTTTTTGTAGATCAGTCAGTCACTTTGTGGCTTTAGTATAGGGTGTAGATTCTTTCAGACTGGGAAAATTTTTTTTCCTAGTATAAATTTTAAAGTATAAAATTTTTTTTTAGTATAAGGGTGTAGATTCTTTCAGACTGGGAGAATTTTTTTTCTCGTTTTACAAAAAAACTCAACATGTTACACATCATTGTTTCAGGCTTGTTGAGCTGATCACATAATGATATACATAATAATATATTTTGATCCAAAACTGAGCCCTCCAGAGCTAAAAAATGCAGAAAAATGTAAGGTACAATAGGTCAGTTAAAATGCAAGATAGGGGCTTGTAAATCCTGAAAGTCTCTATCAAAGATAGATACTTTCCTAGACCTACTTTTTGCGCTGAATCCAATGGTGTGGGTCTCGATCGTACGCGTCTGTCAAAATACCCCTATTTTGGGCCCCCAAAGTTTGGCAAAAAACCCCTCCCCCCAGGCACCCCCCTGGAATTCAAAAAAGGGTTGTAATGATGGAAATCAAGTCTGAGGGCTCTAGTAACATGATCCCAGTGCCAAAAACCGCACTAAATTATCTACAATCCCTCGAAATTGAGCCCTCAATTTTTGTGGGGGGGCCAAAATTGGAAAATTGCCCCCCTGGCCCCCCTACTAACCCGGTTGCAATTTTTTCATTGAAATCGAGCTATTTCCGCGCGCTGGTTTCAAAAATCACCATGGCGTTCAGGTGTTGCAATAAACAGTCAAACTAAAAAGTTGAAATTTTTTGGGGGGCAAAACCCAAAGTAGTCAATAATTTTGATAGATCAGTCAGTCACTTTGTGGCTTTAGTATATTAAGGGTGTAGATTCTATCAATATAATAATTTTTTGAGTAATCCACCCGGAATGTTATGTCAAATGATTTTAAAGAATGTAGTGTTGGTACTTAATAGAAGCAGACAATTCAAAACCAGTGTGTTTAAGTTACTGACTTGAAATTTTTAAATTATAATAGGCTACTGTTCACTTTATTTAGGGATATAGCCTCATTATTCATAAATTTCAAATTTCAATTTCGATTAGCAAACAGTGCAATATACATTCATATAGGGTATGTTACAAGTTACAAATATTTATTATATTCTTGAATGCAAAGCAATAAAAATTCTCATCTATCAGCGTAACTCCTAATTTGATAATTATTTGCATTTTTTATTGATGGAATTCCATTTTGGTGATTTAAGGTGACAAATATTCTAAGGAAGCGCATGCGGAGGCAGCCGCAAATTGAGCAGACATACATACATACATACATCCACGGCACTACAGCCCGTGAAGGGCTCTGGCCTGCAGCACAATTCCTCTCCAGTCCTCTCTGTCTCTAGCTCTTCTCCTCCACCCACGTACTCCCATCTTTCTTAGGTCCTCCTCCACATCATCCATCCATCTTGTCCGCGGCCCCCCTCTCACTCTTGCACCTCCCGGTCTTCCGTTCATCAACCTCCCAGGCACCCTGCTCTCCTCCATCCTCACTACGTGCCCCAGCCAATGGATCCTTCCTGCCTTAATCATGCTGACTAGGTCCAGCTCCCTATAGAGGTCTCTCAATTCCTGGTTCGTCCGTATCCTCCAGATTCCATCCTCACACACAGCTCCATAAATCTTCCTTAGAACCTTCCTCTCCCACCTCTTCAGCCTCTCCTCATCCCTGATTGTTAGGGACCATGTCTCTGAACTGTACATCACAACTGGCTGCACCACTGTTCTAAATACTAATAGTTTGGTATTTCGGCTGACATTTCGTGATCTGAAGACGGGCTGTAGGGCAAAGTAGCTTCGGTTCCCTGCTGCGATCCTTGCGCTTATCTCATCTGACACTACATTGTCCTCTGTCATAAGGGATCCCAGGTACACAAACTTTCTGGTCCTCTCAAAAGTATCCCCCGCCAGTTGGGTGGCATCTTCCCAAGTATTTGCTCGTCTTCAGGACCACATATACTTTGTTTTAGCAGAGTTGTTTGCAACCCAACCCTACAGGCCCCCTCTTTCAATGACTTATATGCCTCCTCCAAGTCCATCCTGCGCCAGGAAATTATGCTGATGTCATCTGCAAAAGCAAGACACTGGTACATCCGGTTATGAATGGTGCCTCCCGGATTACCTCTGATATTTCTCATTGCTTTCTCCAATACCAAATTGAATAGGGTAGTTGAGATGACATCTCCCTGCCTCAGCCCTTGTCTGATCTCAAATTCCCTGGAAAGATTGCCCTCCAGGCACACCCTACTCCTTGAATTGTGCAGTGTCATTCTTGTCAGTCTAACCAGTTTCCCGGGTATGCCAAGCTCATACATGGCTTCCATGAGCGGTTTCCTCCTGACTGAGTCATAGGCCTGCTTGAAGTCTATGAAGAGCTGGTGTAAATCGATGTTATACTCATAGCACTTCTCCAGGGCTTGTCTCAATGAAAATATCTGGTCAGTTGTTGATCTGCCTGGTCTAAAGCCACACTGGTATTCACCAATCATGTTCTCTGCCATAGGTGCTATCCTAGTTTTGAGTATTTTTGAAAACACCTTGTACATTGCACCCAGAAGTGATATACCTTGGTAATTACCACACTCAGCCTTATCACCTTTTTTATGGATTGGACAGATAATACCCACTGACCACTCCTGCAGCATCCTCTCATTTATCCAGACCCCTTGCAGAAGTTCTGTGACTCTTTTTATCAACTCATCTCCACCATGCTTCCACAATTCAGCTGGTATATTATTGTGCCCTGGTGATCTATTGTTTTTAAGGCTCCCTATTGCTGCTCTGACTTCTTCCTCACTTGGGGGTATGCACCTACCATCCTCATCACCTTCTCCTATAGCTTCCATTGGCACCTGGGCCTGCCCTTCGACCCTATCCTCTTCACCTTCCAACAACTCCTGGAAGTACTCTGCCCATCTCTCCAATGCCTTTCCTTTGTCTCCAACCAGGCTTCCATCCTTATCCCTACAAAAAAACTGCCCTTGGCTGAAATCCCTTCTTCTGCTCCCTCACCTCTCTGTAGAAAGCTCTAACCTCTCCACCACCCCTCATTGTCTCCATACTCTCCAGCCGCTCTCTTTCCCACAACCTTTTCTTTCTTCTGCACATTTTGCTAGCCACATTCCACTTCCTACTGAATTCTTCCCGCCTGGCTCTTGTGTCTCTTTTCAACATCAGGTTCCTTGCATGGTTCCTTTAATGCACTGCCTGCTCACAGTCCCTGTCAAACCATTCTCCTCTTCTCTTCTCTTCCCACCTCACCATCTGCTGATTGTTTGACTACCTCTTTCAGGAGATTCCATTTCTGTTCAATGTCTGCTTCATCCCATTCACCAGCTCATTCCATCAGGTGCCCTGTAACCCTCTCACAGTACCTTGTTTGCACCTGCTCCATACGCAGCTTACCTACTCCATATCTTTTCTCCCTCTGTGGTTCTCTTAGGAGGACCTGTATGTTGCAATTCTGGCTCTATACCTCACTTGCACCAAGAAATGGTCTGAATCGCAGTCCGCTCCTCTACAACTGTGCACATCAATGATATCAGTTGCATGCCTCTTGTCAATAAGGCAGTGATCTATTTGATTGTGGGTTACACCATCTGGGGAGTTCCATGTTACTTTCTTAATGTCTTTTCTAGGAAACTGTGTGCTTCTCACCACCATGTCTTTACTTATGGCAAAATCTACCAGCCTAGAACCATTTTCATTGGTAGTTTCATGCAAGCTCTCCTTTCTTATCACTCTTCTGTACACCAGTTCCTGTCCAACCTTTGCATTGAGGTCCCCCAATACCAACTTGATATCATGTCTAGGAGCCGCATCATATGTTTCCACCAACTCATCATAAAATTTATCCTTTACTTCCTCTTCAGCTTCTTCTGTTGGTGCATAGACTGCAATCAGTGTTAAGTTGAAAAACTTACTCTTCACTCGTAATGTGCATATCCTTTCACTAATGGCCTTGAAATTCAGCACCATAGGCTTCCAACTCTTGTCCACCAAGAACCCAACTCCATTCCTTCTGTTTTGTCCTCCACTATAGAACATTATGTGGTTTCCTGTTGCAAATGTGCCTTCCCCAGTCCATCTAACTTCCTGCAGCACTGCAATTCCCACCCTATATCTCTCCAACTCACTCTTTACACTCCTCAAGGCCCCCGGCCTCACCAGTGATCTTACATTCCATGTTCCAAAGTATGTTTTGCTTTTCCTGTTAATTTTTCCGTTATATCCAGTCCTGTCCAAGGCTATTGTTGCTGCTTTTTTAACGTGATTGTTTTCCGAGGAAGGGTTGTTAGTCCAACGCTCAACCCCCAACCTGGAGGGCCAGGAATTTTTGTTCAGAGTTCTCTTCTCCTAGGCGGATTACTTTCACTGCAGTTATCAGAGCTCCACCTAACCTGGATTTTCTTCAGGTTATCTCCCTAGGTTCATCCGCCCTCTCTGCCATTGGGAGTCATCTCCTCATCCGCCTTTGAGGCCGTTGACCAGTTTTCACCTGTTGGTCCACGGGGGCTATTTGATTTCACTCCTACCACCCATGCTGGGAGGCATTCCACTATCCACCACCTGTGGACGCGCCCACTAGGAGTCAGGCTCTCCCGCAGGCAAATTGAGCAGAGCAAGTTTTTTTTTGTCAAAAAGTTTTTGATGAGTGGACTCGAAAATTTTATCCCAGTATTTTAAGCCTAACTAAACCTATAGCTGATGGTGAAAGTGGCTCATTCTATTGCCATGTAATGTTATGAAATGAGAATATAAAATATGAGCAACAACCTTAAAGTGAATGTTTTCTCAAGTGAGTGTTTATTTTGATAAAATAAGGCAAGATGAGAAAATGATTCCAGCTTGGTCAATATTGGTTAAAAAAATTTATTGGGCTAAAATTGAACGTCAGAATGTTTCCTACGATTGAGACCAAATCAATAATTTTCAAACAAATATTGACCAAGCTGGAGTCATTTTCTCTATGAGTGGTTCAACTTTGTAAATACAGCATTTGACGTACTTACCTTTTTTGGTCTCAAATGTGCTCTGATTGTTTAAAATAATTATGCAGTAGCAGATTATAAAGGAAAATCAATATAAACTTGAAAAATCGCGAAAAATAAGCCTATTGGATGAAATTTGGGCAGAATTTTGGTGTATTTCTACAACAAGCTTCTATTGTTTGTTAGCATGTTGAGAAATATTGAATGAATGCAAATAAATAAATAATTTTATTAATAAAGACATCAGATAAAAACCCAATTTACCTCCTTCACACAGTACAATATAGTTATTTGTGTATCAGTGCCCAAAGAGTGATTTTGCTGCGAGCCGCAGGCGAGTGCAGAATAGTTTCTCAAGTGCAGCAAAGAAATGTTGTGCCCGTATTACACATTAAATTTTCCAAACTACCATAATGAATGTGGAAGGTTGAAATTAAAATTGTCATATCTCAGTTATTTATTATCAAATCCTGACAAATCAGGCACCATTTTATTCAGAACTAGCCGGCAGGCTCGCTGTAAAATAATTTGATTGTGATAAATAGTTACAATGATTTTGAAGACTTGCTGTATCATAATTTGATTGTAACAAATAGTTACAATGATTTTGAAGACTTGATTAATCAACGAAAAAATAATTTATACATTAACTAGCCGGCAGGCTCGCTTTGCTCGCCTTCTTCGCCTAGCCAGGGGGCTCCGCCCCCTGGACCCCCGACAGTATAGGCAGTGTAAGTGAGACAAACAGGCTCGCTTTGCTTGCGTGCAAAACCTCTGTCAGTGTCAAATGAGACAAACAGGCTCGCTTTGCTCGCCTGCAAATTCCGTTCAGAAGGGATTCGAAATTTATTTCACAGCATTTCTAGACTTAATTTGGACCTGTTTACTCAATTTCAACATTTTCTGCCGATTTGTTCTCAAAAAATCTAAGAAAACTCCGAAAAATAGAAAAACGCTAATATTAAGCATAATCTTGGAAAGTATATTGGACATAGTTTGAAACTTGATTCAATATCTTCCAAATTAGTTCATCTGTAATCTCGCTGAACCATTTAATTTACAGTTTGGATTTGTCATATCAAGGTGGAAGGTATGCAACCCGCAATACATCCACAATTTTGAAAAATTTATTACTTGCTTAATCTTGAATGGATTTCAAAAATATTTCAACACAACATTTCTAGACCTTATCTGAACCTGCCCACCAAATATCAACATTTTTTACATTTTGCTTTTATATATAGAGATTTAAAGCTCTAAATTTTTGTAATGATACAGAATTTTTAAAAACCATTACTTTTAACAGTAAATTAAGAATTAATATTTCAGTCACCCATAATTTAAAAATTTTGAACTTATAGTTAATTTTCAATTTTTAATTTTTAATTTTTAATTTTTAATTTTTAATTTTTAATTTTTAATTTTTAATTTTTAATTTTTAATTTTTAATTTTTAATTTTTAATTTTTAATTTTTAATTTTTAATTTTTAATTTTTAATTTTTAATTTTTAATTTTTAATTTTTAATTTTTAATTTTTAATTTTAATTTTAATTTTTAATTTTTAATTTTTAATTTTAATTTTTAATTTTTAATTTTTAATTTTAATTTAATTTTAATTTTTAATTTTTAATTTTTAATTTTTAATTTTTAATTTTTAATTTTTAATTTTTAATTTTTAATTTTTAATTTTTAATTTTTAATTTTAATTTTTAATTTTTAATTTTTAATTTTTAATTTTTAATTTTAATTTTAATTTTTAATTTTTAATTTTTAATTTTAATTTTTAATTTTTAATTTTTAATTTTTAATTTTTAATTTTAATTTTTAATTTTTAATTTTAATTTTAATTTTTAATTTTTAATTTTTAATTTTTAATTTTTAATTTTAATTTTTAATTTTTAATTTTTAATTTTTAATTTTTAATTTTTAATTTTTAATTTTTAATTTTTAATTTTAATTTTTTAATTTTTAATTTTTAATTTTTAATTTTTAATTTTTAATTTTAATTTTTAATTTTTAATTTTTAATTTTTAATTTTAATTTTAATTTTTAATTTTTAATTTTTAATTTTTAATTTTAATTTTAATTTTTAATTTTTAATTTTTAATTTTTAATTTTTAATTTTAATTTTAATTTTTAATTTTTAATTTTTAATTTTTAATTTTAATTTTTTAATTTTTAATTTTTAATTTTTAATTTTTAATTTTTAATTTTTAATTTTTAATTTTTAATTTTTAATTTTTAATTTTTAATTTTTTTTTAATTTTTAATTTTTAATTTTAATTTTTAATTTTAATTTTAATTTTAATTTTTAATTTTTAATTTTTAATTTTTAATTTTTAATTTTTAATTTTAATTTAATTTAATTTTTAATTTTTAATTTTAATTTTAATTTTAATTTTTAATTTTTAATTTTTAATTTTAATTTTTAATTTTTAATTTTAATTTTTAATTTTTAATAATTTTTAATTTTTAATTTTTAATTTTTAATTTTTAATTTTTAATTTTTAATTTTTAATTTTTAATTTTTAATTTTTAATTTTTAATTTTTAATTTTTAATTTTTAATTTTTAATTTTTAATTTTTAATTTTTAATTTTTAATTTTTAATTTTTAATTTTTAATTTTCAATTTTTAATTTAATTTTAAATTTTTTTCAACCAAACAAATCTTAAAAGGTTGTTTATTACTTTTATTTCTATGTAAAATAATATTGGAAGTTGATTTAAGTTGAAAATAATTGGCAAAAAAAATGTTCTGCTCAGGTTTTGACCCCCCTGATTGGTAAGCAGTTAGTCCACGTCGCTAACCACTGAGCTAAGAGTGTTCAATGAGGAGTTGATTCTGCCAGTGATACCAACAAGATTTCAAGAGCATAATAGACATTTCTGACCAGGAACGTTTTTAAAACCTGATGTTAGGTTGCAATCCTGTGAAAATGAATATAGTATCAAATAATGTGTATAGTAATAGTGTGTAAGCAATCCTTTTTTCGTCCTTAATATGCAAATTTTCAAAATGCTCTATAGCCTATAACCTGTTTGTCCATGTCTACTATCACCATGGCAAGTTTGAAACAAATTGGTCGAGCGGTTCCAGAGAAGTAGCATTACAAAGAGTGACTTTCCTAATCCATTAGAGCTTTGCTTTGCTCCGCTCAAATAGCCTACATGCATATGGAAAAATGTAATAGGAGTCCTATCAAATTTAATTGTTTCAAAAAAGTACCTAACTTATCCTAGGTATAGGTACTCTATGTTACCAGTAAGCTTACTTAAAGGAAAGGTAAATCGAGGCTGAAACTGGATGCTTGATAAGGGAAAGTGGGGAACAGCGAGACAAGATTTTTAATAAATAATGTAGACACCATAAAGTGGCGCTGTCCAGTGGCAATAGCTTCTACTAGAGTACCAGATGTATCACCCCTGTTTTATGGCTCCACCACAACCCCAGTTTTGAGATGACATTCTGATTAGTAGGGACATGCTGGAAGAGTTGTAATGGGATCAAATGACAGAAAATTCAAAGGTTTTATTCGGTAGCCCTATAAGTTATAGACATGTGTAGCTGCATCCGGCCATACTGCCCTGCAGGGCCCTCTTCTGCACCTACTTGGAGTATCTCAGAGCAATCCCCCCGGGCAGTGGATATCTCCTTATTTATGGAGGCTGTAACCTTTCATCCCCCTGTGGTTGCTGCACACCCAAGTTGCCTGGCCAGCCTCATAAGAAGTGTTAGCCTGCTGGTTTGTCCAATGAGGGAGTAGAACGAGTCATCTCACCCCATCAACCTCCCCCTCAGTTCCGGCGGTATGTGAGCATCCAGAAGTGTGTTGCCACACCCCCTTCAGCCCGGACGTCCTTCCTTGGCTGTTAAGAGGCTTGGAAAAAGTGTATCCCTTAGCCTCCTTGGAGGCAGTAGATAACCAATGTCCGACCCACCCACTGGAGGGGCAAAGGGTATCAGAGCACTCGTTTCAGACCTATTGAAACTCCCATTCACCAGGTGAATGGGCAAACCAGCCCTGGCTCAGCCCCAAACTCTGACATTCGGCGCCAAGTTGAAGAAGGAAATACCCAGAGTCACCGGTTGGAAACTCTGCCGGAGCTGGTGAAGGAGTAGCAATAGGCCTACTGCATCTCAACGACACCAGCACCTCAGAGATGGAGGCATCTGTCCATGTCAGCTTGCCTGTGAACCCCTCAGTGAGAATAGAATATACTTTATATTTATATATAATCATATTTATATTCTATTCTATTCAGCAAGAATAGAATATAAATTATATTTATATTCTATTCTTGCTGGTTGTAGATATGGCTTGGTTGGCTGAGCACAGCGTTTTTGCTGCTGAAGCGTATTTTTGCCAAAATTAGTATGTATGCGTATAGGCTACATAGCCTATGCTATTATTTGGCAAGGTTATTCCGATTTTTGAGAATTTGAAAAGTGGTGGGAAACCCAGAAAATGACATAGTTCAGATCAACAACAGATGATATTTTTCACTAGAAAATATTAGTGCATGCGCACTTTACAAGAATTTCTGATCTAAACTACTTCAAATTCTCCTCTCCCCACTTGTTTTTCATTTTGCCCAAAATCAGGCAGTTATGGAACTACCTTTTTGTAATAACCTTGATTATTTGGTACGGTGCCTAGGTATAATGTAGGTATGCTATTGAACAGCACCATGCAATACAATCTCATTATCAAACCCCCTAGTCAAAAAAGCTGTTCCTGACAGCAAATCCACTTTGCTGCGAGTAAATATAACTTCTGTGAATGTATTTGTGTATTTCAAAAGATAGTTTGAGCTCAGAGGACCTCCAGGACTTCTGAAAACATTAACTGTGTCATAAGATCAACCTTGCAGTCTCCTCAGCATTCAGCTCATATGCATATGTATAACAGTATATCAGTCATATGTATATGCAGTGAGTATAACTTCACTTCAATTCATGGAAAAATGGTAATTGACCAAAATCTCACCCAACAGGACTGGCAGCAACAAATACAGGCATGGAAAACTTCAATCACTCACAATGCTAGGGTTTTGTTTAGTGACAAGGCTCACTTTCACATTTCTGGAGTGATAAATAAGAAGGATATGCATTATTTACCCACAACAGAATGAATTTACGGTCAGGAACAGCTTGGAGACAAGGGATCCGAACGGTAGTGAGTTTGCATTGCACAATGCACTGCAACAACAGACTGATTTTGCGAAAAATACACCTTGATGGCAAAAGTGCGTTGCTCAGTCAACCAAGCCATGTATACAACTTATAGGGGTACCAAATGAAACCAGATAAACCACAGCTTCATTCAAACCTAATCCCACTCTTCTAGCATGCCCCTACCATTGGGTGGCTCGTTGGAGGAGTGATAAAGTGCTGGTCTGATAACCAGGTTCAAGTTCCAAGCGGGGAACAATTTTTGACCACAGCACAATCACATAAATATGGTCACCCCGTCTTTTGGAGGATATTATAGGTAAGTATTATTACCTTATCATTTCATGGTAGGAATGAAGAATGGAAGAAAACCCCTAAGATAGAAGTTAACAAGCTAAATACATTACTGACAGATGCAGAAGGTTAAGAAAAAGATTGAATGACCATGGTGCATTCTCAAGAGGTGACAGACACAAAGGAAGAGGACCATCATCCAGAGGTCAATTCAGACCTCCTAGCCAATTCCAGCACGAGGGATTGGCCTAGAGCTGCCGGCAATCATCATTGTGCTCCTGCCAAACCATCGCTTGAAGTTCAGTAGCAATCCCAGTAACACTCGCGTAGAGAGGGCAGTCAGCATAGACTTAGGGAACCCAAGATCTAATAGGGTTTGTGCTGACTGCTTCTCCCAGATCCCTCTCCACATAAGTATTAGTGGAAGCACTGGGATTGCTGTATTGTTGGGGACAGCAAACTCCACCTGGACATAGTCCAATACATCTGAGTTGCCCACATATTTCTCCCATTTGATGAAATGTGGCCTCACTAGCAGCTGTGCACCAGACACCACTTGGGCATCAATGACAAAAGCAAACTTGCCATCTTTGCCCACTATGATGTCTGGCTTCTGTAGGCCAGCAGAGGTTACAATATGGGGCTCCAATATGACACAATAGCCCTTTCTCACCAAGTGAGCAGCAACTACTTTGCATATTGCATCATGATAGAGGATCCTTCCTCCATGCAAGCGGTGGCACATCTGAATGCAGTGGGCTGTTTTTTTAGCCTGGCAACATCCCACACGACATTGGACATTGGCTGTTGGCTTCTCCTGGGTGGTTCTGACCCGTGAAGGCAGCACATTTATTAAAACATGCACATACCCCACAAAGTCAGAACCCAGGTAGCAAGATGTTGCATTTGACAGCCAAGCCATACAAGCAGGGACATCAGCTGCCTCTCTCAACTCTATACCATCAGTGGAGTTGTACAGCCTGCTCAAGTACAAACGATCCTCAGGTCATGCTGTCAGTTCAAGGAACCCTGGGTCAAATTGGCAGGCAGCTGACAGTGCCCACACTAAATGCCTTTGCAACAAGGTGGATTGTGCAATTGCCCAAAAGATCCCAGCAGTTTGTTAATCCTGTGATAGATTAACACTGGTATAGAGGCAGAGAGTGAGGCCACTCCCAGCCCACCATGCAAACAGGCTGCATGGAAAAAGCCAAGCAGAGTGTTGTGTGGAAGTTGCAGCCAAGTTCTGATTGCCGCCCTAATGGATATGTCCAGGTTCTGCAGCAGCTTGGTGGTCACCTTCCCTAATATCAACTGGTGATAAAGAGAAGGAACCAGATGGTAGCAGACAATGTAGAGGTGCTGATGTGGCTTGAGTGGGGCCCAGGTCACCCTGTTCAGAAGCTTTTTCAGATCCACCCCTGATTCTCTAGCCCCTGTGGGTGAAAAGAACACCCCCAGATATTTGAAAACCATGGTGGGTGTTGCTGGCTAAAGATGTTGGTCACCAGGGAGTCTGAACAGTGCATCAGTGACTATTTTTGACTTCTTGTCCTTACTTGCAATCAACAAGAAGGACAAGGACTTCTTTGCATTGAGCATAAGCCCAACATGCTCCACTGCAATGGAGAATGCAGAAATAGCCATCTGAAGACCTGGGACTGTAAAGCCAAACAGCAGAACATCATCTGCATAGGCCAAGTGCTGCAGTCTGGTGCCATCAAGGGGGTAGTGCACCACAGCTGGGAGGCTGCAGAGCACATCATCAATAACAAGGCAGAAAAGGAATGATGAAAGAGGATCCCCCTGCCAGACACCGCGCCCAACTGCCAAGAGATCAGACTGATGGCGGCCAAAACACAAAGTGGTGGTGGAAGAGGCATACACATATCTTAAATAATGGACAAATGGCATAGGAACACCCTTCCCAATGAGAGTTGCTGCCAAGGCCTGATGGGACACAGTGTCAAATGCCTTTACATTGTCTAAACTAGCAATATGGAGCTGCTTAAGGTTGGAGCGGGCATGGTGTATTGCAGCAGCCAGCACAGAGGTGTTCTCCAGACATCAGTCTTCAAAAGCCCTCTGAAATTTGCTGATGACACCCGCGCGCCAAAGCCTTGCAGCCAACACCTTGTGGAAATGTTGCAACATCACCCTTGACACTGTGATAGGCCAATACTGGGAGGGGTCTTCAGGCCTGTCCACCTTATTAGGAATGAAAATGGTGTATGCCCCTGCCAGCTGAACAGGAACTGCTTGAAGATACAGCAAGATGTTGAATAGTGCAAGTTTGACCACTGACAGACATGATGCCCACATCCTTGGTGAAATCCTGTCAGGACCTGCTGCAGAAGTGTTAGGCACCTTTGTCTGGCGCACCTCAGCCAATGACACAGGCCACCACAGCGCCCAAAGTGCAGCTGGAGTGCTCTGCTGCTCAGGGGCAACCACTTCACACGATTGTGCTGTGAAAAGTGGCCCCCAAAACTCAAACATCTTCTTAGTAGAGAAAGGAGGCTGTGGAGCCTTGCCCGGCAGAACAGTGTTGCAGAGTGCCTCCTCACCAGAAAGCACTGCCTTTGCTGTTCTGCTTTGTATCTTCTTCCATGCCTCCTGGGTTGCTGCATATAATGCAGCTCTCCTCTTAGCATGGTTGGGTGGTTTGGTCCTCTTATTTGACTGCTTTGGGCATGGTGGTTGGTGCTTCCTCTTAAATGCTGCAGCAACCTGTGATGCTGACAGGGTAACTTTCTCCATCCACTCTACAAGTTCTTCATATGTGCCAACCATGTCCCTAGCCATGAGACATGTAATTGCCATGACAAGCTGGCGGCCACCCCAAACACCCAATGTCAAAAACTCTCTTTCCAAAGAGTGGAGATGCTGAATGATGGCCGCCCCAACTTCATCAGTAGATTGGAGTGGGAGGGTAATGGGCCGTTGATAACAGGCAGTCAAAGGGGCTGGCACATCAGGAAAACGGCGACCTGCTTGTGCTACTTGCTGTAAAGCTTGAAGGGGCTGCTCCGCCAACAGCAGTGCAGGGAAATCCTCATCAAGTATTTCCAGGAGACCCGGAAAGTTCTCTGTTGTGCACCTACTTCCAGGTGGTGAGGCATTGATGGTGACACTATTGGTAGGTTGAGAGGAGACCGCAGATCCTGGACTCAGCAGGTGACCTCTCACAAATCTCTGCAGAGATGGCCACCCCACCGCATTACATGGTGACACAGCCAGCCCATCAGAGCTTTCAAGTCCCCAATGATCTAGTTTCTCAGCCGTATTATGCGGCAACATGGCCAGGTCATCAGGGCTGTCAAATCTCTGCAGAGATGGCTGCCCCACCACATTACGCAGTGACACAGCCAGCCTGTCAGAGCTTTCAAGTCCCTGATGACTTGGTCACTCAGCCACATTATGTGGCAACACGGCCAGGTCATCAGGGCTTTCAAATCTGGGATCTGGCAAAAGAGACACAGAAGCCTCCTGTGGTGCCAGGGTGTCAAATCCAGTAGGTGGTGTGGAAACGTTGGAAACTACTCCCCCTGCCAATTTGTCATATCCAGGAGATGAGGGCACAAATAACAAGGAGAAAACTTTTTCCTTATCAGCCAACTTCAAGGTCAAAGCAAGTGAGTTCCAGCTGGTTGTCATCAATTACTTGATGGACTTCCAACTGGTTCTCAATACAGGCTAATCAAGTAATGACACCACCAGACTTCTCTTCCAAGTGCCCCTGTGTAGTCAGTTCCTTGCCTTGAGAATCCTGCACCATCACCAAAGGCACTGGCACAGATGATTCCTCTACTTGAGGATCCGCACCAGCTTGGGTTGAGGCTGGTCCTGGAGATGCCGACTGAGACTCACCTGCTATCCCTGGTTCAGCCACCACTACAATGTTGTCCATCCTACGGGGTTTTCCCGTGGGCCTGGTTGGTAAGGCCTATCCTCTCCAGCCAGGGTGGGGAATAGAGGCCGGTTTGGCAGGATGTCCAGGGCGACATTCTATGGTGGGTGCTGACGCCCCAAATGGCCCGTATAGCCTGAGTGGATTTAGCCTGCTGGCTTTATGACCATCTGGCCAGCAGTTTCCGGAGTGGGCCACGAGGAGGCACCACACAGGCACTTCCCGTTCTGATCATTCCCAACACAAAGGAATGTTGTGCTGGTCATCGTTGGGTCAGATCAAAGGGGTTCCCACCCCAAAAGCCGTCGGTCCCGACTACCCAAAAAGTAGTTGTCATCTATCATCCATTTCATCACCCATGCACAAGCCTATGAGCTCATGTGGGCTTCACCCTCATATAAACAAACAAACCACTCACAGTGCCATCTCAAAACTAGGGATACTTCCCTGTCTGCCCCAATCTGTATGTAGTTCTAAACTCTTGAAATCCAGTAGACTTGAATATTTTACAACAAATACAATAAAAATATTTCACCCAATAACTTTGATTCCAAATACAAATTCTACTATAAATTAATAGGCCAACACAATTTCAATACAACATTGATGAGGTTCAAATATAAAAATATCTATTTTGATTTTTTAATTTCCTTTAGAAAAAGCTATAAGAAACTCAGTTTATTCCATCACCAAAAGTTTTATATGATTAATAATTATTTTTGTCATAAGAGTTAATGGACACTAAATAAGCTCTGCCTTTATCTAATGTAGGCCTGCATATTATCTATTCTTCACATCATACGCCAAAAAGAGAGGCTAGGCGTTTATTAGGGGAGAGAGAAGATACACCAGAGATAAGAGGGCTATTGAATACTCTATACAACAAGGCGGAGGGCCTAGATAGATAATATCTATCATCCTACCTCGGAAAATTGATACGATGGCAAAGTCTGGAAAACCTGGACGAAACCCCACGCTTGTTTGATGGGTTTTAGACAAAAAAAATGTCTGAAAAATTTCTCTTCAGAATTAAATATACTTCCATTTTTCAAAAGTTTAAAATAGCTTTTGATCTTAAGTATACTAATGTATACTATATTTCTTTCCTATTTTACAATTTAAGATCGGGGCACACCGAGTTCACCTCTGAAACTACGGCCACACTGCTGGATGGTTGCAAAGTGATTATAGATTGATGTCATTCTTCTTTATAGATTATTGATGAATATGAATATCAACATTTATGTTTTATGAACATTTATATCAACATTTCTCTTCCATTCATTATTTGTCTTCTATTATCATATGGATGTTGTATACACAACATAATCTACCATCTATAATCACTATGTTAAAAATCGTAAATTGAAAAATCTGAGAGCAGTTTTTCTCATAATTATTTTTATTTATATCATCTATCATACATATTTGCAATGAAAAAACAACAAGGTAACAATTTTTTTATTTACATTTACTTTATCCTCGAATTCGAAACACATCTTATCACTATCACCCAACAAACACTTGAGTTAATTAATATTATTCAACATATTTAATTAAACACTACAATTATATATTACATTATTAGGTAGGCATCAAACGCATATAATTTATAAAATTTACCAAGATTTTCAACAGTAAATAAAATTATAGTTTTCCAAGAACTTTACTAACGTACCAAAATTATACATAGAAATTTTGTATTGCTTTAGAATCCTGTGAAACAGTACACCCAAGTTTTGTAACACGAATGTATTTTGTACATGATGTATTAGTAGGTGTTGCAAATAGCCAATTAAATACATTCGTCATAAAAATTACGTCATAATGAACCAAATAATTACAATGAACATATTTAAATGACATAACCTGACGGCTTTGGTGCAGTATGGTATCAAGGAAAAAATAAATCAATAAAATAAAATATATGAATGTTTGTTGACTAAACAAATTTATTATTATTTGAATGATATGGGATGATTCGAACTTCATTATACAAAAATTTCGGTTAGTTTCTACCGCGGATGCTAGAATACTATTCTAGTATCCAAGGTTTATACTACATAGATTGAATAATCAAAGAGATTATACAGTTTCTACTGGACACAATCAGTCATTTATCTACATGATATGATTTCAATGAGCATGTGAAAAGTACCTTAGTTTTAAAGAAATAGGCAAGTTCAAATGATTGAACATTTTTAATATAAAATAAAAAATAATCCTGAGGCGAGTTGGATGTTATAAATAGCCTATTAATTTTTCAAGACAGGATGAAAATTTTGTTCAAAATTAAGATGCAATACCGTAAGCTATACAAATCATTAGCACTTTCAATATTATCTGATCCATATTGATGAGCTCTAGAATTAAAAAATTACCGGTACGATTGTAGCGATTTTCAAATATAAATAACTATTAAAAATAAAAATATAATAACAAAATAAATAGTAATAGTACTCAAATTGCTGTATAACACACAATAATAACTGTTATGATAAATAAAAGAATAAACTCTCAAGTGAAAAGAATGTAATTCTATAGATTAATAATAATAATTATTTGAGTTATTTCTTGTTATGTATCTTGTTGCTAATTCATCAATTTGATTAGCACTTTAGCTGCAATGAAAATTCGATACGGTAGTTACATTCAAATTAATTCTATACTATTGAACATGACAAAATTCGTTAAGGTAATGTTGAGACTTATAATTTATAGTATTATTTTCGAAGTTTATTGATGAAGTGAGTACTGAAGCTAAAACAATCGTTGGTATCTATTATTACTAAAAATATATTGTTTTTTTACATATTAATCTTGTCAAGTTTCATTCTTATGTAGTGTATAATATTACAGCTAGATTTCATTCTTCTACAGACAAACAGTAGCCTACCATAAATACATTTTATTACATGTAGGCTATAGCTAGAAGTAATCTTAGCGGGTTGAATTCCATTAATAAACAATTAGAGATCTATATTGTCATTCACATATTAATAATCAACAACACGTACATTTATTTATTTGGGTTTAGATATGGTCTCTTAGTATGCATCTAACAGAAGGCATTTTTACATTGATGATTACCACTAGTCATTGTACTCTATTAATTTTAATTTCTCTATAAAACTAATACAAATTGTGTGGAGACGATTATAAAAATTAATACAAATTTGAATTAATTTCAATTTTTTACATACTGGGACAAGGCAAACTGTGGTCAGAGTGAATGAACGGCGGAATAATTTCAGGATAAATTTTGTAACTGAGACAAAATAAATTTCATACTGATAGTATAGTAATAAGCCTTCCATCTATAAGTACGACTGTGTCTTTGAAATTCATAGAATAATCTAGACTCTTACCATGAATAATAATTCAAGTAAAAAGCTATTCTTAGTAGGCTAATATTGCTACATGAAAAAATATTCGAGTAGCAAGAGTCAAATTTACAGATATATTCTATGACAATGAACATTTAGGCTGACAATTAATTTTTTAGGCTTTATCTATCCAACTGCAATCGATTAAAATAATTGAAAAAATCTCACACTTTTTCACATTTAATTCGGGAAAGAAAAATTCTATTCACGTTTTTTTGTAAAAACCATGGAGAAGAAAATAGTTTGAGTTATATGAAACATATATATAATCGAATAATCAAACATAATTAAATTTCAAATTATGTTTGGAATTCAATATTGTTTGTTCGTTTATATCGAGAAAAACAAAGCTATTCATATCATCTTGAATATATATATATATATATTCTCCACCTAATTTATTACATGTAAAACAAGTTCATACACTTTTTATAGAACATATACCACTATTCAAATTTACAAGCTAGGTAAGATGATACTCGAGGGCTATAGGCGATTTGTCTATGCTAACAAGATAACTTTACCATGGAATGTCTCTTATCTAGTTGCAGTAATAGACGGTCGTCAGTGAGACTGCTGCTGAGTTCTATTCTGCATGAGGCGCTTCTGCTCCTGGCCCGCTGCCACGTACGAAAACACACATAAAACCGCATAGCATATCTGGTCAGCCTAGTTTCAAACAAAAAGACAAAAATTGATTGAGGGAATGAAAATAAATGGAACAATAATTCATTAATCATCAAACAAACCAATATTCATAACTGAATTAAATTTCCAGGTTTCTTTAAGTGAATGAACACGAGAGTACAGAAATAGAAATAACAATAACACATCAACTTATCTCTTAAAATGAGTCTGATCTGTATAATGAACAAACCATAAATATTTATTAGCAAGATTGAATAAATATTCATGGTTTCCTATGTACTTTATGATATTATTTCAAAGTAATTAAGAATCGGTGATTCTGATGATATAATATAGTCTTAGTCAGTGAAAAGGAAAGATTTGAATGAGTCACCAATTTACCAAGAAAATTAATTTAATCATTTATCAGTTATGAATATGAAGGAAAAATGTAGCCGTTTACTCTACAATAAGTGAAAAACTTTATTTTGAATAAGACACTAGCCAAATGTCCTCCATTGGAATCTATGTATCGGTACCGTACTGCTGCAGCCATCCCTTCGACGTCGTTTGGAATTCTTTAGGACTGGGATTTTATAGAAAGTTTAAGGGCTGGAATAGTTCTGGGTGAATTGTTCTCGAAACCTTTTATTTTTAGTAGCCCCATAGCCCCAAAGTAGAGAAAAGGTGAAGGCTGTCATATCTGGAGAGTGAGGGGGCCAAGGGATATCCCCGTTTCGGGAAATGACGCCGCCTGGAAACAAAGCTTACGTCGTTAGGGTTACTTAAAAAGACAATTAAAAAAAAAAACACTAAACAAAACCTCAGCCCTAAAACAAATAATTCGGGACGAAGTCGAAGAAATAGCAGTTAATATGGTGCAAAATGTCATTAGAAACTCGCAGGCCCAGCTGCAGCAATAATTATTCATTGATTCCAATGGAGGACATTTTGCTTATAGTGTTATATTCAAAACTACGTTTTTCACATATTGTAGAGTTAATGGCTACATTTTCCCTTTATATTCATGACGAATAAATGATTTCGTCATTTCATTTAATTCTTAAATTTCTCTAAGAATTATTGACTCATTCAAAGCTTTCAGTTTCACTAATAATCCTTAACAAAATGATTAAATGAGGTTTACAGAAGTAGTGTTTAACTACAAGATTGGAGGGAAAAAACAATAATAGTTTTTTCAGACGATTTGCAGGTGTAGCAGTATTACGTAATAATTGAATTGATACACTACTATTTGGTTAAAAGATCAATTATTGGACGAAGTTGCGTAATTAGGAACAAGTTATAATCGCTAGAGAGGATAAAAGAACAAAGAGGGTTGGGGCTAGAAGCCCATAATTATTCCTATCAATTGTTCCATTGATTGCTTTCATGTAGATGGTATAGAGCTGATTCTCGCGACAGTTATTGGATTACAATATTACATAACTTCCTACAATAAGGTCAGGGAATATTGATCGACGAGTAATACAAATATGATATTTCCATACAAGGATTTGAATGGGAATTCCAAATCGAATCCTATCATTAGAAAAAACCAACGCGTAGCCTAATATAAGATAAATGATATATTATATGTATCATTAGATAAATCAAGTTAGAGGAGATAAATCTTCAATTCAGTGGAATCGACTCGACAACACAAATTTATCTGCTTAGATATTAAACACTCCACATTATAATGGAACTTTTCTGCAACATATCAACAATACAAAACAGGTTGGCCGGTTTTAGAAAAGATTATCAATTTATTAAAGTACAATTTCGATATCTGAACACTGCTATTAAAATAAAGTAGTGAGTACTATATACTGAAGTATATGAGTGATGTTTATGTTTATGCTTATGTTATATGATGAGTATATGTTAATGTTTATCAATTTATTAAAGTACAGTTTCGATATCTGAACACTGCTAATAAGGTACTGTTAATATGAGTGTTGGTGATACTGTAAGAATACAATATACTTCAATAAGTGAACTTTTGAATAAGTGAATGGTGAGAGATACGTAGGCGAGTACGTTAGGCGATATCAGCTGATTTGCTAGCATTGAAATAATATTGTACAAAACATTGAATAAAAACAAAACTCTCGCTTTGTTTTGGCTTTTGGCTCAGGATGGGGTCCAGTCACCCCTTTTCAATCACTTCTACCCTAAAACGGGAAGGGGTAGAAATTTTTTGTTTGGTGGTTCAATTGATACGAAATTCAGTACTAGATTATGGCATAATTTTAATTGGAATCTGGACAAAAAAATTTCTATCATCATTATTTCAAAATTGAGGAGGGATGAAAAATTTCTTTCGATTGTAAAAAATTACTCGAATTTAGAACTATATTATTGCATGATTTTTATTAAAATTTGAACGAGTCGGGAACATCTTCACAGGTGTTGACAAAATTTGCAGCAAAAAGCTACCCATGTGGCCGTGCCCTTAGTCATAGTAATTGACCAACATATGTCACGGATGAAATTTATATGCAACTAAAGGTAGGTTTCGATTACTACAAAACACGGGCACATGTCGGACACAAGATGCAATAGAGACACACGGAGTAGTAAAGAGCAACGCACACTGGTCAGCTAGTTTTTGATTTGCGTTACAACTACGTGTTTCTATTGCATCTTGTGCCCGTGTTTTAAACCTACCTTTAATGGGTGGAAACTCTCATTACAGGTTATCAAATTCCCAATCAGTAAAGATAAGCTAGCTAGATTATTATATAGCTTAGTTATACTGAAGCACGAATAGAGATAATTATTGTCTATTAGAAAAAATTATTCAGTTGTAATTTCTCTGCCTCTACGCACAGGTTCTTAAACCTTGCAGGGACATTCCTTATTTTATAATTGATTTGGAGATTTTTTATTTCATGATATATTAATATAATGTAATTTACTAATTTATCTATCTCTAAGTTTGTGACTATTGTGTTTTCTTTAAAGAATACCTAACTAAATAAATTTTGAATTAAATTTCAGTTGAATCATCATAATTTTTTAAATCGAATTTGAGAACTTAAATATAAAAAAAGTATGTCAAACACATCATCTACACCACAAAAAAACCCAACATAATACAACGTGGACAATTCTACTCTATTGTACTTAGCACTTGGAGGAAACAACACAGTTACACAGGATTACTCTTAACAACAAGCCAAACTTGTAAAAATAAAATAGTGATGAATTTTGTTATAAAAGTTTAAAATAAAAATGAAAAAATAAATGAAACCTGGTTGAAAGCATGCAACAGAGATGGATGACATCAAGATTCATTTTCAGTCTGATTTGCTTGTTCGATGGACGCCGACATCATCTTCATTTCACATTTAACAGAAATGATCCTATGTATCTGTAAACACAGCTCAGGCCCCTACAACAAACATGCAACAAACTACAAAACAAGAACAGTTGTACATGTACCTAATTCTGTTTATTCATCTATTTGTTTACCTCGTGAAAAATCATGAAGTTGTCATAATTAACATGAGACATTAAAAGTTCTAATTTTCAAACGGCACAATATCAACGTTTAGTATAGTCTATCAGAGCAAAGAAGACCCTCTGGCAAGAAGAGAAAATGACTCCAGCTCGGTCGATATTGGTTAAAAAATATTTATTTGGTCTCAAATAGTAGATCAGAATGTTTCCTACGATTGAAACCGAATCAAAAACTTTTGAACCAATATTGACCGAGCTGGAGTAATTTTCCCATCTTGCCAGAGGGTCTTCTTTGCTTGGACAGAATACATCTTATCAATGAAGAGAAACAGTGTGCCTGGATAAATTCAATTACAGAAGATTATACTTGATGAACTAACTTGCTCTTATATACCTGATACCAGTCATGATAGAACATTATTGAAAATGAATATCGTAGGTACCGGTATAGGCTGTGTAAGAATGAAAATGAAATGAAAATATATCCTTTATTAGGCGGAGTTAGGATTAGGAAGTCCTTTCTACCACTCAACCTTTAAAATGGAACTAATGATTATATAAATAATCAGGTAATGAAAAAATTATATATTTGAAGAGATGAATTTGTTAAATAAAAATAAAAAAGCGTTAAGCGGACAAAACAATAGATAATAAATACCGTAACTGAGAAAATAGAATAAAAATCAATTAAAGCCATACAAAGTGTTAAAATTTCACTCAAAAAACATTCAATGGATAATTACCAAAATACATTTCATTTAAAGAACGGTTACTTCTTAAAATGTGGATAGAAATTATGGAGATCAGTGGGATGGAGAAAACATTTCCTCAGATTCTAGTGAAATTAAAAGAGGGATGTGATTCGATAAAGCATTGTTGGAAATAAAATAAATCATTAGCAATTTTAGAAAATCGAAGTAAGTTCTCGATGCTGAGGTAATACATTTTCATTCAGTATTTGAGAAGAGAACATGCACTTATTGAATCGATTTTTACCATTGAAGATTTATACTGCCTTTGAATGACCTGTCGCGTTTTTGGATCTGAAAGAAAATGGTTTCAAACAAATTAGATGAGTGAGCGACCAACAGTGTTATTGATACCATAAAGAAACATTAATTAGAAAGAAAGGTAGTTAACTATATTTTCTCTAAGGTAATACTGAATAAAATAATTGAAGTTGGTATTATAATAGCCTATTAGTTCAATGCCAGAGCAATGATATTTTTCACAAGACACATATTTTGATAAGGTTGAAAATATAACTTATTAGATTGTTTAGTTGTATGTTTCCAACATATTACATTGTTGGTTTGTTTTGTATATTGGATTATTGTGATTGTGAACAAACTATTGTTCATGTATTAATGCTCATCAATCTATTAAATAATGCTCTGCACCAAATCAATTTGATCTATTAATATTTATTTAATAATACAATATGGAATGAGAAAACAGGCGTTCACCCAAAGTTTCTTCTATTCAAATTTAGATTAGAATGCCCAATTTCAGAATATGCCCCTTATCAATATTCACTTACACAATTTTCACTCTGAATAAAACATCACTATTTGAAAGATATGAATACATTATCAATTTGAAAACCAGAAAGGTTGATATAATAGATAAATTGATATTTCTAAGTTGGAAATATTCCCTAATTAAAATATTTTGTTTCAAATATTTTGGAATAACTAACAGAAATCACTATTATTACTGTGAATGCGAGCAAAATTCATTGTATCATAACAATTGATGGAAAAAATTAAATCTTGAAATTGATATAAGATCAATTGATAATAGTTGAAATCGAGAACATGGTAAAAATAATAAATAGGTACCGATAAATTTAAGTTTAATACATTGGTGGATAACTATTATCAAATAATAAAGTACTCACTATATTCTTCTAAAACGAAGATGACTCCTTTCTGCGTGAAACATTTTCTAATGTGATCCAACTTCACAAACCACTGAAAAAGTACATCATGAATTAACAAACCGGTCATATTTATAAATTAACGATTCAATTATAAATTTATAACATTAAAATTTGAAATGTACATTTACATCAGAGAGATTCAATACAAATAGAGGAAATTACTTTCAATAAGATAAAATTTCACAATTCATGAAATTCAACATCAATTGATAATAATTGAAACTAAGAACTTGTTAAGACATTTATTTTTTGTAACGCTGGTTTGTAAATTAAGAGTTGTATCCTTAAGAAGTCAAAATCAAAGCAGCTATGATGAAAAATGTTCCTGCTCCAATTTAAAGTTCTTTGTTAGTGTTTATTGATGGTTAGTAGATTCGCCCTGGATTTTGAAAAGTGATGACTTGTGAAATACAAATATAATTCACCTAGTTTTTAAAGATAGGCCTACTTCTAATAAGATATAATTAATGATAGGTAAAATACCATTTTACCAATTTTGTTCATTTTCAAAGAATACCATTGGGTAGGCCTACCTGAATAATTCTTGGCTACTTCCACTACAGACGAACGGCTTAGAAGAACCCTTAAGGTGCGAGCCCCGCGGTTCTAGCTGCGCTGCTCTAGACATCACAACTCTATTCACATAACCATATTATAAGTGTTTACTATGTTATTAGGGCTACTAATGTAGAATAAATGAAAAAATAGTGGAAATCACTCGAAAATGACTTTAAAATGATGAATTTCACTATTTATTGATTTATTATACAATAGTGGCCCTAATAACATAGTAGAAACTTATAATATAGTTATGTGAATAGAGTTATGATGTATGGAGCAGCGCAGCTAGAGCCGCGACAGCTCGAGCCGCGAATCCCCGAGCCTCGAGCCTTGGGAATCTTACCTTAATGCATAATTTTTTTGTCAATAATCATTTATCAACTCATGAAAGTCTAGGCCTTATGCCCCAACTCATTTGGTTAAGAATATATAGAATTCAATGTCGTTGAGTTGTTGATAACAGCGAATAAGCGTGGTTAATTATTTGGTATGTTTTTGGTATGAAACCGTGGAGCAGAATCTGTATGTATAAACACAAAAGTTCAACACGTCACACAATGAAAAATTATTTCTACAGTGTTCATTCCTACAGGGGAAAAGCGGATATTTATGACAGAATGTTAGGCAGGATCAGTAAGCTGTAACTGAGGGAATATTAGGCCTGCTCAAGTAACATGCTTTAATTATATTGATCAAATCTCCAATTTTCGCCAGCACAATGAATATTGTCCTCTATCTCTAGGCGTTTGTTGCAAGGTGCAAGCTATAAGGTTGCAACATGGATAGGCCTATCGCGATGGGAGAGGCTGGAAAAATGTTCTACAATCAATATTTGAAAACACATCAATTTCTCTAGTTGAACAAAAATGATAAATTATTTGAGAAGAATCAATCCTAAGCATAAATTACAGTACTTTATTATTGTAATCAAGAAATTAATGAAATAAAGTTGTTTGCAATCAATTTTTCAAATTTTGAACTGAAGGTGCATTGAACAGCATTATTATTACATTAGTTGATTTGACCGATTCCTTATTCTCTAAAATAATTGCTACGATTATTGAAAAAATTAGAGTTGCACTATTCAAAAAATTTGATGAGTGTTAATTTTTGAAGGCCTTACTAAGGGAAAAATGAGGATTAAGTTCAATCGTGAATCTAATATATTAATATTAGCAGCAGAGCCATCTAGGGAGTGGATTTAAAAAAATTGATATTGTAATGAAAACACGGTCTCAAAAAATTTCTGTGTAGATAAAGATTAATAATTGAGAAATACTGTGAAAATCCAGATTGAATAATGCATCTCTCTATTTTTCCTTCAAAACCATATTATATAATATAACCATATTATATAGGTGATTTTACTATATAATATGGGAGATCTAGAGATCAAATTTAGCAATGAACTAAAGTCTACTTCAATCATCAGTATACAGTTCAACAGTAAAAACACAATTAGTTAAATCACTTGTTGCCATTAATCATAAACTACAGAATACTTTCAATTCTTAAATGATACAATATCATCAAATTGATTACAATCATGCAAAATAGCAGCACATGTCTAGCATCCATCCGGCCGTGCACTTCAAGCAATTGGGAAAGTAACTATAAGCAACGTGAAAGTGACATTTGGTGACTGAATGAGTGATGAAATCTATATCTACAATCCTAAACTATTCAGTGAACTGTTCAACCGTGAGTCATCTACATTTGAGGCAGACTAATCACTTCGAACAATATCTTGATCCTTTACATTACTCATTTTTCTCGCTCCTCTTCCTGAAACTCAAACTCATGTCAAATTTAAGCATATAACACTGGATGAGATAATTTATATTCATTAGTTGACAACAGTGTAAACGGTACAATATTGTTGATCTATATCAGCAAAGAAATTGAAATCAGTAAACTCAAATTTGGAGAAATAATTAGCAACCCGTTCAAATATCTCCAATAGTAGGTACCATTAATTTTCAAAGCATAGGGTTGAGCAACCCGTTGAATATTATAAATGATAGAACCTCATCTATTATCAGAATAATTTGCTAAAACTCTCCAATATTACCAAGCACTCTAAAACTTCGATGAATGATCTGTTTCCATAATTTGTAGTTTGTAATTTGTAATTTGTTTCCATATGTCGTTCTGAACTGTGTGATTGTGGAGAGTAACTAAATAGCAAATAAATATTTTTCAATGATATTAGCTTTATAAGAAAGTAGAATATTGCTAAGAATAATCATACTGCGTTGGAAATAAATAATTGTTGAGCTCATTAATTATACATTCTGTCAGAAACTTAACAGATTGCATTTGGGTTTGATTTTCTTATTTGATTGAATCTTTACCAACATTTACATATTTATTACAAAGGCTTTAAAGAGAAAGACGGTCAGTAAATAGAAGAGTTATCATTGTTATACTATGGATAGAGAATAATCCTTCATCAAACGAACTCATTGCTAAAATAAAAATTTCTCTCAAATGACAACTAAGTTGTAATTTATTTAATTTAGAGACCAAATAATTTTTCAATCATCAGATTTATTGGGTTGTTTTTTATTTATGCTACTACGGTACACTTCTTGAGCAAGAAAAAAAAATTCCAAGTTTAATATCAATTGAGATGCTGAATAATTGGGGGAGAATCATCCTTCAATGTATATCAGTTATAGATGAATAATGATAGTGCAGAGTTACGTTTTACCACCGTATATATTTTCTTCTCATGTATTGCAGCTAAACATGATATCATCATGATGAGCGGTTTTCAAGAGAATGATTTGTTGATCACAGATCTGAATAAATTTTAACAATGAATGAACAGAATGAGGTATGAATAACACTCTCAAACATCCAGGAAAGCCATACGAGTTGAATGATGTGAATGCGTAGAAAGAAGTCCATCTCCTGGAAGGAAATATGTTGAAATAAATTGACAAATCGATTAGAATAAATGATTCAATTGGATCCTGTTTGTGTTCAGATTACGAATACATTTAGTATTCAGTAATAAGAAATGTATCGGTCAACAACCCCCATTTGAAAGATGCATGCTGCGCAGATATCTAGAAAAAAACTTCCATCATTAACGCTCATGCAAATACTAATTTCAGAAAAAGCAACTGAGAGCTAACAAAAACAAAACTGAAAAGTAACTAAATATAACTACAACTTGAAAAGTCAAAGCTTAAGTTACTAATGAGATGGCCAAGCAGATATATATAATATATGTATATAATATATATTATATGTACGTATATATCAACTAAACAGTGGAATGTGAGTTGCTGTCACAACTAAACTAAAGTGCACCCATGCTCTGCTCTGATTGGGCTCCGGGTTCCAAACAAAACTCAATTCAAATAAATACGGTACTTGACACGATGAAGAAACAGGAACGAGTGAGTAGAAGGAAAATAATAATCATAATAATGAAGATGGTACAGTATAGACAGAACATTTAAGTCTACAATGAAAAAGTATAAATGAAACGAAGGAGAACATGATGGGTATGCTCTACGGTAAACAATAATAACGACAAATGTGAGAGCTAATAAACACTTTTAAGGTACCTCGAAATCCTGTTAGCAGTCCAAATCCAGGAAAGATGAACAGAAAAATGGAAAAAATATGTTCTGATGCGTTGAATCCAAGAATAGTATAAGTAATAAATAATCTATATAATTATAATAAACAACAGCTTAAACATCTAACAAGTCTAGGTAGAGGGGTTTCAGGTAGGTATAGGGTTCAAGAACCATCTCAACAGTTCCTTAAGCTCTGATCAGGTTTACAACAACAAAGAATTATTATTAATTAATTGATTGATCTTTGGGTAAATAAAATAAGAAATTTAACAAAAAACTCATATAAGAATTGTGTTTTCGGTATGAGCTGTGAGTGAAAACAAAACGCAGAGCAAATAACTCAACTAACAAAAATAGAAAATCAAAAGATAACTTATTTTCCTAGATTTTATCTTAAATCAGTTTTCAAACGATTAAGTTTCAATTAAAACAATTTGGGTTCAGCGACAACACATCCAAGAAAACTGACAAAAATTTATTAAAAACATGCGGAACGAAAGAAAACAATATATAATATAGAAAAAGAGAAAGTGATAGAGATTGATTCAGATGAAAAGACATCAATATAGAAATTCAAAAACTGAGCTCTGGATAGTACTACCTTATTCAAACGAGAATCTAACTATTGTTATTCTGTATTCAATAATGGGACAAGCTTATCTTTAAAACCTGTTTATGGAAGTTTTGAGAGGTCCTTGATATGTTTCTAGTAAGAAATTAAATTAAATGGGTTTCCAAATTGGTTTAAAGAAACTTTTAAAAAGAATAAAACGGACGGCACGACACAAAAACTATGATAAAAAAGATAATTTCAAAATTGATTCATTTATACAAAATTGAGAAACATTTACAAGACATACTCTGAATCCATAGATGATTGATAAAATTGGACTTTAATTTCAAATTCAAATAAATGGATTATGGGAAGTTAACTAGGCTAGGGTATTCAATATCCTTGAAATTTGATTCCCATCAAGATAAAAAATTATTATCTAACAATTATAACTATATTGAAATCTCATCCCAAGGTTATTCAGAAATTTAATGATAATAATTCATTTTTTATACAGTTGAATGGTCCTTATTTATTTATACTAGCTGAGTTGTATTCACTAATCGAAATATTGGATATCTATCAAAATATCATTTGAAGTTTCTTTCGACAAGGAAAGACTATGTAGAAATGTGTTGCGGTAGTAGAATTTAGTAGATTCTAATTATTTTGAAAGAGGAAGAAGCGTAGACGAAAACACTTGAATTAAGAGGAAGCCAGAACGTGGTAATAAATAATTTAAACCTTTTTTCAAGAGGTAAGAGAAATTCCCTGTAACTTGTACGAAACAAAGTGATTTAACAACAAAATTGGACTAAAACTGAATATGACTAACTTCCATATTACTGTCACCAATGCAGCATCAGGTTTAAATGAGATGAATGGATGGGTTATGAATCCAAAAGGGGAAATCCAAAATGAGCAATCATACTCTGGATCAGAATATTTTTGAATTTAAATAATACAGTAGTTTTTATGATTGAGCACAGTCGAAATATCCAGAAATAAGTCATGGTATTTAATCCATGTTAAATACATTAATATTTCATTTGAGTAGAACTTCTATTATTTTTTGCATTTGAAATATTGTACGAATGTTCTGTTTGTTCAGCTGAAGGAGTTGCACATAATGAGATATGAGATCCTTCATTTTGAATAAGATTGAACGAAGAATAGGTTCAAGAGATGAACGCGTTCATCAGATCGCACAATAGCGTGAGAAGCTACCAGATCGCATCAAGACACCTGACAACATTTTTAATGATTTTAATTTACATTTTTAATGATTTTAATTTACATTTTCATCAATTTGAAAGGGTTTCTGGGTTAGCAATAATGCGTAGAAAATTACATGTTCCATAGAAATATTTTACAAATGATTCAATTCTATTCACCTTATTTGTATCGAGCTTAACAAAAAGCGATTTAAGCAATAATTTGCTTTTGTTTACTGAAAATTAATAATATTATCTCATTTTAAAAGAGCATAGAATAATCTCATTCCAGTACACCAATGAAATGAGATTGATTTCGGTAGGTTTCAAGAATAATATTCCATCACGAATGGTGCCTTTTCAATAGAGTGTGGTTTTTATTTACATTCGAGAAATTTGGAAATTTAGAATAAATTCACGTGAACTCAACATATCTCATTAAGAAATGAAATTGATTTTTCATTAATTTGGAAGGTTTTCTAGGTAACCAATAGTACTTAAAACTACAAGTTAAATTCCACCAAAAACTAAATCTGAGTTTATAGAAATTTGTAATGAATTTAAATGGGTGTCGATCCATTTCCTTTGAAATATTCATCAAAATTGGGAAAAAGAAGTTCTACGTTTTTATTCCCAGAAGTTATTCGTACTTTAATTAATGAACTCTCAAAGTTATCTTTTTCGAGACAGATTGACTTGTCGTGTAATAACGGACCACAAACATAAAATTACATCCAAATAATGATCTGGCAGCTTCTTTCGACTTGAACTCACCTTCCAGTAGCAACACGTGGATAAGGGGGGTGGGAATTATGCTAGAAGGGTTGTCATGCACACAATGCACTCACCTTGCTGTAGGCAAAAAGAAGTCCTACGCCTTCCATGCAAACTTGCAGCAAGCCTCCCTCACCCGTGGCCATGTCTTGCACCGGAAACTCGCCTCCCAGCTCCACGCCGTGGGTCACCCCCTGGCCCCGCGCCGCTGCTCGCTCCATCGCCTCTTTTATGCAGTAGTACAGGTCCTTGCACTACGCAACACAAACAAATACAGCCAATCATTTCATTTTCATTCACTGCAACTGAATATTAATCGTGAACTTATGATAACTTCATTATCGGTAGTGAGGCATAGGCCACTCTGACAGCTATTGCAACACATTAAGAAAAACAAAATGAGTGAACTAGAACGTGATCTAGTTTGTTTGTTTTGCTTTTCTGAGGATGAAACACACATGAGCTCATAGGCTTATGCGTGGGTAATGATATGGATGATAATGAGAGATGACGACTAGTTTTTAGGTAGTCGGGAACGACGGCTAATCGTCTCCTCCAAAAGACGGGGTGACCGTATTTATGTGATTGTGCTGCGAGTCTCAAACCCGGGTCCACCTGGTTATCACTTCCTCCAACGAACTACCACCCAGTGAATTGTCCAGTGGTGTGATCGTGAGAAGCTTCTCCATGACAATGCAGCTCGAATTCACGTTAAAATCAGGTAATTCTGACAAATTGGACCAAGCTCTACATGATTATCAATTATTCTCAGATTAAACTGGTACCGATGATAAAGTCAGGTTTTAGTATTGTCAGTAAAAGTGTTGGGACAGAAACGGCGATTTTATGGCGAAATATCGGAGGTTTCAAGCTTGATAAAATATTAAAATTGCCAAAAATATATAGCCTAGCTGTATATTTCAAAAACTGAGGAAACCTTATTTTACGGATAACCTAAATATTAAAGAGCAATGGGCGTACTGAACAATACAAGAACAGTATTGCAGAACTGTCGACATAGTTTTGAATCTTGATACTTTGAATGTCCTCTGAATGAAGAATTTGAAATGTCGACATAGTTATGAATCTTGATACTTCCATCCTCAAATTTATGGGAAAAATACCCCATCCAAAAAATGGGGTAATACTAAAATGTATACAGATTTTCGGATCTTGCGATTAGATGGATTCTTGATTTACCTTCTTGGTATAATATTTGTTGAGTTCAGTCTGTCCTCCATTCTTGCGCCATAAACAGAGAACTTTGTTTTTCGGACTGTAAGTCATGTTGACTAATCTTTCATACCACCAACGTTCAACGATGATACCATTTACAGACCTGTAGAGAATCGAAAAAATATTTTTGAAAATAATTATACGATGATTTTGACAAAAAAATTATTTACGAAAAAAGTAAACTAAAATAAGAACGAGTGTTTTAATTTTTAATTTTATCTTAACTGTGGTTTCATTTAGCTTCAATAGTCACAATGATACAAAGTAGCAGTATATGAATGGAGATCGATAAACTCACAAGAGAATTAGTTTTCGATTCAAATTGTATAAAAATTACATCCTTCAACCGAAATTTCAACACTTGTTGCATAGAAAAAATGACAAAAAAATCTGTATGTATGTAATTGAGGTACAACGATAGTATAGCTGTAAATAGTTTATTCCGATATACCGGGAAAACATCAATTTTTTATGTTAAAATGCGTCTATCTTGAAAATTATTGGTGGTAGAAACTCGCATTTGGGCTTAAATTATAGGGCACTTTTCACTAGGATTAACCGTTTTCGGGTTTTATGCGAAAAACTGAAAAATTGTACCTTCTACCCCCCTCCCGCCCTATGCTCACCCCCCCCAGGTCCGGGGACTCTTAGTATGTTCCATTCTCTTAGTATGTACCTTCCAACTAGTCTAAACAAGTCCCCGAGGTCAAAAATTGGGGCATATTTCATGCACTCTATAATGCTGAAATTTACTATCGCAACAGGAAAGTCTTGGAACTTTGATAAACATTATTTATAAAGAAAGCTATCATGAACGAATAAACATTGATATTGAATGACTTAATATCGAGTATAGAAAGAGAGTCTTACCTCAGAACTAGGCCATCTTCACGTACTTCTAAAAAAAGAAGATCACCGGATGAGTCGACCCCTGAATGCACATTGAAACTTTTTCTGTGTGATTGCCGTGACACAACAGGCTTCAAATCGATGTCATTTCCATGCTGCAAACAAATTCATGGCTTAGACAATGTGGAACTTTTTTTCTACAAATAGTTCATGATAGCAGTTACATCGAAAGAAAAAATTCATACAGTGTGCTATATATGATATTATTTCAGGTCTCACAAAGGTCTCGCTTGATTAGGATAATGATAATGCTAATGCTGTATTGATAATAATATATAACTTATAGTAGAATAGGCACAACATTCTGAACCATGATAGAAATCCCTACCGTTCTTAGGTTCGAAATAATATGGTAGAAAAATAATTGTATAATTTATATATAATGAAAGGTTCAACATTATGAAACAGTTTAGTTTCGATTTTCTTAAATATAACTAGTACAGTGTAATCGTTAAATCCCGATCAATGTTGTTTAAAGAAATAAGAGAAAGTAGATGATTAGAACACTTACTAAATTATTAATCTGGTCAAGAAGAACATTCACTTCTTGACTGTAGACTAAACCAATATGACTCTTTCCCAAAAGCCTCCGAATCTTGCGTTTTAACTCAGTTTTATTTACATTGACCATTAGCATGATGGCAGTTAAATTATAGAGGACCGTTGAAAGCAGTCTGTCTTCGTCGTGTTCCAGTCTTTTGCGTTCGCTTTCGCTTAGGCACTTGTATCTGTGAAAAATAGAATACGGTATAGACTAACATTATAAAATGTTGATTATTCAAAATATTGCAACTATTAATATAAAAGTCATCAATTCAGACTACCAAAAAACTGGAATGTTAGAGCGGGGAGATGCAACGAAGTAAAAATTGTTCAAGAGCAGTTGACTTAGCAACTAACACTGGGTTTCTGTCGAGAGTATCAAGTTCATATTCATTCTATTTATGCAAATTATACCTCATAGTTTTTCGTAAGGGTGATACTGATAAAACTAATATAGTTTGTCCAAGCAAAGAAGACATTCTGGCAAGATGGGAAAATGACTCCAGCTCAGTTAAAATTGGTTCAAAATTTATAAATTTGGCCTCAAATTGTAAGAAACATTCTGATCTACAATTTGAGACGAAATTTATAGTTTTGAAAGAATATTGAACGAGCTGGAGTCATTTGCCCATTTTGCGAGACTATCTTCTCTGCTTAGACAGACTATAGATGACATGATAATTTGAGAGAACACAAAATATTTGAAATTCCATAGAATATGATGAAGTTTCTCTGTTTCTATCTTACTTTCCAGAAATGTTCAATTCCACATCAATTCAAATCAACTTTACATAATTGAGAAAGTAAAAATAGTTTATAGTTGTTTTTATTGAAGTTATTAATAGAACTGTTCATTTTCATAGCACCTATTGTAGGCTACTTACCTTTCCATCATTTCAGTAGCACCCTGATCCATGCCAACCATGTCTCTTTCCTGGCTCACGGCATCCAGAAACGCATCTTCCCAGAACTGCATTTGGTCCCATAACGTTGACCTCTCCTTCCCAATAAGGCCTGGAAAAATCCAGACATATTTGTTAAATTTTCAAGAAACGTTTTTGAGATGGACTCATAAAATTACCCATGGTAGTAGGTAGAACAAGGAAAGTGAAAAGCAATTCAGAATTTGAAGGTATATAAAGTTTGAAAATTTAATTCAATTTTATTCAATTTCATGTTATCAGAACTGACCAGTTCCAGATGAACAGGCTTTAAAATCTCTTGAATATATCAGTCTAAGATGAAATGTATTCATGTTTGAGAAAATAATCAGGCATCGTATACTGAAACCAGAATGTTCATCACAAACTTTATCTAGTTCATCCAGATAAATTATGATAATCAAAACCAACATTTATTTTCAAATATATTGATTAATTAAAACTAGTGAATAAGTCTGCTTTGAGCCATTACATTTTATGTAATGATAATTTTAAAGATAGATTGAAGAAGAGTGTAGTTTATTTGATCATTTTTATAATGGGTTAACAATAAATGGTTCTACTAAGAACCATCGAGATTTGTAATAATAAAAACGTTTCTCAGTGATGTGGATTGCAGTGATGCTGAAGCACTAACCTTCAAAAATGTAGGTTCTCCCAGAATCGGGACTAGGAGTAGTAGAAGTATTATGAATGTTTCCTCCATGATAGCGGAATCCGGCACTTAATGAAGACTTGCTCGACCACACACTTGGGTTTCGTTGCTTTGGTTGACGGGGGAACTGCAATAGAATATTATAAATAATATCGGATGTTTTTGTTACTAAACTGTAAGGTAATTGAGAGTTTTTTGTAAACTACATATAAAGCAGAGAAATGGGAAAGTAAGTAGTATAGAATAACTTACTATACATCTTGAATAAAAAAAACGTGTTTCCATAGTTGTAACAGGTAAGGTCCTCTTTCAAGGGAAATTTATTTCCATAGAAGAGGAGAATCAAGTCTGTCCAAGCAAAGAAGACAATCTGACAAAATTGGAAAATGACTTCAACTCGGTCAATATTGGTTCAAAAATAATAAATTTGGCCTAAATTTGTAGAAAACATTCTGCTCTACAATTTGAGACTGAATTAGAAAAATTGAACCAATATTGACCGAGCTAGAGTCATTTCGCCAGAATGTCTTTCTTGCTTGGACAGACTATATAACGCACCTATTGAAAAATATACCTACCATTGCAAAGCAGAAATTAATACGGTAGTTTCATTTCTTTCCGAATATTGAACACAGTGATGAATAACGTTCCGGTGAACCAAGAGTTTTTGAAAAATATACTCGTTTAATGTAAAACAGAATTAAATTCCAACAATATTTCAAAAACTACGACTAAAAAATCTACTTGATAATGATTCAAAGTAATCTGAGTAACTGTACCAAGAGTAAATCTATAGAAAAACCTCCTACTCCGCTCTGGAAGATGTAGGCTGGTAGGAAAATAAATGGCACAACACAACACGGTTTGATTGAAATGATCTTCCAAGAACATAATAGAATATAATTTTAGAAACAGAAATATAAAAAATACAAAGAAAATAAAATTTACTTACATTGTATCAGAAAGATGAAAATCCATTTGAATGATAACCAAGGTAAACCAAAACAAGAATACTGAAACGAAATAGCAAAGCGTGAAGCAAAGCAAAAAAAGTGCTCAACTAATTACTTGAAAATACAAAGAATACAGGAATTGCAATTTTACAACATTTGAAGATTTATGAAGTAGAATTGATACCAAATGTATGAGCATTTTTTTTAGAAATATGACACAGAAAGAGTTCCAATTTTCAACTTTTTCAGCCCAAAATCAATGGAGTGTAAACTAATAATTCAAATGAACTCTTGAAAGAAAGTACCAATATCTTGATTGTTCTGTACATCAAAGAGAAACATTGTATATTTGCATTGCATTCAAGAATTAAAATTATAATAAAATCATCACAAAAGTGCCATGGGCGAAGCCCCATCATAGAAGTCCCATCTTTCATTTTCAAGAAATTTTGACTACATTTCAATCAAAATTGTGTTAGAAATACTAAGGGCTATGCCTGTTCTTTCTTCCACTATGTATGTTTGTCATTAGTTGAATATTATTGAATTGATTGCATATTTTATCTACAAGACGTTATCTTTTGAATGGTTTGTGTTTCTTCAACTTATATTCTTGTTTTTCTTCTGAACTTAAGTACTTTCATTATTGTCAGTTCCACTGAGCCCTGGAGTCCATTATTCTGAGTCATACCAAGATTTAATCCAGGTAGAAGCTACAGCCCAACTCACTTTCTATTGTTTGTTAAGTTGTTCTGCTAGTAGCTACAAGAGTATCTTAGTGCGGCTTAGATAAACTATAATATACACCAAGCCAATATTATATTCATGGATTGTACAATATGTGCATGCTTGCAAAGGTGGGGAGCAAGGAGGAAATTAAAAAGTAAGTGATACTGACGTTTCCCTGTTCGATTTCACTGTCGGAGACAGTCGAGCGAAAGGAGGCGTTGTTCTTGTGGTTGCGCTGCAGCGAGAAGTTGGGATTGGTGACGATGGAGCCGGCCTCAGACCCCGCGTCCGGCGACCCATGCATACCACCCTCCCCTCCCTGACAAAAACCAAGACCAAACAGCTTCACCTTACTATACTCGTCAAACAATAGCCGCATGCACGTGCAATCCACTATTGCAGCTACTTCATATTATACTCACCACTAACATTCAATTTTGAAATATTTTGAGATGATTTAAAACTTTTGATTGTAATTAGATAGAAGTTTTAATTGATCAAGTTATGAAGAGCGTCAAAGTTGTTATGAAACCTTTCTGATTTGGTTAGAGAAAATGTCAAATTGGTTAAATTACGACAAACCTCCAAGATGTTATGGAACCTATTTGATTCTGGCGAGAAAGAATATTCAATTGATCAAGTTATGACGAATCTCGGAAATTTTATGAAACTTATTTCATTTGGTAAGAAAGAATGTCAGAGATTTATTGGCCAAGTTATTTATGAAACGTATTAAATTCGGTAACAACGAATCTCAGAGCTGTTATGTTACTCTACTGATTCTGGTTGAATTTTTGAACATAAAATTGTAATCTGGGCCTACAGACCGGTAAAACAGAATGAAGTTTTAAGGAAATGGTTCAGGTGGAGAAGGCCTATCTTTTACCCCATCACTGATCATATAGGTGCGTTATATTTTACAATGGAAAAGCTCTTATCTATTTTTTGATTATTTTTCTGATAATAATAATGGATAGAGGTAAGAGATTGTCCCAGAAGTTTTGATATTTGTGTTTCAAGAAATAACTACAACTTTAATTACTAAACTAGAAACTCAATTTCATGGGCTCTCAAATTTCAAATATTCAGAAATAGAAGCACTAACATATCAAGAAATAAAATTTATCAGTCTATTGAAGATGTACTACGCTCTATAGATCGATGCTTTAAAACTGAATGTGAAAAAATGAGATGCTTTAAATGGAGGTTATGAACTGATGCTTTATGGACTAAATGTAAAATTTCGACGAGATCCAGTCTTGATTTATCATTAATGAATTTTTTGGGATGGAAATATTTTCTAGATGAAAACAGCTTTGAAAATATTCAGCTAGAAAATTTGATGGATTATGTACTCAATCTTCAAGTTCACATAAATGAAGTTCAGAAATTAGATACTGAATCATGCTAGATATCTAGAGACATTCACAAACGATCACATATACCAGACTCATTTAAATGAAAAGTATAATTTTAAAATCAACATCTCATCAAGGCCTCAAGAATTCAAACATTTATACATTCATTTGAATCAACATCAACAGTCAGTCCTATTGAATAGATTAAGGGTAATCTTTTATGGCTCAAGGAATTTATGGCTCAAAAAACCATATATCAAAAACAGAAAATAATCTTTGAAACTCAATTTTGAATGACGAACTAGAAAAGGTAGATAAGTTCATCTCAATCCCTAGGAGTACATTCGGACATTGCAAAACATGAAAGTCCAAGATCAATTTTTATATTTTGCTTCAATTTTAACTCTCACACTTTTGGAGAGTTGACTAAGAAGAATACCCAACATCAAGAAGAAGGTAAGCTGTCTGGTCTTAAATGACACATATTGAAAAAGTGCAACATCAAAGCGAATAGAAAAAAGCATAACACATATCACAACAACAAGATTTCAAATACATAAAACCTACACGAAAACCATTTATCAATATGGTATCTCACAGAATAACATATATCATGCAGTTGGTTGATAATAGGCTGAAGAAAAATACTGATAAAATCACCAACAGAGTAAATGAGTAAGGTCTCAGTCTTTAAAATAATTAAGGCAATCTGAGCTGCTTTAAATAATGTGAATGTGCCTCCCCATGAATTGAAGCCATAATAATATCATAAAGTTATAAATTGAGAGTTCAATACAATCATACAATAAAGATAAAGATCTGTACACTCTCACTTATCAAATCTATTATGCTTCCGTACAAATTTCATGACACTGACTAATAATTTTTAATGTGTTAGAGAAAGTGTTCTTAGTGGCGTTCCTCAATTAACAGGCTCTCGTTTACATTCACATTATTTTTATCAAATTCAAGAATTTCTTAAGATGATAATTATTAGTTTATATTATAAGACTAATATTGAATAATTGCCTAATTGTTCATCTTTTATCGAGAGAAAACATTCACTCATTCCACTCCAATTGCAATAGTAAACAAACTTCATCTCAAAACGAAATTTTCCAAGCAATAATTTTTAATGAATAGAAAAGTATGCACACTAAATTAAAATATACCTAATGCAACACATATTAGTATGAAATGAAAAATCACGAACTGCATGACCAACACGATAGATTTCATACCATATAATGAATTCAGAAAAACATATATATAAAACACATATAAAATAATATTATTTGAATGCAACACACATAAATCCAAAATAAAATAAAACCAAAGCGAAATTGTTTGCAGACTTGAGCTAAAGAATTGAGAAATTGACGTATCGGTAAGTTAATTGAAAATTGAGGGTTCTAAGAGTTATATTGATGATGAATGTTACTTTCGTTAAGGAGTTAGGAAAGATTATTTCCTTTAGGGTCTCTTGGTCTTAATACTCTAAGGTCCAAAGTATTAGTTTTATCTGAATATCGTAAAAATGGACAATAAAACTTTATTAGTGCCCACAAAATTTGGAACAAAATAATACGATAATCTACGTTGGAATATGCACAACATTAATTAAAAAAAAACTCAATTGAATGAAAAAACAATCCCAAGCAACTAGATGCCACCAATTGGTGTCACAAACAGTAAAAATGAATACACAAAAACATGTAGAATACAATAATCCATGAAAAATATTGATAAAAATATAACAAACAATAAAGATAAAAAAAAAGATGTTTACCTCAGTGTCAATTGAAGTGAGTTTGGAAAGGAACATCATCTGCTTTTTCTGAATGAATATTTCACGCAGCATTTCCGATGTAGATCCACTGGATGGCGCTTCCTCTTCAGGGTGTAAGCGAACAGATGGAGGGCCACCCGGACTATCGCCTTTCAAAGTAACAATAAAGAACATGGTGAAAACTAGTATAAAATTACCATTGATTTAAAAAAATAAGTTCTCGAAGTATGCTGATGTTGGTAATAAGAAGATTCAGTTGTAATGATGCTCCCATGATATAAGGAAAGAATACAAACAACAGCTTTACGAACATTCACAGAAAGAACTTAATCTTTGACAGAATAACACAATCATTCATTCCCAAAATAGTCGATCATTCCAAAAAAATAATTTTGATCCCGAAATAGTTTAAGAAGTTGAATTTTTCTTGAGTAAAGGGGGTGATGAAAAAATATAACTCACTCCAATTGACTCACCATAATTACTAGCTTGTGATGATTTTCTAGATGTATCAATGTAATTCGAAGGAATTGGAGAGCTGCTTGGGCTCTGAGGAGAACGGACGTTTTCAGTGCTTCCAAATGGACTTGATGCCTGAAATTAACAAAGAAAATGATTTACATAAAGGTTTTCGTGAATTAATCTATTATAAACAGCTCATGTTCATTTCATAAACGATAATTTTATTGAAACATTAATAACGATCAAAGCAGAATAGAATAATAAAATTTGTTGATTGAATATTGATGTAGTGGAATTTTTCCATAGTGAAAGAACTAAGATGTTGTCTCAAATCCACTTTATTTCTAATACAAATAAAAATTAGAAATTAAACAGGAACATGTTTTTTTGTTTAATTTCTAATTTTTATTTGTATTAGAACTAAAGTGGATTTGAGAAAACATCGTTTTTTCATTATAGAATAGAATAGTTTCATATCCCAAAAAGTAGATTCAATTTGGTGAATATAATGATGGGTTGGATTCTAAATTGAATTTGGGTTTGAGATCTAATTTGGTGGGTGAAATTTTATACGACATGTATTTGCTTTTGAGTAGATTTTTAATGATTGAGAGTTGTAGAAGATAGTATAGCTATGTGTCAAAAGCATAGCTTTTGTGTTAAAATATTTTTGCAATCCGTTCAAGATTACGCCAGTAATCAGGTTTTCAAAAATGTAGATGTGTTGCGGGTTGCATATCTTCTGCCTTGATACGACCAATCCTAACTGTAAATTGAATGGTTCAGCGAGATTATAGATGAATTAATTTGGAAGATATTGAATCAAGTTTCAAACTATGTCCGATATACTTCCCAAGGTTACGCTTAATATTAGCGTTTTACTATTTTTTTGAATTTTCGGAGTTTTTCTATAACAAATTGGCAGAAAATGTTGCAATTAGGTAAGCAGGTCCAGATTAGGTGTAGAAATGCTGTGCTCAAATTTCAAACCTCTACTGAACGGAATTTGCAGGCGAGCCTGTTTGTCTCAGCTGACACTGACAGAGGTTTTGCAGGCGAGCGAAGCGAGCCTGTTTGACTCACTAACACCGCCTATACTGTCGGGGGTCCAGGGGGCAGAGCCCCCTGGTTAGGCGGAGAAGGCGAGCGAAGCGAGCCTGCCGGCTAGTGTATGATAAAATCCAAGTATCAACTACCGCTACAAGGATTTTGTTGTTAACATATCAAGTTGACACTGCTATGAAACAATCTTCCCTACTATTTCAATAGGCGATACATGTAAAAAGTGAAATTTGGAATTTCACTAGATAATAAAGTTGGTTTTAATGTTTTGGAATAAGAAATGATTTTATATTTTTACCATGCATTTAACATCACTTGTCTGATTTATACTAAGTTATAATCTACTCATTAATTAAAATAGAAAATTAATTTATTCAATCATCATTCATATTCATCATAACGTAATATTCAATTACCAATTCTATCGATTCTGAATCAATATGAAAATTACAATAATAATTATTGTAAATAATAATTGAAATAGGCAATAAATACAATATACAAAAAATATTTTAATAATAATCTGATTTATACGCGAAGTTGCACTATGTTGATAATTTTGATTATGCACTATTACTCACTTGTGATAACATCATGCTATCGAAGCCAGTGTCAGCAATGTCCTTAGTCCAGTAGTGGGTATGCGCTATTTCAAGCAGCTGGAAGACACTAGCCATACCACCAAGGCCGTAATTGGCATAGGTCTGTTCTAGGCCGTAAACAACAGCTTGCAGCAGTTTCAACATACCCTTCCATACTGCCCTCGAAACACACTAAAACAAAATATCAATCTATGAATCCGAAAGTTCAACTAAGTTTTTTGGAAGCTTGCAGAGCTATGTGATAGTGACTACAATACTAAATATAACAACATGAATTTGTTATGGAATATGTCTTTCGAATTAATTACTGTATCTGTACTGAAAGTTGGACGTAGACTTGAAATCATTACATTTCCCGATATTGAAGATGTAAATAAATTCAAATTTGAGATACCTTCTCATTCAATTGATCAGATGGATTCCAAAATGAAAATATCGCATTCACATTTAATTTGATTATTTGTGTTATTTGATTGTATTGTAATATGAAAATTTCATTATGGAGATATCTGAAATTTCTGGATAATTAGCTTCATTATCAACTTTCACTCTTCTGTTGGAAGTGTATGTTGAAGAAATAGTTGGAGACGCTTAATGACTCCAATCTTGAAACAGACTAAAAACTATTATTAACAAAAACAATTGAATTTCCCGACAAGAAGTATAATCTACCAGTAAAATAGGTCTATAAATCAACATCCCTTACACATTGCCTGTTAGTAAAGAATCGGAAAGAGACTAAGTTAATAAAGGTCTAGTACAGATTGGCTATGGTGACTGTAGCATAAGTGATGAGGTTATATATGTAAATGTTATGTAAATATAAATGTAATGTTATATAAATGTAAATATTATGTAAATGTTACATAACATGAACTTTTCTCATCAGAATTTCGGGATTTAAGATAAATTTTCAAAATCTTATTGTACAGGGTGTCTAGCAATTTGCATGAATGAAATTCAAGACTTTTCCCCGACTTTTTTCAAGACATAGTTGGAGTTTCTCTATGCGTTTTTTAACGTGATATGATATTATTTTATGTCTAAAAAACCACCCTCTGTATTAAAATAGGGTATATTTTAAAACATACAATTAACATTATTCTATGTTTAAATATAGTACTGTGTAATTATATAGACTCGAAACTCTATATAATTCAATTTTTACAACTAGTACTACGGTGCAATTAGGTAAAAAAAGACCGAACCTCAACATCCAAAGAGAAAGGACGATTCCTACGCCAACTTGTTCTATACAACCCCTTTATGGTTTGGTAAAAAGTTACACCCTTTTGAGCGTCGGGTTTTGGGGGAAGGGGGATTGAAAGGTGCAAAATTTCAGTTTTTCGTGAGGTGATGTCGAACCAAGCGTCGGACGAAAAAATTTCATGGATGTTTTTTCTAGAGAATAAAATTTGGAAGAGATTGAGACCAATTACAACACTATATCATAAACCGTTTTCAAATAACTATTTCTTGAAACTCCATAATTTTTTCATAGGAATTATTCCGTTTCTAATAGTTTGTAACTTTGAATTGGTAACACTTGCATCCGTATTTCGAAATCCCTCTCGGAGAAATTCATTTCTCTTTAATTTGAGACCATATTCACTCTTCTATGTTCGGTGGTTCATGTGCTACAGCGATTTTAGAAAACCCTTACACCCCCAAAAACCAATAAAATTACATTTTATATAATACGAAAAACATACTAAAAATATAAGGATTGGCTCATACTTCTAGATTAAATTTCTTCTCTTGAAACCCTAGAGTGTCATAAATATTGTTCGCACGACCAATTATATCATATAATTCATGGGGATTGGTCAGAAGCATCCTTTTATTTTTAATCATTAAATTCATATTCCCTCATAACTTTTGAACGGTACGTCGGATTATATCGTTCAATAGCTCATAATTTTCTACTTATTACAGCGGTATAAATTCATATATTATAATCCAAATTCGGTGAAAACCTCCAAAATTCAGATTTAAATTATACTCTTGAATAATAATAATAATACCTGCACATAGGAAATTCCAATTTTTCACATTTTAATACTCCCAATACGGAAGCTGTGATCGAGAAATCTGAAACTTATTAAGAAATGTGGAAAAATCGTCCTCTTTCAGATGGTTACTATAAGAATTGCGAGAACTTCAACATAATAAGGTTCACAACCGGTTTTTATCATCCTTTTTGTAATAAATTCACTCATTTTTCCAATTCTTGCAAATTCTTCCAAATTTTATTCTCTAGAAAAAAAAAACATTCATGAAATTATTTCATCCGACGCTTGGTTCAGCACCAATTCACGAAAAACTGAAATTTCGCACCTTTCAATCCCCTCCCCTCAAAAGAGTATAACTATTTACCAAACAATAAAGGGGTTGTATTGGAGAATTTGGCGTAGGAATCGTCCTTTCTTTTTGGATGTTGAGGTTGGGCCTCTTTTTTTAACCAATTTCACCGTACTAATTAATATGCTTTAGCACTAGCTAGGAAAATATTGATGAAGCAAAGTGGAAACACTGAACAGTCTCCCCACTAATCTCGCGCTAATGTGTGGCCATTAATGTCAAAAATATCGGATATCGGTTCAAAAATATCAATATTTGCAAAATATAGATTTTCGATAACCTACTTAATACTTGTTCAGGCCCGCCCAATATGAAAATAACTCAACTAATAAGAAAAAAATTAACAACTTTATAATCTATGGATTTCCCGACTCAACTTCAAATTCCAGGATAATTCCCGACTTTTCCCGACCTTATTTCATTTCCAGACTAATTCCCGACTTTCCCGATTTTCCCGACTGCTAGACACCCTGTTGTAGCAATCGATTGAAAAGCATTTTTTTCGGTTGGAAAAGAAGACAATCAACATACCACATCTTCAAGATGATCTGCTGGACTGATTTTCCTTTCAAGAGTTTTATTTATCTTGCTGAGCACGAAATTCCTGTAACTCTCATCTTCCATCAACTTCTTGAGCCTATTCAGTTTCAACCAGCCAACACCTTCTCCTGCTAATACCTGATTCACAACCTATAACAGAAAAATTAAATAAAATCATTATAAGCTTCATGTCAAGTTGTTTCAAAACAGAGTGGATTTTACAAACATGAACTATTTGTAACGAAGAAAATAATGTGGAAAATAATCTAGATAAGTTTCGAATTTGAATTACACAATGTAGTCACACAATCTGAATATTTACTAAATTAAATGAAATGACCTTTACTAAATTAAGTTGCTGACTTGAAATTAGATAAATCAGGAAAAGTAGAGTCTGAGAGAAAATACAAACAGTTCAATAGCTCAGGTCTTGTAAAAATAATTATCAACTTTGTATTTTAAAATGATGAGACCCTTTTTCGATTCCTTCAATTTTGTACTTCTAAAGGATCAGAAAAAATATTCGAGCATATGTACTTCAAACTGACATCATTATAAACTGAAGGATAATTGTATTTAAGCATTATAACGATGAAATTTTGTTGTATCAAGAATAGAATTGGCTTAAAAAGTAGAAATTGAATAGCAATAAAATAAGACTCTACTGAAGAAAAAACTATCTGGAATGTTTATTTTGATTATATGTGTCATAATTTACATCAAATTAAAGCTGCATAAAATGACATGAATTGAGTATAAAAGTAAAACGAACAGAAAAATGATCTTACATCATTGAGAAAAGCTTGATTTTCGGAATTGCTGCTGGATCGTTCTTGAGTTTGTTGTCGTTGAGCCTCGTCTTGCCTGCCTCTGCCCGTTGTCGTGTGCCTTATCAGTTGAGACCTTTCAACGGGGCCCTTTCGACCTAGATGGGATAGACCATAAATTAGAAAAAAATAGATTATTCCACTTGAAAGCCTTATTCAACCTATATAACTTACGCCTATTCTATCAATTTAAAAATTAAACTTTTGCATAAATAGTTCACTAATATACACGAGAAAATTCGTTTGGAAATATTTTTCATGATTCTGCAGTGACGTTTACTAGTTATTCATTTCAATGATTCAATTTGAAAGGTTTTAATCTCCAAATTTAATTCATGCAATATATATATATATATATATATATATATATATATATATATTATAATGAAAGCAAACTTTAAAGTTGTTTTGAAAGGAAATTTGAAATCTACAAAATTCTGCAGGGTTCATTGATTTTCTCTCGAGTCATTAATTATTTATTTCAACATGAAATGAATAAGGCCGTCAAAAAGGAGTAAGGAGTCAAAAAAAGTTTTGCAATACATGAATATTATTGATTCAAGGATATCATGAGGAAACTCTTTCAAGATACAACTGTATGACTTGAAAACATACATTTGAGAATCTATATATTTCAAGCTGTTATCAACTCAACATGTATGTCCTCAATGATACAGTTAGATACTCCTTAGCCTAACAAAATATTATGAACATAAAATTCTAGTTGAATCTTATTTTAAAATAATTTTTGTCTCAAATAGCATCATTGTTTTTTCTCTTTTAAAATTTTCAAACTTTATCGAATAAAATTTATTGGATCACGCTTCTTATCTATTCAAAGTTGTAGAAGCATATTTAAGCGATGAAACATCGATAGATATGATATACTTTCTAATAATTACGTTAGTCATCAAGAGTGAAAAATGTAAAAAATATATTTAGTTGCAAATGCATCCCTTATAGCTTTCTTGAAACAATATCAAGTTGTTTAAGGTTAATTTATTCAATCAGATTGTAAGTACAGTGATAACACTTTTATTAGAACCGTAGAATAGATTCTTCTGTCAAACATACCGGAATGAGAAATTTTACAACTAACACCTACAGAACTAAACTGAACTGAACTAGGCTAGGCTGAACAAATTCAATCCACCCCCTTATAATATTTTTGAAATGTATTGATGATACTCAATTCACACGCTCTATTCCTATTGAATAATACTGACAGAGCCATCAAGTTAGAAATTGTAGGAAATTGAATATAGACTTCATTCAATAAAAAATTCTCAGCTTGCTCAAATTGAGGAAAATAAATGCAACTGAGGAGATTGATAACCTCAAAATGTCTTTCATTTTGGACAGAACTTTGGAAAGGACTTTCATTTTGATAACCTCAAAATGTCTAACAAATTGGTTTGAACAAAATAACGCGATTCGAGCAAGGGAATCTATGGGCTCAAATAATAAAGAAGTTTAAAAACAATGCTGAAATATATTGTGTTATAAATTACATGATTGGAAAATAAGCTCAAGTCAATTGATTCAGTTTGATAATGTGATGTAGTAACAGAATACTGAAGAGAGGTGTACAGTATAATTATGCAATCATTACTTGAAACTATGGCTCATATATTTTTGAAGTTTTACATGTGATGGATGCACACATAGATATTAATTGTAAGATACAATACACAGTTTAGTAACAATTCATTAAATTTTGCGAAATCATGTGATCTACAATTCATGCTTTCTGATGATTTGTACTGATGATTCAAGCTAAAGGTTTCCTAGAACCATACACCAACTAGGTTTTCTAGTACATCACACACTATTCTACAATAGAAATGATTTTGAACCAGATTGAATGAATGATGATAATTCTGAATAAAAGGTTAAAGACCCCATTCAATATGACAAATTATTGTTCCTGTTTTCATTAATCTAATATTCTATTTCTTGTAGGTGATAAATAAAAAGTAGCATGGATGTATCAGATTAAAAAAAATCCATTAATAAAATTTTCTTTGGGGAAAACAAATTGAATAATAGTGATTAAAAAGTTCGACAGACTTTTCGAAGTTTGAAGACATTTTGGAAGGAAATACTAATAAGAGTCGGAAATTTGAAAAAAATCCACTTTTGTCAAATAATTAATAAAATATTATTAATGAATGAATAGTCATTTCACAGTATATAGTAAAATCAAGACAAAATTTTATAGGAAAACTCAATTTCTGGTTAATTACTGAAACGCAAAATACTGCATTCATGACCAACAATGGAATGTCATAAAAGTTCGAACAGTTTTTCATAATCCTTACCATTACATCGTATCAAGAAAACATTTATTCTTATTAATACATACATTTCTTTATAAACAGGTTCATGTTCAAATACATGCAAATAAAAAATAAGCAGAGATTTAAAGTATCTAATACATAAATTATTAAGAACTTTAAAATGCATAGAAAGTTGGAATAATCGATTATAACTTTTGCTATTTTCATAATAAGAAAATTTCAAAATATCTAATAGAATCAGCCGAATGCTTGGTTTTAGATAGGATAGAAAGAAGGAAAATAGATACTGTAGCTAGAATATCTTGACAAAATATAAGAAAATATTCTAATAATGTAACTTCAAGAGTTGAAATTTTTAACTAGTTTGAAGAGTAAATAGAATCGAAAGTACTTAAAAACTGGTATTCAAGATTGTTCAATTGTTTCATAAAGAAAAGTTTCCACAAAAGTTACCTTTTGGGAAAGGTCCGAATGGCTGAGCTTTCTCCTTTGGCCTTGCCGCTCCCGAATTTTGATTAACACTGCGACTACTTTTGTTACCTATTCGAGAAATTAAAACTTGAAGGACCTCTCAAAAATTACAAACAGTGGGAAATCACACACTGATCAATGATCATACAAAATTAATTGAGTTTGTCGACATTTTACTCATATTTACACTCTAGGAAATTATTTACACAAGGAGAAAAATGATTTATGATGAGTG